>VXBC01009563.1:478945-631696 GCA_013399945.1 Ploceus nigricollis
AAAGGACAAAGATATTAGTAATAATGTTTGTGGGTTTTTCTTGTTGGGGGCAGGGGTTAGGGGGATGTGACTGTGTGTTTTTGTTTTTTAAAAAACCCCATGCATGCCAAAATGTAAACTAAATCCACAGCTTTTTAATAGCTTCTGAAATCATTCTCTGCTTCATGGGAAGTTATATAGAAATCCAGCATATCTCAAAGTACCCAAAATGAATACTGGACAGTATTTAGTCAAGGAAGTATTTTAAAAATAATTTTTAATCACTTTTTACTCCCAGTCTTTACAAATACAGTGGTGAAAATGGAGAGATTAAACAAAATTCAACAAATTCATCCTGAGCCATCTCAAATGAAGGCATGTTGGTTACAGCTTAGTACCAGAACAGTTTATTTGGACAGTGCTTGACAACTAGCAATTAGAAAACGCTCCTAACTCTGTACCTCCTCTACCATTCTTAGAATGGGACAGTCACCATTTTGTTCTTTGGAGCTTGGTAAAGGAAAAAGGGACCTAATTTGCTCCTGGGGTTTTGACATGCTAATACCAAATAGTTATAACTCATTAATTATGTAAATCTTTCCACCCACTCTCTGTTTAGCTACTGGTTTACCATCCTTAAGGAGGGAGAATTTTGTTGTATCCTGCTGGGAACTGTAGTAGTAACTATTTAATATTAACTCCCATATCTTCCATGAAAGTTGTGGTAGCTCCAGCTCCACTCCATGCTGGGTTCCCCTTCTCTTCCTGGCCCAAGGGTACAGGGTGGATGACTTTTGGATGACCACTTAGGGGCTGCACAGCACACTGTGACCCTCTGCAACACGTGGCTGTACTCACCCTTAGTCCTGTGAGTTTGCAGAAAGTCCTTTTGCTTCAGTAATCTGCAACTCTTGAAACAATACAAAAGTTCTCTTTTTAAAACTTCTTGTTGTATTATGAAGTACAAGCTGTGTCTATCTTTTGTCCTCCTTTGAAACTTCCATGGAAGTTATTTAATGGCTTCACTCTTCAGTCACTCTGTAGTCAAATCCTTGCCTATTTGATTAGGTACGGTATTAAATCCAATAACCATGCCCATGGAAATGGAAAAAAACCTTCTCCCTTTTTGTGTTTGAGATGGTTAATATTTCACCAGCATTATTATGTGAATTCTAAAAAATCATCTTTAGTTACCAATGAATTAAAATACATAGAGAAGTTGCTTTTCTGATTTTTTTGAATAATTACATGACAAATTAATACATAGTATGTTTTATTTAGTATGGAAAATGGAAGAGCGATACATTGCAAATGTAATCCTAAGCAACTTATCTGCAACAGTACAGGTATGTTTTTATTTTCAGGGATGGGACTATAAGATTTAGTTGCAGACTGACACAAGACAAAAGAGAAACTTTGATTCACAGTACTTTAGCTTACAGGGATTAAATACAAGAGATGGCACAAAAAGGAACATTTTCAAAATATTTCTAAATGCCCCGTTAACCTCTTGATATTACCATGAAATATCTGAAGAGTGTATACCTCCACTTAAAAAACCTTGTCTAATTCAGATTTTATAAAAATAACCTTGAACAAGAGCTTTCTTTCTAAACAAAAATAATTAAAAACTCTTGGACGATAAATAAATTCAGGTGAATTTTTTTTTCTAAGCAAGCAAGAATTTGTAAAGCAATGTCTGCTGAAGAAGTTAAACAAAATCTGAACCACAATATATTTAGAAAAATATTTTGCTTTATATAAGAAACACCTCAATAAATTGTGCTTTTCTCCTGTGTTCACCAGAAAATAAGAAAGAAAAGGAAATCTTATTTTCTAACATAGTATATTTTAAAAGGAACAATATATTTCCTTTTAAAATGAGGAATGCAGGAATCACATAACCATTTGTTCTTTTTTTGGTTTTTTTTGCCAGCAAATACATTAATCTGCATATCATAAACAAAAATATGTTTTTTAAAACTTTTGGCTGCTTTAACTGAATACTAAAAGCTGAGGGCCAATGGTTGCTTATGTCCAGCAGTGCTACTGCATTACATGAAGCAGTGCAAGAGAGACAGCGAATTTAATTTAGATTACATGTTCAAATTCATGGCATACATTTCAAATTTATCCAGTTTGAAAAGATGCAGTAAAACTGGCTAGAACTTTTAGGTGAAGACCAAAACAAATTCATAATTACTTTTGTGGGCAATGTGTAATTATTATGATTTCATATAATTAAGTCATGGACTGTTTTGATCTGCAAGTTCTAAGAAGCAGAGACACCCTTCCCGACAAACAGTGTTTCTTCTGTTCTGTGGACTGTGCTGCTTCTCACATACATTTAGAAATGCAGCATACAGTTACATTTTCTTTGTGAAAATATACAAGGATTATAACTAGAGCAGAAACTGAGTTACCCAAAAACAAAACTGCCACAAGAGAGGCAGTTGAGTCCTCATCAATACAAAGCTCATGTTTCTTGAAAAAGCAATCAGCAATTGTTCTAAATCCTGCCTGATGCTGAATGTTGTTGCACTGCAGACTGACTTGTGAAAGTTACAGTGTGCAAAGAGCTACTTTAATTTATGCAAAGAAGTACAACACAGCCAACTTGCATTTACTAAATTTAACTTATATCTCTCTGTACTAATTACAGAGGGTGTTACTTTATAAGATTTTTTTAAAATAATTTTTTTGAGAAATTTCTTTGACAAATCAGCATTTATATATTGCTGTAGAAGTTTATAAGTAGATGTTGACAAAGCATGAATACAAAAACTTGCTGTATTTGGAGGAATTTTCTTCAAACCAGAGATAACCTGCTTAAGGGCAAGGAAGAGACTGCTGGGTTGGGTTCTTGCCTGCGGGGGTCGTGGTCACATTCAAACACCCCTTCTGTTTCATGTGTTTTCAAGCACTTCAGGAGCACCTGTCCCATATTATTAAATCAGAGTATCTATCCCTGCTTTCCTTGGACTGCTTCTCTTCGCATGGATGTCAAAAAGCTGTAAGATGAGGGAGGGAGCTGGACATTGGATGGGGGTCCCAAATCTGCAGCAAGTGATTGGTTCTGTGACAGGTGTTCAGTATCTAGTTTGCAAGAGAAATGCCTTTTTAGAAGGGGCTTAATTGAAAATTATCGTACTATGCTTAAGCAACTCATAGGCAGGTATGAATAATTTAATTTAATATAATGTGGGTGTCAAACATCTCAGGAGCCTTCCCCAGTCCCCAGGTTTTTAATATTCCCAGTCCTGGGATTTAAGTGTCAGAAAAGGACTGTTGGTTACTCAGAGTGGGGCTGCAATACTTTTGAAAGATCTTGGTTTCGCCCTAGTGCACAAATGAAGATAATTTCTGGAATTATGCTTGTTAGCAATAACCAGCATTCCTGCTTCCCCAGCTAGTTTTTTGGTCATGCTCTTTGTTCTGCTTCTTTCATAGATCTCTCTGGCTTTTTTGTTTTCATTTCCTAAGGAGCATGCAGCACCAACCTGTAAAGTATCCCACTGTCTTATCCAAGGTTTAGATACAGTTACCCCCTCACCGCTTTTTATAATCAAGTGGTTGCCTCATGCCACATGGAGTAATTAGGTTATGAATAATTTTGTTTTCCAGATTTTTTTTTCTTGTTAGCAAAGTTCAATTCAGAAAAATCTTGCTCAAGGTATGAGTCAAACCAGCCTGTCTACTTTGGGCAATGCTTATGACTTTGGGCAGCTTAATAGGAAGTAAATGAACATAAATGTCTCTATTTTCTATACTATCAATGGAGAGACATAGGTGCCTCTAGCAGCATGAAAAAGAGACTCAGTCCTTACCGTGTTAGATACTACCTTTAGTCCAGTCTGCAGTTCTAGCAGCTTCCTGAAACAACCCAGTTGCTGAAGCATCATTCTCTACGATGTCTTCTGGGTGAACAAGATGAAATCCCAGCATATGGTGATAGTGACCACTTTTTGCACAGTAATTTGGTGGTAAGGTTACTTATCCACATACAGCCAGAAGCTGTACCCTGCTTTGCGTGCCTGACTCACAGCACCAAGACCTGCATTGTAGGACACTATCCTCGTCCTTTGGCCATGGAGTATGTTGAGTGAAAGCACTCTCCAAGCCTCCTAGTTTGCTTTGCAGCTGACATGAAAACACTGATGTGGCTGGCAGAACAGTGAGCAAAAAGGACTCCTTCCCCTGCCCTCCTGTGTCAGGAAATTAGAGGGAACAGAGCTGCTGCTCTAGCTGGGTGCTGTGGAGCACACATAGAGTTTTCAAGCAGCTTTGGAAGCAGCGATGAAATCCCAGTCCTGCTGCCTAGTGAGTATGTGGTATAATCACTGGCAGCTCTGTGTCGTGCATTCCTGGCTGCACAGAGTCTCATTTTAGAGAGAGGAAAAATACTGTTGTGTAAAATATTGTGTGGCTTTCTTGTTTTCAGCTTTTCCCTTGGATCTATGTATAGTCCATCTTGTGTTGTGCAGATTAAGGACTTCTTCCTGCTGGATGAGCTGAATTCCTACAATTGTTAGATTTCATTGCCAAATGCCATTTTTGCTTGCGTCTGGTAGATTTTAAGAAACCTTGAGCTCCTATTAATGAAGGCTGGAATGATTTGTTCTGGAGCCCATGGTTGTGTCTGTATTCCAGCCTAGCAAAGTGCCTGGGCAGATAGGCTATACCTGCTGCAGGTAATGGCAAAACAGTTGTTATTTCTAATAGCTGGCACAGCTGAGGGAACAGAAAAGTTCTGGATTCTTCAGTGCATAAAAATTAAGTGCATAGGAGACTTCTCCCACCTCTTTAAAAATATCCCAAAATTAATTTGATTTTATTGAATTGTCCAAACTTTACAGCTGTTTGGGATAATCAGAAAACCTGTTCTTTGTTTGCTTTCAAAAAGTATCTTCTTTGGAGAGGAATTTTTTTTGGATACCTGTATCTTTTCATCAAAAATTAGTATTTGAAAGTAACAGTACTGGAGTATAAGTGTATTTACACAGTGAAGGCTAGCATAAGAAAATATAACTTTATAAACTTCCCCATATTTCCCATTCAGTGTAAGATACTTTGGGTTTTATGAATTTGCATAAAAGGGAATGCTTCTTGCTCTATACGTGAAATATTTGCAACAAGTGCAGAGAACCTTCTTCACACTTGGACACCTATCAATTTCTTCAAATATTTGAGAGCCACCATACCCTTATTTCCACCCCTGGGAAGCCAAGAGGAGGCTCACAGTGATCTCAAGACTGCTGGGGCTGATCAGATGTGAAGTTGAGAGCGAGATGAGATGGTGGTGATGACTGCAGGCACTCTCCTGCTTTCTTGTCTCTTCCCTGCACTGAGGAACCTGAATTAACTGGCAGCCCATGTGCCAGGGTAAACTCACTGTAAGTCATCTGATACCTCCTCAATGTGGCAGCTGCACTTGCAGGCTGTGTGCTGCCCTTGCAATGAAGAGCTGTATTTGGAGACCCTTGATCTCAAGCACTGAGGCTTCTACCAGGCTGTGGTACTGAAAAGGCAATGCAAGATTATATTGTGCTGATCCCACTGAGGGTTTCTGGGGCTTGGGAGAGGGTTTTTTTTTGTGTTGAAGGTTGGCTTTTTTTTTTTCCCTGNACCCTTTCTCTCCTTCGAGCCCAACTAGTAGGATAAAAAAATTTTGGAATTCAATGATCCTGTGTTATCAGGAATCTAAAAAAGTAAAAAATGGTTTATGGTACTGCAGTTTGTAACTAATAATTTTCCACTTCCAAAGGGCTTTCTAAGTTGTCAGGAGCACCATATCCAATTTGATCCGGATGTTCCCAAGTATCTTATAGCTTTTACTCTGTTACTCTTTCTAAAAATCTGGTGACACACTGTAGTATTCTATGTTATTGCAAAATGAATTACTCAGAATGAGCAGCAGAAAATCTTCACAATTTATACACAGATTTTTAAAATCCACTTCTTAAATTGTATGTACTTGCATATACAATTGTATTAAATATAATTGTATATAATACTGAAAACTGCTGTGCAGTTTTTTAATAAAATTACTTACTTTTATTAAAACTTCAGACAGAAGCTTCATAGAACTTACATTTTTCCACCAACTTCAGTTGAATCAGTGTGAGACAGGGTATTGGAAAGATGATAATATGGAGATGCTGAAATATTATCCACTTTTGTATGTAATTGTTTTTGGAAGATGTTATGTTAAAATCCAAACATAAACACTCTGAAGATAGAAAATGAGAAAGATGAAAGTGTGTCTCAAAAATCTAAATATTCTATTTATATTGGTAAATATAACCTGAGCTGGACAAGGATCACCAAGCCCAGCTCTTAAATGAATGGCCGATTTGGTTGAACCCACAACCTTGGCACCATTAGCACCGTGCTGTGACCAACTGAGCGAAAATGGGCATCAACAATTGTGGGTATAATAGGTAAGGGACACAGTGTTTGTTTCCCAGCCATAAAATGTTACTGTGATATAGTCTATTTCAGAATGGGCTGCTGAATAAATATTTATGGCTAATCCTTCATTTTTGGGGTTAGTAGTCTGATCTCTTCAATAGATATCTGGGCAGTGTCATTCCACTGCAGATGTACCATGCAATCAGCCTCATACTCACAGTGGGATACTGCTGCTAATTGCCACAGTTGTAGCCCAGAATAAGGTAGCAGCTTCTTAGTGAAACAGAAACAAATTAAGATTGAATGAATCCATTTAAAAAAAATCCCAATTCCACAACTGCTTGTTGTGTTTATAATTCATTAGCTATTAACACTAATAACATCGTAAAGGAATTGCTGATTTTCTTGGGGCATATTGTACATGCTATTATCCAGTAAAAGGGAGTGTTTGAAATGCGAGTTGATCCTTAGGAATCTAACTCAGGTCATCTTTGAGTTTTCTGCTAAAAGATTCCCCAGTATTCAAGTTTTTTGGTGTGCATGTGATCCTTGGGAGTGAGTATAATTTCCTTTTGTTTTGTTTCTTTGCTTTCCCAAAGCAGGAGATTTTCCTGATCTTTGACATACAAAAATATGCAAGAATTCAGTATCTATGAGTTGAGAAGCTATTTGTTATTGGTTTCTTCTGACCTGAACCTTCATCACACCAGTGAAGGAACCTGTTGTCAAGGAAGACAGATGGAATCCAAAACTGTGGGTTGATTTTTAAATCCCACTCTGACCCCTAATGCTATCATTTTCTATTTGTCCATATTAAAGACAAAAGTGGGTCATAACAAGATATCCCCGAATGATAGAGTCTCTTAATTAAGAGGGGCATGCTCCTCATGATGATGAGCTAGGGAACAGAACACCTGTTCTGGCTATAAAACTGTAATACAAAACAGACCCCTCCCTGCTTTGAAGGAACAGTCTGTGTTAGGCTTTTGCACTGGAATTACACGGATCGTGTCTAAGACTGTAGCTAAGCAGAAAGAAACTTGGCATGTAAGACTAGACACAGGAGAAAATCTTCATTGTTAAAGTTACTGACAGATCCTGTCATCTCTGTGAAATCCAATTGAACTAAACCTTTGCTTGTTGATTTAGATGTGAAGGGCAGAGATTTAAGCAATTGTTTTCTGTGGCTGGTAATTGAAAGCAAACAGTGGAAATTCAGCAGGACGTTTTTGGGAAAATCCAAGATTAAAAACTTGTTTTTCTCATAATTTCCCTTTACATAAGTAGGTAATTTTTACTCCCCACCCCCTTTCTCCCTCACACAAACATGTAGAGGAAAAAATTACTTTGTGTATACTCATTCAAGTCTGCAGCCATACAGTCATTTCTGGATGCTTGGTCTGGAGCTTTGTGCATTCCTGTAGAGTGTCTTCCTCACTACCCAGCCCGAGTCCCTGGTTCTGTCAGGTACTCTTGCACATGAGCCCTTGCCTCCTTCTCAATGCAGCATCAAGATAGAAACTGTTCATAAACAACACTGTCATGCAGCCATAGACCCTCCTTTAGCAGAAGAAAAACAACTGCAGGTTGTGTACAGAACCGTGAATGCTGGCTAGCTCCAAAATAGTTGAATAGATTTGGGGGAACCCTCTTGGGCTCTGAAACTCAGTTGTTAGTCCACTCACTAGCATAGTTTAATAAGAGCCAGACAAACAATTCCCAAACACAGTTAAGGATTAGTATTTATCAGAGACCATTCCCACTAGGCAGGTTGGATGCAGCTACTCTGTTTTTGGAGAGTAAGAAAATTTAATAATTTAAATACAGGTTGTTTTTTGTGGTTTTTTCTTGCCAGTTAGGTTAAGTGCTTGCAAAGGAGTTCAGTGCATGTTTTATTCACTAATATAGAGGCAGCTAGTGTGCACACGTGTGCTTATGCAATTTAGGTGGTGTTTGTATGGAAGGGTTGGATGTATTGCACAACTGCAGGAAAAAATCCTGTGTTGGGTGTATAGACCATGCCCAAGGCTGCAGTTCACTCCCTATTTTTCTGAGGAGTGCTGAAGGGAAGACTGGGAGGAAATTTAAAGAAGTAGCAAGTAGCTTGGACATCTTCAACAATATGGTCCACTTAGACACAGGACCATGCTCTTGATGCTATCTGGTGTGATAACCCAGGCCTGAAGCTGCTTCTAGAAGATTGTTATACTTATTTTTCAGTGTCTTCAATTCTCAGTATTTACTGTCACATTTAGTTAAAAAATAAAAAGTGTGATTCTATAAAAAGTGATGGACCTGATTTAAAATACTGTCCTGGGTAAAAGTGCTTGCAGCAAGGGAGAATAACTTAGAAACATTCAAACTAAACAACAGTTACAAGCAACACTTCAAAATACATTAATTTTTTGGGGTATTTGGTCTAACAGATACAGAAAATAATTTCAAAGCATTTCTTCTGGTGCTTTGTCTGACATTAATCTTTCCTAACAGAAATTGTTCACAGTTTAATTGTCCAGACTCCTCTTAAAGTCACTGAAGAGATATAAACATTTCCAGAGCATGAGCCATCTCCTCTAAAACTGATTTAATGAACTTTGCTTTAGATGTGCTCTTTCTTTTTTCTTTTTCTTTTTTTTCTAATGATAAACTCATGCTTNTTTTTTTGTAATTGTGTGTAGAAGGAGTAGTGACAATCACTTGGGTTACGTGCCTATAGTTGAAAGAACTCAGTGCTAAACTGGCTGAGTAACATCTTCCTGTGCCTTTCTGGTAGGCACGTGGTCACATGCACCAGTTACCTAATTCCACCCACATACTATGCATTCTTCAGAAAATAGATGACACTCAGAAATGTTATGACTAATTATTCTTGCTAATAACAGCAATACTCTCTTTTAAATTTTTTTTCTTCCAGCTGAGAGATGTCCTTTACCAGTAGGTGATTTAGCAAACACATCAACCTTTGTGTGTTCTGTTTGCAAGCATGTCCTCCTATATGGAAAACCAGGTATTTCCTTTGGTAGAATTTTCTTTCTGTGCCTTCTGTGTTGTGTACCCTCTTAATCAAACTTTCCAAAATATAATAATCTCATGGCACGAGCTAAACTTTATCTACCTTATTTCTCAACAAATGCATCTTATTTTCATTTCAACATCTATTTTAAATGTCTTTTTTTTTTTTCCCCTAGATCTGTTTAGATATTTGCATACGCTTTACCACAAAGCACTTCCTAGTGCTTTTGATCTGTTTTTCTGTTTGTGAGGGCTGCAAATATAAAATGTTCTGTTTTGTGTAACTTTGTACATAGCTTCTCTAATGGTACATTTCTTTCCTGCATCATGTAACCCACATCTGATAAAAGATTCTGCAATGTCTCTGCCCTTCCTACTTGGTTCTGTTTCTACATTAAAATGTCTGATGCCATACTGCTGCATTTTGTGTCTGCATAATTATTTGCAGGTACGACCTTTCTGTTCGTACTATGTATTCAACTGGTGCTAGTATTTCTCTCCGCTCTTCTGAATAGCTTGTTATGCCTTTCCAATGATTATTTTTTCTAATATGAAGTTGTCTTACGATAGTGATTTATTTTGTATTTCTTTTGAGTGTCATCCTCCTGTGATCTTTATCATCACCATGTCACATTTATCAGTGAAATATCTATCTTGTTTTAGTAGGTAAAACTGGGTTACCCACTCACTAGCTGCCTCTGTGGGTTCCTGTTTCTCTCACACCACACACTTCTTTGTATGAAAGGCCCTTTTCTTGACAAAACAATAAGACTCAAATGGCATGAGTAAACAACCTATCTGATTTTCCCTCTGTGCTTCAGTGAGCTTGCCACTTGAGCCCCTTGCTCTGCCAATATCTCTGTCTTTTTGCCCAACACTCTTCAGAATTGAGCAGCTTCCGGGATTGCAGACCACTTAGCTGCTTCAGATCCTGCACAGATTAACATCATTAACTCTTTCCGCTTCATGTCTCTTCAGCTTCTGTTTTCTTAAGTCCTTGAAGAACACATTGCTGGCACTAGTCTGCACAAGACCCATGGTCAGTTAATTTTTTTTTTCTACTGATGCTATGATATCTTGACAAGATCACTTAGAGCAATGGAGAGTTGTAGACAAATACTCTGAAAGGCCTGTGAATAATCAGGAATTTGAATATCATATAAGGTTGGAAAGACCTGTAAGATCACTGAGTCCAACAGTTAAAAATATGTTTTCTTGGACCTTGGTTCATGCCTTGGTTCATACTTCAGAGCTTAGACTCTTACGGGAGCCCAAAGTCTCAGTTTATCCCTACTGCCCACATGTTGGGCATCTTCTACACTTACCTTGGACAGGGTCAGCTAGCTTCCCATCTGGGAAGGTAAAATATGGGGGTATCCTGGTCATTACTGAGCTTTTCCACTATAGTTAATATGGATGCAAAATGGCCCAGACCATGTCTTCTATATTTGGCACCTAGACTTGAGTGTGGTTACTGAAACAACGTCAGAAATATCCTTTAAGAAAAAGTGAGCAAAGCAGTGTCTTACAGCCAGAATAATACAGAATCTAAGCAGAGACAGAATTTCCTAGTAACTTCATAACAACAATTAAACACAAAGTATGTGTGACAAAAAAGAGGCTATGCAGAAGTAAATGATTGCTAAGACATGAGAGCTAAATCACAAGTATATTGTCAGGACACTACTCAGGCAAATGTAGTTCTTTGAATATGGGAGGCAAAAGAGTAATTTTGAGTTTGGTTTCTTTTTGTGTGACATGAATAACTTCTGGTTTAATTGTGAGTTAAGACTAACATGACCAACAAAGGTTGGTCCCTAAAAAACAGGGAAAATGAAGAGTTTAAGTGAGATTAATTAGCCCATGGTAAAACGAGTGTGGCTGTCAGACCTCTGTCCTAGGGGTAGTACATCTGATAGCTAAACCCCACATACTTTATCAGAATGGCAGCACTGGAGTGTGTGCTGACTCTGATGTGCCCTGCCAGGATCTCTGCCATCAGAGAAGCTGCTTTGGGCTGGATGCTAGAAAGCTGTAGTGGCTTGGAAATATGCTATGATGCCAGTTTTCTTCCTCTGTGTGAGGAAAAGAGAAATATTGTTCACAGCTGCTATTTTTCATCTCTAATAAAGCTCTAGCTAGTAATGATTCCTATTAGTATTTCCCAGAGACAGAAAGGAGGCTCATGCTCTTTTCACAGGCTCTTAGAATTCCTCACCAATTTTTTCCAGGTTCTAACAGAGAATTAAACACCAGAAATGTAATGTAGTACTCGAATAACAGTAATGTGCAGGGAAGAAAACACAGAAGAGCATAAAGTAAAATGAAAAAGTGAAAGGCTTGGGGTTTTTTATAGTCAGTTGAAATGACTGATTTCTGTTATTAGACAGAAATTATAAAAGAACACTTGCTTAAAATAATAACTGAATGTTAATGAATAGTGCTGCCCTTACATGTTTGTAGGACCGAGCTTTCTTCCATGCTGTTCTTCTAGAATGGAAAGGAGGAAAAGCAGACCATGACAGATGTTGTTTTAGTGACTGGGTTCAGTTCCTGGTCCAAGAACCCCAGTTACATGAAATATTCATATTCTCAAAGAGAGCGGTTTTACCTCAAAAGCAGGTCTCAAATGGAGCTAAGATTGTGTGGAAATCTTAACATCCAAGACTGGGCAAGTGGCTTACTTTCTTACAGTAGAGAAAGAAATCTTGTCAAAATTAAAGTTCAAAGATACTTCTGAAGATAGGAAATCAGTCTTATTATAGATTTGCGGACTGGCACTACATGATCAAGTTGTATTGGACAATCTTTTAAATCTTATAGATCAGAAGAGCAATTCAGAGGCCAACTCAGAGAAGTCTGGACCTTGAAAGCAGGAAAAGAGAGCAGGCGGCAGAAGAGAAGGGAGATTTGTACATGAAAACAGCCTCTACCTAGGCTTTTACATAGAAGCACTCTTCCTTATAAATTAAGTGAGACCTTTGGATATCTGGCAGCCTGTTTGTGGCAGAGACAGTAGCTTCAATCATGCTGCATATCTGAACATCTAAGTGACAGTACACACTTGTGTATGCACAGAGAAGCTTTGTCACAGGCACTTGGTAAATGGGATGTATCTGGGAAATGTCAGCCCTGCTATACACACTAAGCAGTCAATTTGCACCTGAGCAATAAATACAGCATATCCTAAGGGCTCTTCTACTGCACATATACACAATGTCTGTGCAGAGCACACATTGCAGAGTCTACTCCTATGAGACCTAAAAATGCAGCCTCTGGAATTACCTTTACCTAGTACCCTAATTATAGATGAGGAGATGCACAAAGCTGTTCTGTCTCTGCTTCCCAATTCTCTCCCTAGAGAGAACTGTGCCCTTCATCCTTCCAAACCCCAGTGCTGTACTACATACTCTGTTTTATAGATAGAAATATTACAGATATATGTGGCTAAAATTCTTGTTTGCAGTTGTAGAACCTGAATGGATGGTTCTGTACATGACACATGCCACATCATCCTCCCTTCCCCTTGCAGGTGTTGCACAGACACAGGACTCAGCCTTGTCTCACCCACCTTACTGTCGCAAGAGAAGATGAGAAACAAGAAATGGATGTTTACTGTAGTCTAATGTTATCCAGTATACTGTCTATTTTTATCTGGTACATTGTACATGATTCTGACCATTGCCTGAAGCTTGTGAAATCCCCAAGAATTGGACAACTATTGAAATGACATTTTTGTTTGTTTACACTCCTAATGCCTAAACAGAACAACAAAGAGTTTAAAAGTAGTTTTAAAGTATTCAAGGCTATTGGAGAATAACAATTCAGTAATTACTAATAATAATCAACAGGTAATTTAAGATAAGAACCAAAGTTGGTATTTAGCCCTTAAAGAATTGCCTGTTATTTTGCTATGATCTGTATAGGTGTCTTTCTTTTTTAAAACAAGCAAATGCATATGGAACTTCCAGGATTGGGCCAGAAACAAAATTTAACTTAAAATTCATTATTCATCCACATTCAGAAGCTGGCTCATAACAATATGATAACATAACCTTTTCTTCACTGAAAGAAGATACTCTCTAAGCATTGGGGAAAAAAATAGGCAGTTTGAATGACTGTCATTGTCAAATAGAAGAGTCAAAGCCATGCTAAGAAATTCACTGCAATTTTTATAAACAAGTCCAGATTTTTAAGAAAAGAAATGTGCTCAGAACAAAGCATAAAATAAATATTTTTACCAGATTATCTCCTCAGAATTCAAAATCTCATTAGAGAATTATTTTGAACTAAGGTTAAAAAAAATTTGGTGCCATCAAGTGGAAATATTGTGTATTGCTGAGAAAAGCTGGGGAAGTGGCAGCACATGGATTTTATTAGCTATACGTACCAGCACTTTCAACTATTGCAACGGAAATGTTTTCCCCACCATGCACATTATATCCTGGTTGAAAACTGGCAAGAAATCCCATCTGTCAACATGTTTTGAGAACTAGCATCCTTCTCTCTTACATATGAAAAAATTTCTTGGTTTTTGACAAATCCTATTTATGGCTGCCACTAAAGACTATCCGTAATTACCTTGCTAGCAATGTAGCAGTGTGCTGCTGGCAAGAATTTTGCCTGTTGCCAAATCGTCATTCCAGAGCACAGTGGTCGCTTTGAGGGAGATCTTCACCAGAGCCAGCCAGCAGCCGATGCTATGTATTGAATTTGTTCCAATGTGCAGGGATTAAAAGTCACATTCCTTTGTATTTCTAAATTTCTTAAGTAATATATATTTTTTTTTAAGGCAGGATAACCTGATAGAGTTGAAACTCACTCTGACAAGTTCTTTTGCACTGGTCCTTTGTGTTTTACCACTTTTTTTCAGGAGTACCCTGCTTTCACACTGGAATTGGCAGAGCATAACATCCCTTGGTAATGCTTGACACTGCCTCAGCTGTTTGTTCACTGAAAGTCAGTTAAATTCTTTGGCTTTATGTTAGGGAGGAATTGCATGGAATAAACTTCAGTTCAACATAGTCAGAGATTTCCGAGACCTGTCACTTAAATAATATATTTCCTGCCCTCTGGAGACTACTTTTTCAATATTAAGACATCTGGATTAACCTGAAAAACTCAGGTAACTGATTTGGTGTTATGGAGTTTTTCCATGGCTATCCCAAATTTTTTAAAACTCAAACATTTAGGTATTTCTTACTTTAAAAACCTTTGTTTATAAAATGAAGTAATTTTATTTTGGAATGGTAATAATAATTCAAAATAAACAAAGGACTTTAATTTTTGCTGAAGTGAGATTATTTCAAATTGAATTATCAAAATCTTTGAAGTATTTTGTTGAGAAACATTGGAAAAAAAATTGGAAAACCCCTCACTTTGGTAATTTCTTTTTTTCCCTTTTATTTCTGAATAGTTACTACACCAAAATATGTTTTTTCTGTTATAATCAGGAAGACCACTCTTGTCAGTTATCACATATAAAGTATAATGTACTATCATGAACCTTTTCCAACCTAAATGATTCTTTGATTCTGTCATTAACTACCATGATTTCCTTCAGGAAAGCAAAGTTGGTGGATTGTGTTACTTTAATAAAATTCAGAAGATGGATTCTCTGTATGCACACACTGTACCCATACACACATATGCATGTATTTATAGAAGAGTACTCTCCACAGTTTCTCAAGTCTGGCAAAGTCTAAAGCATTACAATATTCAGATGTAGACGAAAATATTATATTATATTCTGTTTTGGAAAACAAACTCTAGTGTGTCATGCCATGTCTTCATCCCTTCTGGTACATAGTGATAGGGTCCCACTGATGCTTGTCACCCACTGATGTTTGTCATCAGGTGTAACTGATGCTTTCTCACTGTAAGGTTTGTCTCTTGCTTTTTTTTTCCTTTTCTCCATGATCATTACGGAGAAATGAACAAATTCTCCATGATCATTGTGTAAATGTGTAAAGCACTCTGCATGAGGCCTGGAAACCAGAGCAGAATTCTGGATTACCAGATGCCAAGTAAGATCCTGTCATGCTCCTGTGCCACTTCCCACCTGCTACTCTGTCTCCTTGCACAGAGCTCTGGAGAGAGGGATGCTCTGGAGCTCTATTGCAGTAGTGTATCTGGAAAAGAAACTCCTCAAACAAAGGTTATTTTCAGAGGGGCTGTTTCTATACATTTGAAGGGTTTTAGAAGCCCACTACATTCCAAAGTGGTTAAAAGGATGCAGATATAACTGAGAATTGGGTCCCTTGAATCTAAAGGGAACAGTATGACTGTACTTGAAACCCTAATTTACTGAAGCATTTTTGAGTGTTGTATCTGGAGCAGAGACTAACTATAACATGTCTGTAGGTATTTCAGGAAATAGAGCAGATAGGACATGGTTAAATGTTTCAAGGAGCTCATATGAAGTATGTTTAACTGCGTATTTGTTATATATCTTCACCTGCAGTGGCTTACAGATTGAAGTCTCCAGGGATATTGCTGTAAGGAAAGCATGTAGAGTTTTTTTATGCACACAGTAACAAATATGTAAACTGTAAGTCCTTACATCAGAAGAACAATACACTCTTGCTAAAAAGGATTGTGAAGTTTGTTGTTTAATTCTTTGGAAATGTGGTTTGGTTTCTAATATTTGAAAGCAAGAGAGCAAATGGTTCCTGAGAATTTTTTTACTTTGTTATTGCCCATTGACAAGTGGAGTTGCATTCTGCACCTTGATTTTGATTGTTTAGTAGAATCTCTTTTAGTGGCAAAGCAATTTCCTTATAAGTCAGTTAATTCATGCTGCTGTTCTCCATGTTGATCTCCCGAATAAGTGAATGTTTTCTTCTATTTTACCAAATAAAGTCAGAGACATTAGTAATTTGAATTCTATACCTATGTTAAAACAGTACCCCAATCACTAAAAATTGCTGAGGTCACTCAAAGATAAACAATATTTCATTTGTGAACTCAGAGGCAGCCTTGATTCACTCTCCTATCTTTCTTTTAAATGATAAAATGATAAGCATTTACATTTTCTCATTAAAGAGAAAATGAGTAGCTCATTAAAGAGCTACTCAGAACCAACCTATTTAAGTCATGCTATGACCTCAAGGGCTGGTGGGCTGGTATTTGTTTTGGTTTGGGTTTTTTTCATGCTTTTAAAAAAATTTTGTTGTTGTTGGTTTTGTTTTGTTCTTTCTATTCAGAAATTGAAATCCAGGTAATGGTTTAATGGTAGACTTTATCGCTGTGGACCTATTTGTTATCTCATGATACGGGATGTAAAAGGCCAAGACACAAAGATTTGATTTCATAAACACAATATAAAGTTTTTAATCCTTTCCTTCTTATTAAACAACTTAAGTGACACAGTAGCTTTCAGTTCATTTTTTATTGTCCAAATGTGTCCACTGGATGTAGTTTAAATGTTTTCCCAAAGAAGATGAAGACACTGACTATGAGTATGTATACATGCATATGGTTATATGTGCATATTAATGTGTTCAGATATAGTAATGTGGTGGGTCTATCATTTTCTCTGTAGTGTTTTTAACCACAACAGATTAAAGATCTAAATATTGAAAATTACACAGAAAGATGATGTACCTCAGTTAATGGTGTGTTTTATGATGTATTTTTGTCACACAAAAGTAATTTTTAAGTAATGAGTAACACAAAAGAAGCAGTTTTTGTCTCAGGGTCCTGGGCAGATTCCTGGGCAGATGGAATTGACTGCAAGGGAAAAGGAACTGGGCCATAAAATTCACATAGTAAAACAGGTGGATTAACAAGATAGGAAAATCTTCATGGCATTACATTTTTTAGTCTAGTTCCTATTTATGGCCCTCATATTCCCTCTGTGGAAAGCTGTTTTTAATCTCCACTGCACTCTTCCAGATGGTGGAGTGAAAGGAATCTGTATAGATACGTTGATGGGAAGGGAAGGCAAGCCTTGTCACACTCACATGACTATTAGGATTATCTCACCCTAATGTATATTAGTTTGCAGTTAACAATGGTGTCAGAACACTTACTGTAACACCCAGATAGTTACCTAGAAGTGATTTGAAAGCCAGCTGGCCCTTGGATATACTGTCACTCTGATCACATGCAGGAGTACATTGAGGATCTATTTTGGGACACCTGGTTGCTGTTCTTGGGTAAAACTTTTCTTACATCCTGTGTTTCAGGACCTGCTCCAACATGTACTTCTCAATGGATGTCAAAACCGACCATACTGAGACAAGTAATCTAACACGCTTTTTTTTTTTTAATCAGCAGTTTTGGCTTAAGCAGACATCTCCTTTTACTCTTCCCATCCCTTACAACTTCATTCTTGTGCCTGCACACACCTTGTGTTGTTTAAGTCTGCTGACTTGTACTGAAGAATGAGAAGTATTCTTATTAAAGAAATAGCTATTTTTTTAAGGCAGCTCAGTTCTGTTTTGCTTCATGCTTTAGAAATAGTTTTGCTGGTCTAGAACCTGTCACTATACATGTTATACATTTCCTACTATTTTCATGGTTTTGTTCAAATAATTTTTATATCTCTGATTTTAAAAGTCCATAAAGAATCAAGAACTCTTGCAAAAAAACTTCAGTGAAGAAGTCCTGAACATCTGGCCTGGCACTGGTCTGAATGTGAATTGTAGGCTGGACCATAATTTTGTGCCATTTTTATCAGCTTTAAAATGTGAACAATACACATGCTCCTACAACCGAATTGATAAAGACACTAATGGTACAAAAATGGAAAAAAACCAGTTGAGTTTTGTTGTGATCTTTTTTCAGAAGAAGTTCAGCTCTTTCTGACAAGCCTCGCTTGCAGGAGCTAGGGCAGTGATAGCCATTATTTGCTGAAGGAGCCTAAGAAGCAGGTTTGCACTTTTAACACAGCTATGGCATAATTGCTTTAACAGACTCTTCAAGCAGTAACCCCTGATTCTCTCAAAACAAGGCCCCAGTTTTGATTTTATTCATTCCATGGATCCATAATTAGTATTAGATTGTTATTGACTTGAATGCCCTACTGGTGTGAGCATCAGTAAGTCTAATTAATAGATTAAATGAATATTTTTATGAAAGTTAAGTCCAGTGTTTTTAGCTGAGCTGCTGTGGTTTCTTGCGGTGAACTTGGTACTCGTCTTCTAATCAGCCAGTTCACTAATTTGGTGACTAACCTGACATCACAGGCTGTACTTTTCTTCTGTGTTTAGGTTTATTTACAGAGCCATTTAAAAATACTTACATGGTGTCTTAAGGATTATGAGAATGGCTTAAAAAAGCATCGCAATTTGATGCAGCCGTCTGAGTAATCAGTGTGAATGCAAAAGACAAAGTTTTACAGTGAACAGGAACATAAATGATCCTACTGTGAATTCTAGTGTTTACGAATGAGAACACATATATCCTACATCTTAGGTGTTACTAAAACTAGAAGGTCTTTGGGGATGCTGAGAAGGCAATTTTCCCCACTGGGCAATAGGAATGTAAATATAGTCTCTATGTGATTGTAGAGAACACAACACTGTGCTGTTCAGTGATGTCTAGTACTCTGCTGTGAGGTCAGTATTCACAGTGGCAGTCAACAGCCACTGCAGGTAGTGGCTTTTGAATAAAAGGTCATGTTTTCAATAGCCTCATTCTGACTGAAAGCCTGAAAGCTTCTGGGAACTTCTTGATCTCTGCAGTATAAAACCAGAATTAAAGGAGAAACAAGAGTTTGAGAGGTAGATACACAGTCTGCAATAATGTCTTCAGGACACCAAATCCTTTGTTCACTTGAGACCTAGGGAGAAGCCCTGTTCCAGCAGAAGATGGTGTGAGTTTTTCATTGACTTCAACAGATTCAAGATTTATACATGATACTCTAAGAACAAAATCCATGAAGTCCACTTCTCTCTATGTGTTCTGGGAGTTTATTGTTACCATAATGGAAGTCAGCACTTCCCCCACAGTGCTGAGTAAAAAGCATTCCAGCTGAGTAAGAATTAGAACTTATAATTAGGATTTTTCAGACAGATAGAATCACAATCCACACAGACCAGAAGGTATTTATTACAGAAAACAGCTCTAATTCCATATTAGCATGTTTTGTAAAGTCAAGATTCCAGATCTGTTTTTTTCCTTTTAAGCCATTCAGTCTTCTATATCTGGAACACAGTACAGTGCAGGTGGGATTTACCTTACCTGGCTTTACATTGTCACAGCATGATGCCATGCTGGCTGCTTAGGCTGCCTTTTTCTCTTTGAAGCATAATGGGCACTTTTGGAGTGCCCATTATGCTTCAAATATAAGACTGTTCTTCTGGTCTGTTTTGGATGCAGGAAGAGATTGAAATGGTGCTGATAAAATTCTCAGTCTCCATTCAGAGGGATGGCAAATCTGTGGCAGAAATCAACACTCCAAATGGCGTTTTGGCAGTGTCTCAGACACATCCTTATTTATTCTGCTCTTCCTGCTTGCACGTAGGGTTTTGCTGCTCAGTGAAGCAAGACTCACCAAGTATATCTCTGTGACTAAAGGATGATCTTTGGTTTGCTGACTATTTTGGCCCAGCCTGGAACTTCACTTCCCTAGAAGAACATTCTAAAAGCATCAGTAAACTAAAATGTACAAACATCAATAATTTCAAATGACACAAAATATACTTTGACCCCAAGCAAAGTAGTGTAAATAGAGTTTTAGCTAAGAGTGAAGTCTCTTTTATATACACACGAAGGAATCTCTAAACGTTCTTGCAAACAGATATATGTTGAAAGTGAAATGCTTTGGTGGTAAAAAAAGGTTTTAGCTACTGTTCTGTAAAATACAGTTTTGCAGAGCTGACCAGAGCTACAGCCCTACATATATCCATACATCCTCTATAATTAGGAATCAGCCTCTCCTTCTCATGTACAGGAGTTGATCCTGTTGGTGTCTAGATCATGTCCCAGGCCGCACAAAAGACAGCAGGAACTTTAAAAAAAATTTTAACCACCATCACAGTAGTTAGGGCATTCAGGTGTGGCTCAGATATGAGACCCTTCAGTTACAAGGAGTCATACACAGAAGGTATCTTCCAATGTAAAAAGCTGAAGGAGGCTCACCCTGGAAACCCCAGTTTGCTCATGCTTATGCTTTCGACACGTTTTCAAGTCAGTGTTTCAATTTATACTGCAACTTTGAAAACAGCCCTCAGCTTTCGAGTAGAGCACTCTAAGAAGTTGGCTCGTGGACAAAGCAGAACATGCAACACATGAGACGACACAGGGACACACGCGTATATTATCTCCGTAACATCTCCACTGGAAAGGCCTGTGGCCTGGTAAAGGTTCCAAACTCCCAAGGAATATTCACAGCTGACAGCTCTTGACAAAAAAGTCCTCTCCTCTCCGGTCAGCATTAGGTTCAGGCAAGTGCCTCTTCCTAGCATGTCCCCCTGGGTTGCCGGGATGTTTCCTGCTCGGTTCCCATAAACGGCGCATTTCCTTGAAGCGCTGGCCCTGCGGCAGCGGGGGGCGCCGGGCGGCCGCGCCATTGGCGGGCAGGGAGGTGTATCCCGCGGCCGGCTCGCGGTTGGCTGCAGCGCGGGGCGGCGGCGCCGCCGGACCTCGGCCGGAGGAGGGACCGGGGCCACACGGCCGTGCCTGCCGCTGCCCCTCTGCCCGAGGTAGGTACGGCGCTGCCCGGCGCTCCGCGTGTCAGCGAGCTCTGCCCGCTGCCCTCTGCCCTCCCGCCGCGGCGCCACCCGCTCAGCCCGCTTCTCCCCCTGCCCGCCGCCGCCCCTCTGCCTTTCCCTGCCGCTCTCCAGGGATTTTTTCGCCTCCCGCGCGTCGCCCTTGCCGGCGGGAGGCCCCTCGCTGTGCTGCTTGACACTGTCCCAGCCCCAGTGATGCTCGCGGGGGTGTGACCCGCTCCCAGCACGGGCCAGGAGGGACCGGCGCGGTGGCGGCCCCGCGGTCACACGGCGTGCTGAGGGGGCCGGGGAGGGTTCCCAGCGCTGCAGGCTTGGAATGCTGAAGTTAGTTTCACTTTTACAACGGGATATGGATATCGCTGTGGCTGAGCCTGAGCACACACAGGGAGGCATGCAGACGAACTTCTGACCTGCTAGAGGTCACTCGACTGTTTGCTCCCTGCCCGGACACCCACGATCCCAGTGCACTCCCGCTGGAAGGCATCGCTTCTCTCCTTGTGCAAGTCCTCTGTCTGAGGGAAATTTGCTTCGCTGCAGGCTTGGGTATGAGGTGCAGTGTTTTAGTACAAACTGCTCTCATCGTTATGTCTTAGTGTGCAGAGATAGTGACATGGTGTGACAAAGCTTCCTGGTTTTGGAGAGGGATCATTATGCTCTTTGAGAATCCTTTTAACATGCTGAAGAGAAGTGTCAAAATACCTCCAACTTCAGTACAGTAACCTTTGCTGGTGGACAAACGTAGCCGTGGTAGGAAGACCACACTTGGAGCTGTTGTAGATGACTGTGTGCTTCCCTTCATGCTGTCCTTCATGTGCTAGACCCTCTTTTTCAGCAAGTCTGGAGTTAAACAGGACCTCTGAAGTCTTTAGGTATATAGAGATTTTACAAGTTTGAGGCATGAGGACAAACAGGATTTTCGAAATGATTCAGATACAGACATTCATGTATTATCAGTTAAAATTGTGTTGGAAACGAAGTTCATATTTTTGAAGCCTATCTCTGAGATTCATATCTTTTAATCGCATAAGTATCTGAAGGCCTTAGGCTCCTGGATACTTGATGCCAGACCTGGCAGTGCCCCTGCAGAAATAAGCAGTGGCATGTAGGTTTCACTGGGAGTGAAGAGGACAAGATAGAAGATAAAGGGGTTTTCCTCTGCAGTGGGAATCTGTTCTAGTGAAGCTTTTCCATTTTGCAAAAAATTCATATTAGGGTGAAAACCTGTTGTTCCTGATGACACATATGCTCACTGCTACTCAGTAGTTAAGGTCTTGACCTTACCTTCCATTTTTGACTTGTGTAAGCATTAGTTATGTAAAAATACTTTGTGCTGGGTTTTCTCTTTTAATCAACTGCCTGCCATACAGCCTGTGTTCTGCTTTCTTTCTGTGTGTTTGTTAGTTCTGACTGTTCTTGATGCAAGTTTTGATGGTCTTTGCCTGATTTATGGTGGCAAATGAATATAACTGGAAAATTTAAGTTTCCGGAATTCTTTTTAAGCCCTGTAGTTAAAAACTATCTGCATAGAACACATTAAAAGCCTTCCTTTACAGTAATTAAAACAATTATTACAATTGAAAATTTGTCTCTAAGGTCACCTCATCAGACCAAGATGCAACAAAATTCACTGAAATTGAATTTGTGCCTCACAACAGTAGGGTGTAACTAGAGAGTATGAAGTATCTGGTTTGTGTTTTACAGCAGATGCTAAAGGAGACCAGAACTTTTGCACAAACAATGTCTGAACCGTATTTGTACCTGTATTGTTTTATTACTTTGTCTTTGCTGCCATCAGGCTTTACCATGCTTCGAGCCTTTAGTCACACAAATGGTAGGTGTGTGTTCCACCACACTAAGTGTTGGCATCATCGTAAGTCTGTGCTGGCAATCAGGAGGGAAGATGTCAATGCATGGGAAAGAAGAGCACCTCTAGCACCAAAGCATGTTAAGGAGTTGACAAAGATGGGATACAAGGTTTTGGTGCAGCCATCAAACCGAAGAGCCATCCATGAAAAGGTAAAGTCCCATTTTGAGACACAAGCAAAGTCATAGTGCAGTTGTTAACCATAGTCCAGAAAAAATAATATTCAAAGGCCATTCATGAGGAAACATATAAAACCCCCAGAAATGTGTAAATTTTGCTGCTAAATGAGGAGTTGTGCTAGTGGAAAGGAAAAGGAGTAGTTTGTTAAGCCTTTTAATGTAACATTGGCACCATGGTGGGTTTTTGGAGTTGTTTTTATTAATTTAGTGTCCTGTCATCATTCTCCCTAGAAGTTCTAGATTCTCTTGCAGTAGAAGCTTGGGAATTTCTTTAACATTGGTGTTTTTTTCTTCTGTTTGTGAGAAGGCAAGAATTCTAAAAACCCCTGTATTTTTAAAAAGAACAGGAGAGATGAATCTGGTGAATTCCACTCTTGCTTCAATCCTATTCCTCATGTGAAATGAGGAGAGAGTTTTTTTCTTTAATGCTGTGAGCCTCAGGACAGAGCGTTTTTACATTTTTTTGTAACAGCAGTAATACTCTGCTGTAAGATAACTGAGAAAACAGATGAAAATTGAAACAAAAGTAGGGAATTAGTGATTACTTGCACATACCACCTTTTAATTAAGGCACAGTGCTTTTTTCATCAAAGTGCAGATCATACTACCGCATTTCCTTAGAAATGGCTCTTCAGCTTGGACTAGAGCTTATACAATTTTATAAAATTACATGTCATCAGTCTTCAAATTTTTGAATTTTTCATATTTCTCTAAACTTATTTCCAAGTATTTGAACACCTTACTGTTCATTATTGCAATACTGCAGGATACTTCAAATTTAGTAAAATATCCTTTTTGTAGTCTGTAAATTTAAGATGAAGTACTTTACTAACACATAATTATAATTTGGCCTCATATAATAGGATAATAGCATGGTAATCCAATTTGATACTTGATACCTCTTTATCAAAGAATTTTGTGAATGTATCGCATGCAGTAACTTGTTTCTGCTTGGTAGAATTATTTATTTTTCCTCTGTTCTAGTTGCTAATATGCTGAGATCTGAATAAGAAAAAACACAGAAAATTTTTCTTTGATTTTTCTCTTTCATAGGAGTATGTCAAAGCAGGTGCCATTATTCAAGAAGATATTTCTGAGGCTTCTCTGATAATAGGTGTGAAGAGACCTCCAGAGGACAAATTAATCCCTAAAAAGAACTATGCCTTCTTCTCTCACACTATTAAAGCCCAAGAGGCAAACATGTCCCTTTTGGATGAGATTTTAAGACAGGTAAATTATGTCATATTGAAGATCATTGTCAGTTAACATGGGATGGAAACTGAACTTAATGCTTAAGTGTGATCAAAAGCTTGCTGCCTAGTATGGTTACTTCCAGCACATGTACTTGTAGATGGCTAACGAGGACAGTTTTCAGTATCCTTTCCTGAAACTGAGTATTTCTTGCTCAGAGGATCTTGTGTTTGCAGTGTTGCTCTCTTCATGTGCATGAGGCAGGTAAGTTGTGAGTGTGGTGTGCTCAAGAGAGTCTCTTTCTCTCTGAGTGCGAAGAGTTGTTGGAAAGTTACTAAGCTGGAGTGCATATTGGCCATTTCAGAGGAAGGCAGCCAGTTCACACTGAAATGAGCAGCCTCTTGGCAGAGGATGTGAATGGGCCTGCAGCAGCTAGAGTGGCACATTGGGGAGCTCTGTGCAAAGAGGGCATGGGCACTGCAGAGACTCTTCCAAACAAAAATTCAGTGCAACTGTTATGTTTTTATTTTTATGCTTTAATGTTGTTATGATACATAAACCCATCAGGCTCCATCAACGAAGAATGAGAAAGGCATGTGAAAAGGTAGTTCCTGGGAGAGCAACGTGCCACAGACTGCATTCACTGAAAATTTTAATACTCAGTTTGCTGTGTATTTTCAGGAAATTCGACTGTTTGACTATGAAAAAATGGTTGATCATAAAGGAATGCGAGTTGTGGCCTTTGGAAAGTGGGCTGGTGTAGCAGGTATAGTGTATAAAGTAAAGGCAGGCTTGCAACGAGTGACTTCCTGTAATACTTCTGGTTGTCTGTCCTTCCTGAAAGTTGAGGCTTGCGATGTGTTTTTAACTGCATTTTGAATTCTTGCTTTTAACAGCCTTTTTCCATTCTGGTTTGTACCTCCTGCTTTCATGAGACAACATGTCAAATAGTCATGTGGATTCCTGACAAATCTAATATTTTATGCTGTTGTCTTGAAGTCCTGTTTGTCCATTGAACTATCTGGAGCAGACTAAATATCAAGAGATCAACTGATTAGGCTTTTGATAAAAAAAAGGCTGCTGTCAGTCCCGAGAGCTTGAACATCATCTGTTTGTCACTGTTATACATTTAATCTGATTCTTGTGTGGCATGGTTCTCATTTCTTTCTATTGAACTTTAACACTGTTTCTTCAGGAGACTCTTTTGTTTCCTTCTTTGGAATCCGGTGATGTGGATACACCTCATAAAAGGATATCTGAATACTAAATGGTGCCTAAATGCATAATGGGCCAAGAGCAAGTTTAAGGTCATGGACTGCTATTAAATTTCTCCTTCTCTGGTTTTATGTAGACTTTTTTAGAAGTAAAGTATTAATATAAAAACATGGGAAAAGTATCTGGGATTATTTGAGGCTTCAGTCAGTCTCTGCAGTTTCTAACTGCGCATGTTTTTAAGACTGATGTTCCAATTTTCTATTTTTTTTTAACAACAGGAATGATCAACATTCTACATGGATTGGGTTTGCGGTTTCTAGCTCTGGGTCATCACACTCCTTTCATGGTAAGAGTATGTGTGTATGTATTTTTCTTTAGCTAAATAACATTTTGGCATCTGCTAGTTATCTGTATTTGAATATGGAGAATATCTTGATTGGTCTGTGCCTTTGATTTCAGCACATTGGGATGGCACATAACTACAGGAATAGCAGTCAGGCTGTGCAGGCAGTACGGGATGCTGGATATGAAATTTCACTGGGACTGATGCCAAAGTCAGTGGGGCCCTTAACATTTGTGTTTACGGGCACTGGTAATGTTTCTAAGGTAAGAACTGTCTTCAAAGTGAAATGCTATATAATTGTTCATAGAAATTCTTGGCATTTGATCTCTGTCAGGTTAAATGGGTTGATGGGTTCATTTTGTTTGCTTGAACTTCACATTTTGCTTTGCCAGTAACAATTTTTAACTACCGTAAACTAAAATGTTTAATATGAGGTCATGCTTCACCAGGCTGACATGCTAACTTCTTATCGATGAACATGGATTAAATCTTACTGCTTCTCTTTCTTTTCCAACCTGCATGATTTCTCTCCCCCTCTCTCCCCACTGTTGACTCTGTGCTCACAAGGTAAATTAATCACTCTATTAAAGTATGGGGAAAGGAATTATTTTTTATAACACCTGCTGAGTTTTTATCTCTGGATATCATTGACTTGGCTTACAAGTGCTTGACTTCAGGGCTATTTTCTGTGACATAGGGAAAATACTTATCCCTAGTTTTGGCAACAAAGATCAGTTAACGAGGCTCCAGCTATAAAGTGAAATCACTGCCTGCATAAATGTGTTCTTTCTAGCCAGAAGGATGGTGTATCTGAAAATCTTCTGGTTGTGATCACAGCTCATTGGGGAAGTCATCTTGTAGTTCTTGGCCTTTAGAACAGCCTGGTTGATGAGGAGTGGCTTCAGAGATCTTTTCCTAAAGAGAAACTGCTCCTCAGAGTGGCAGCAAAACCCTCTTGTGGCTGAGTTGAGGCCTCCCAGCTCAGCCATTAGAAATAAGAACCAGACATTGGATTGTGGTTTAGGCATTCTGCAGTAGTGGGGAATGATGTAAATTCCTTGCACATAATGCCCACGCTGCTTAGTTTTGGGTAGGCAGGGGTATGTGTGAAGCAATGTGTACATATCTGGAGATGTTCTCTGGCGGGACTGTCAAATTGTATGTGGCATTTTATATTTGTTTTCAAACATCAAATGAGCAATGTTACATTACATTTATGGTCTACTTATTCTAAATCCTACTTCATGATTTCAGGGTGCTCAAGAAATGTTCAGTGCTCTCCCATGTGAGTTTGTGGAACCACATGAGTTAAAGGAAGTTTCCAGATCTGGAGGTATGCACTGATTAAAAACACTGAAACCCTTTTTGTCCAAGTATAAGAGTTAATTTTTATTTATTTTTTTTAACTTCAGACCTCAGGAAAGTCTATGGAACAGTGTTAAGTCGTCACCATCATCTTGTAAGGAAACGTGATGGACTCTATGATCCAGTAGACTATGATAAACATCCAGAAAATTACGTTTCTCGCTTTCACATTGATGTGAGCATCTCTTCTGTTCTTTTATAAAGGTTTTCCACAGAGTGTTTGTACTTACTACACTTTTGCATATTCATTATTTGAGAGAGCATTAACTTAAAATGCTAGACCAGGTGCTTTCAGCTTCTTAAAGTACTAGGTAAAAACATCAGGCATCTGTAACTTTCTTTGCAGGTTGCACCCTACACGACTTGTTTAATTAATGGCATATACTGGGAACAAAATAGTCCTCGCTTGCTGAGTCGGCAGGACACTCAGAAACTGCTGGTGCCAGTTAAATCTGCTACTGGTGAAATACATGGCTGTCCTGAATTACCACACAGGTAAGACACTCATTTCACTTGTAACAATTTTGCAGCACGATGATTAACTTGTAATGTTAGGCAGTTTCACCACAGTATATAGTAAATTATTCTGTTTAGTTTACATTGTTCCTGTGGCATGTTTTACAGTGCCCCATTGATGTTGCTCTTGTTCTTTTGTGTTTTGCAGTCTTGTTTTCACAGTTTGGAATTTTTGAAAACATCACAGTAGAAATGATTAACAGGTATCAGCTGTCTTTCTGCAGAGGTAGTTCTGCCACTGATTTTCATACAGAATCCAATACAAACAAGAGTGTGATATCTGGGAATGTACCTGCTGCACCAGTATTGGTAGAAGATTCTATGCCTGAGCAGAGTTTTAGGGAAAGTTCTTCCTACCCTGTCATTTCGCATGTACATGTTCAATAACTGTTCCTTACCACCTCTTATTTCTGCAGCAGGTAGTGGAAATGCTTCACATCCCTGAATAGTTTTAAGGATAGAATGTGGGGTGCAAATCAAGGGTTAGTCTCCTTTCAGTGGGGATTGGAGCTACCCTTTCTCTAATAGCTCTGTCATAGATTGGGGAGGACATGAAAATACATCCTGGTGAGGAATCAGGTCTTTGTCTCTTCTCTTCTCTTGACACCTTTCTTTCTCTCACATGACAAATGAAGAGTTAACCTTCAGTGGAGCCAGAGGTTGTGCATTAGGCTAATGAATTCTCCACCTGCACCTTCTATTTTTGAGCTGGTAGGAGACAGCTGCTTCTTTAGGCTTCTCTTTAGGATGGGAGGTTAGTTTAATGCAGGACTGCACAGGCATGACCTGAGGGAATTGGTAGATGGAAAATGAATGGGGGGTGTTGGCATGGCATAGAGAAAAAACATAGTGGATGAAGGGATTCTGCCAGTATTTCCATGAAATTGAATGCTGTTGATAGGAATGCAAACCTGATGACTACAATGGGGCCAAATTTCCATTATATTTCTTGATACCAATTTTTGTGCTTTGTTGACTTCTGAATAGGTTGAGATGAAGAAGGCTACAAGTCACATAGATCTTCTCACATTTCTTTTATTTTCTGTTCACTTGTGACCTTTTATACCTGTGTTTCTTAGTAATTTGTATAATGCTGTATTCCACTGTCTTTTTGTTTTAATTGCTTTAGACTTTTGGCCATATGTGACATTTCAGCAGATACTGGAGGATCTATAGAATTTATGACTGAGTGTACAACAATTGACAACCCATTTTGTATGTATGATGCTGACCAGCATATTACTCATGACAGGTGGGAGAGCCCTTACTTTGTACTGTTTTCCATTGTAGCTTGTAGAGTGAAACAATATATTGTAAAAATAATGCATTTGTAACACTTCTGAAAGGTGGTACCTTTCAGGTACTAAGAAGTAGTTTAGAAGAGCTGTTTTCTCTCTTTCAGTGTTGAAGGCTCAGGGATTCTGATGTGTTCCATTGATAATCTGCCAGCTCAGCTTCCTATAGAAGCAACAGAGTACTTTGGGGATATGCTTTTCCCTTATATTGAAGAGATGGTAAGATCTTATGTGTCCGACAAGAAGGAAACAGGCTCAGAATTTGGTCTGCTTGTTTGTCGCTTTTCTGGTCTCCTGTATACATTCAAAAGGGATCTGCTGTAGAACATAACTGACTTTGTACTTCAAAAAAAGGAAAAAGCTTTTGAGGTTTTGAGGGAATCATTTGGAAAGGAAACATGTGAATGAGACATGAGTGACCTGGATGTCTTACAGATTTGTCAGGAACACTTTCTGTAGGCAGAAAACAGAAAACTTTTCTGTAGGCAGAACAGGCTCTGGCAGGAGCCTGTTCATTGCTTCTGGACCCTGCACCAGATGTAAACATCTGATTTTCTTGGGTAGTCAACAATCCCTCACAGTCAGACTGCTGTTTGAATTCCTGTATTTTCCTAAAAGTCAAGTGATGCTGATTGCAGCCAGAAGTATTTCAAATATCCAAGATATTGGTATTGTTGCATGCATTTAAATGTTGCTTAAAATCTTAATGCTTTACTTTGAGAAATATTTGGTAATAAAATGACCTGATTTGAAATAACTTATCTCCACAGCTGTTATCAGAAGGCTCAGAACCTCTTGAAAAACAGAATTACTCGCCTGTTGTTCGAGATGTAGGTTTTGCAATTTTGCACCCCTCTTGTCTTCTCCTGCTTTGAAACATACAGACACATAAAGCCCTCAAAATCTGTTTCATATGTTTCCAGGCAGTGATTGCATCCAATGGCGCACTAACACCTAAGTATCAATATATCCAGAAACTGAGAGAGAGCAGGTAATGTAGGCTCTTAAAGTTTATTTGATTCAGGATTTACAAAGCCACCCTGTCTGCATTCTGTCTCCCCTTTTACATTCATTTATTCTTGTGTCTTGGTGGAATGCATCTATACTGCACTGTGTTTAAATGTCTTCTAGGTTGATGATCTCCTTATTTCTTCATGCACATTGCCTAAATCATTAACACGTATTGTTAGTAACTTATATTGAAGTTGAGAAAGTGGTCATTTTTCTCTGTCTTGCATTATGAAAACTGTTTTACCAGAGGCAGAAAACAGCCATATGCTAGATTTACTCTGTTACTCCTTGCTCTTTTGAAAAGGATGTAACATACAATCATTTGAAAGGAATGGCTGAAAGCAAAAGGCTCTCGAATATTCCTTGAATCTAGTTACTTCTTGTATGGCTCAAGTGCTGTGCTGTGTAGCATTGTTCTGGGACTGGATGTATTGAGGAGACTTTGAGACTCTCAGACTTTTTGTTATATTCATGCACCTACAGTTTCAGCCACCACTTCATCCACACCCTGTCACAGCAGTTATGTGCCAGTGGTAGCCTAGAATGAATTAAGCTAACAAAAGTATAAATAACCTGCACATCCCTTCCATTCCCCTTGCCCCCTTACTATTAACAAATATCTATAGTTTACATGTGAAAAATGTTAGTTTCACAATAAGTGGGTTCATGTTCATGGTCAGTGACAGCTACACTGTATATCTTATAAAAATTTGAATTGGTCTGACCATAAGCACTGCATGCACTAAAAACAGTGCGTTGACTTCTGCATCTCAAACCTCTCCAATTTTTTTGGGGACTTCTGGTTATGAACTTGTGCATGATGAACTATAGGTGAATTTTTCACACTAAGTAATGGGCGATTTGCCTCTCAGAGGCTTCAGCTCATAGTGATTTTTGTTCTATGCTCTTTGATAGACCCCTTCAACAGGCTGTCTCAGTAACAAATTTTTCTATTCCTCACACAGTGCAAGGATCTGATATTTTTTTAGCTTCCTCCATAATCACTTACATGGTCTTTTGTGAACTACCATGAGAATCTGGAGACTTCATTTCCAAGGGTGGTTTTTTGGGTAGATTTTTGATATTTCTGCAGATCTGTGTGCTGCATGTGATGTTCATTTGTTCAGTAGTGTCATTCACTTTGCTGTCAGAAGAGCAGGACCTACTAACAATATCCTCCTTTATTTTGCAAACTTCAGAGGTGATGCAGATGAAAGAGGGGTTTTACTCCTTGGTGTGTGATGGTTTAGATAGAGATGTGCTCTTGTTCAGGTGCTACAGGAATTACGTGGCTTGTTTCCACTCTAGAAAAGTATTATGCTACATCCAGTTTAGTTTCTGAGGGTTCTATTTGGACTAATTGCTAATACTCCTTCAAGTCTGTGAACATTTCAGACATAGGACAGCCAGACTGTATGAGCTGGACTGTCTTGGGTGCCATTAGATTTATCAAACAAACTCATCTACTACATCTTTGCACCCTTAGTTGCTTCTTAACTCTTACTGGTTTCTCACCTACAGTTGTAAAGGCACATCACATTAACAATGTAGATGTTATTTGTAACTGAATTATTAAAACTCATTTCTAGAGAATAGGCATAACCTGGAGCTGTGTAGATTCTGTTCTCATGCTTGATGGGTCATTTGGCAGCTCATGTTTTTGCCTGTCCTAGAATAAACATGCTGTATTTGATTCAAGTGTGACTTCATTCTATATACTAGAAAAGTTTTAGTAAATATGACAAGTTAAATTGCAAAATCCAGCTTTCATATAAGACTTTCTCCTTCATCAGCACTCCAAGCTACCTACCACTTCTGTTCCCTAAAGCATGGAGAGGAATTCTTCTCTTTCTCTGCCCATAACAGTACAGTTGTGGAAGATGCTCTGATAGGAGGAAGAGGAGGAAAGTCCTTGGATTTGCAATATAAAAGGATATGATGGGCTTGGGAGAATTTCTGTGAATTTATTAAATCATTATTTAGTTTTTTTTTTAATAAAATCTGTAAAACTTTTATGAAGGTCAAAATTTACAGTAATCTATAGCAATAATTTAGATTAGAGAGTTGATACGTTGGTACATACCACCATTCAGATTTAATTATCTGAAAAGAATAACTTTTAAAAAAGGATCTGAAATAGGAGGAAAGGAGGATGGAACATCTGAAATTTTGGAAGGTAATTCAAACTTTACAGTACTGATACAGTAGGCTGGAATGTGCTTCAGACACATGATATAGATGTGTTTAGTATTGATTTAACTCTCGTCACTCGCAGGAGTTTTTCAATGGTATTATTTGAGGCCTTGTGCCCCTAAATGTAGTCAGATACTTCCTGCCATGCTTCAGGTTGGGCAATTGTGCTCTGGTTTGTCTTGCTATTAGGTGTTGTTCTGGCAGGCTTCTACATCATCTGTCATTGTTATGGCCATTTTTGAAATGAAAAAACGCAACCAAAATATTGATTTTTGGCTGCCATGAGAAGCCTCAAAAACATCTGAACCAAATATTATTTATTAGACATATGGTTGGTCCTCTTCTAAGGTCAGTAGGTTTCAGCAGCTGGCATCATCTTGTCAGCTAAAGGTCAGGATTCTTTCTGAGGCACAAACTGCAATGCTGGTATAAACTCTTAGTGGACAAAGGGGAAACTGAGGATATTACTTATATCCTTATGAAGATTCCCACAAGATTGTATCTTTGAAAGTCCTACCTATTTGTTGAAATTTATTTTCAGGGTATGAGATAAGAAAAGTCAAACCTCAAACTTCATTAATTAGATTAAACAGTAGGGCAGTGAACAGCTTTCTTCAAAAGTAAGAAGTGCTTTAAGAATTTTTTCTTTTGCTAAATAATTTTTATCTATGTAGTCATATGTTAGACAGTTGCACAATCCTGATTTTACAACTTAATGCAAATTTAAGCAAAAAGGAAAGCTAAAAGGAAAGCGAATTATAAACAACCAAAATATATATTCCTGTTATGATTTATGAATTTAAACAATGACTGAGTGCATTATTCTGGTTGACAGAAAGAAATGCAAAATCTGATGTGTATGCATCTTATATTGAAAATCAACAGGAGATCTACTTAAATTTATTTATGTGAGTAATAGCAGTTAGGTTGAAACACTGATGGTTTTCAAATCTGAGTCTTTGTCTGCAATGATGATTTCTTGGCTGGGCATTAACTTTTATTTGACTTTTATTGACTGTCATGTTCCTGTGATTGGCTAATATGAACCTAGTATAATTTACACAAAATACTCTTTCACCAGCATGATTTTGTGTCCTTTAACAGTTATTGTGATGTAAAGGGAGCAAAGCAGAGTCTGGAATCCTTTTCTGACAGCGCATCATGACATTGGTAGACCTCAAGTTGTCAGGTTACAGTAATTTGGCCATTGGGAAAAATACAGCTGAGGAAAGTTTTGATGAACAGTTAGAAGAAATTGGAGAATCAGTGGGAATGTTGATGGATTTGACCATGTTTTTGTTAGAGGAAAGAAACTAGAAGTTATGCAGCAGAAGAATGGAAGCAGTACTGGAGATAGTCCTGGATCAGGTAGCTAGGAACTTGACTCTTGGCCTGAACAGAGTTCTTGGTTTTTAGACTTGCTAAAACATACTTCTTCTGTTAACTGTGGCAGCTTACAGTTTCCTTCTGTGTAATTTTTAATTTTGCCTGTAACACCTTCTAGGGAACAGGCTCAGTCACTGAAGATGAGTGGTGAGAAGAGGATTTTATTGCTGGGATCTGGCTATGTTTCTGGTCCTGTGCTTGAATATCTCACTAGAGATTCCAACATTGACATCACAGTTGGTATGTAAGAATTTGTTTTTATTACAGTATTATGTCTTACTGAAGCACGTACCCTTCTGAAGCAGAACCCTTCCCATAAATAATAAATGGATGTGGTTCTGAGAAGAGATAAAGGAAGTCTTTGTTGTGTACAGCATAAAAGGATTTTGTAGCTTTTTGAGCATTTTGAATTTAAGTAATTGATTTGAAAATGACATAGCCATGTTAGCAGTTAAATATTTGCATGTGTAACCTGTAGGAAAATTAGAAGTATTTTTCCTTCTAACCTGCTTTGGGCTCAGGATTGGTTTTGTAGATAGTCAGTCACTTTGTTGGTCTTTGGCTGTGTTTTCAGCCTCACACAACAAGAATATGAAAATGTTTTTATAAACATCTGTATGAGTGAAGTAACTGCTTTTCTTATAACTATTGTCTTGGTGGTAAAATTTCAGACCCTGACTTTCCCATGAGCACCAAATGCCTACTTGTTTATTCCTCTGTTTTGGTTTTATCCGTAGCATATTTCAGGCTGGGCATCTCAATAGTCCTTTTCTGTACCCTTAATGATGACTTTACCCTGATTCTGGGACTTCAGATTTAAAACTCAGGCTCTATTGCCTTATTGCCTGAAAGATACTTTGCTGGGAAGTTGTTTCCCTTAGAACTTACAGTTTTATTGCTGTTATATTGTTGTTATTATTGCGTTTATTTTTTTTTTTCTTCATGCTACTTTCATACGTGGCTCTTTTGCTACCCTTCATGGTGAAAACCATAGTACTTTTAACCCCTGGGAAAAGATTTACTAGGAGGAAGAGGGGAAATCTAGGAAAGCTGCACCCTAGTTATGAGCACTGCCTGAGGTGGTGAAGAGGGAAGGATTACAGCAGTGTGCAGTGCCCATCCCCTTGTAACTACAGAGGTTGCATCCGCTCCCTGCAGTGCGGTAGCAGGAAGGGAAACCAGGTGAACTGGAAGATCTGTTTTGCCAGGCACTGAACAAATATAGCCTCTTATCTGGGTAGCTTAAAAACATGCAGTTTCTACGGCACACTTGCACACAAATAGCACAGAAAGAAAGAGACATGAAGATATTACTTGTTTAATATTTGACAGCAGGCAAGTAGGTGCAGAAAACAAAATGCACATCACAGTGCCATGTTTGGTTTCGTACTGTTAGGCTAGACCACTTTAAATCCGGTTGATGAAAACTTTAATTGGGAAACCTTCATGTAATCAACTTTTTTTTAGTTTGAATTTGTAGATGATTTTGCGTAGCTCTTTTCCCTCAGCACAATTTGATTTGTACGGTATAGAGAATCACCTTCTGGTAATGTTTATTTCCCACTGACTGTGGAAAGGCCATAAGGGAATAAGGCCCTAACTCAGAGGCACAGATGCTTTTAATTCTCCATAAGCTTGTGCCCTGCCTGCTGCCTTCTTTCACTGTTCCTTTTTCCTGGCTGTGTTCTCTGGTTTGTGCTGGCAGCATGGTGAGCTGGGAAAGGAAATTAGTCAGATGTAGCAAATACTGGTTGTGTTACTGTTGTTCTCTTTTTTAGTTCTGCTTTCCTTATAATGGTAAGTGCTGGCGCCTTTTAATTCCCCAGAAGCTTGTGCCCCATGTGCTGTCTTCTTTGGCCTCTCCTTTTTTGTTCTCTCTGGCTTGTGCTGGCAGCATGGTGAGCTGGATGGGAAACCAGTCAGAGGTGGCAAATACTGGTGGTGTTATTGTGGATCTCTTTCAGTTCTGCTTTCTTTATAATGGTAGTTAAGTGAAGGCAGGCAGAGACTGGGTTTATCTCATTTAGTTATAATATGGTATTTGGGATTGGGTGGACTAAGCTGTAAATATTAAAAGTAGTCAGTTTGAACGTTTTACTCACACTTGATCTAAGCTAAAGCTTAATATTTCTGTCTTTGTCATGTTAAAAATGGTGATTGATGTGAATTGGTTTTTGCTTTAAGTTTTTAAGCTCTTCTTGACTGTAAATAGGAATTCTGTTGAAGTGTATTGAAAGAGAGTTTCAAAATATTTCTTTTTAAACATGTGGAATGAGGGATCGAGAAAGTTTTTCTGAACATTTTTGTTTACTAAATGCCTGATTTTTCTTCAACTGTTAGTGAAGGAAAACATGCATGCAACTGTTTCTCTTTGAGAAATATGGCACAATTGTACATGAAAGTGCTTTAGACTTAGCTTCATCTATAGGTAACGGTTTATTGTTTTACTTTTAAAACAGTATCTGTCATGAAGGAGCAACTGGAACAACTGACAAAGAAGTACAGAAATGTTACTCCAGTTCATATGGACGTCCTTAAGCATGAGGAGAAGCTGTCCTCTTTGGTGAAAAAACACGACCTTGTGATCAGGTCACATTTCTGTGTAAAACATGATAGGCTCAACTCTAAGTCATGCTGCTTCTTTCTCCTAGTTGATTCACCTGAATCAACACATAAACTTTTTTTTAATGGCCAAGATGTGGGGTCGTATTTGTGTATGTAAGTAGTTGTAACTGGCTGCTGCCTTTTCTTGTAGCGGGGCATCAGAACTTTAAAAGCGGTTTTGACTTCTTCAGAAGTGTTCACCAGTTAGGTGGATTTCCTTGTTAATATGAAGGGCCAGTTGCATCCACAAGCTTATGTGTCCCTGGGATCAAATTTTCTTGTTCACAAGAAGAAGCAAAATTCTGGCATCTTGGTAATTTCTTCTGAATACCCCATTAAGAGAGAACTCATTCCAGATATTGATACAGGGAAGGAACTTCATAGTCCTTGCCATTTTGTTTCTTTTGCCACGGCTGGCATGAATGTTGTTTCTGTTCCACGTAGAGCTTGCTTTTCACAAAGTAGTTCACCAAGATCTTTGTAATGCAGGCTTTCTCAAGGACAGTTTTGCAGTTTTGCATCTTCTAAACCTCCAGCATTCTTGTTTAGAAAATGTCTTTGGAAAGAAGTCAGTGGTTCATGGTTTACAGAGAAGTGTGACAAAAGGTGCTGTCTCAAGAACAACTTCCCTATTGTTCAATGCCCTGTTCTGAGTGCATACAACAATGCCATCCTGATAGGGTAGTGTTTCACTTTCATAGGTATGGAACTGCTCAGGGCAAGGCAGGTATGACTGTTTTTTTGAGCTATTACTTGAGCTCTTTTGTAGGCATTCAAAAAACATTTGAGTGTCTTTCCAGTGACAGGATAAGTAACTAGTTGAATTTTGATGTTGCACGATTCTCCTTCCTTTGTAGTTTGCTGCCTTATTCAGCACATCCTTTTGTTGCTAAGAAATGTATTGACAACAAAGTGAACTTGGTAACAGCCAGCTACTTAACACCAGCCATGAAAGAACTTCAGGAGAGGTAGGTGTGGAAGTAGCATCTCCCTGGTGTTGCTTCCTTCAGTGCATTATCTGAATATTTTGCAGTCTGTTACACCTGCAACGCTTATTGTGAATTACTGCTTTCTGAATTCTTTCTGCTTCTCTTTCTGTGATGGAGGACCAAGTAACTTTCCCAAAGGTGCATATTGCAGAGTGGAGCAATGTGTGCATACCCCAGCCTGGTTAGACTAATGCTCTAAACAATGGAATGTATTTTTCTGCCTGTGTTATCCTATTTCATGTTAATGTGCCTTTTCCTCTTCCCTCAGACTGTTAAGATGTTTGAGCGGGGCTGATATTCAAGCTGAATAGCTGTGCTGTCATATTCTACCAGCAAGCTTGTTTGTCATCCTTTGCTTTCCCTTAATAAAAACTCATTCTTGGATTATTGTATCTACAGTAATCTCCTCCTTCATGCTCTTCTTTTGGATACGCACACTGTAGAATTTTCAAATTAGTGACAACTCTAACTAATGTTTCTGTTGTCCTACTTACTATATGCTTGGAAGTTGTTTTGAGCATGGAGCTTCATCTAGGTGTTCCTCTGAGTCACAGTATTGGAAAATCTGAAGTGCATTCAAGTGAAGAATTGTACATGCTGTGTCTTTACAAAAGAAAAAACAGAAAAAGCTAGACTGGTAGAGAATCAGTGTTGCAGAAAGTGAGGGATATTTAGGGGCATCTCCTACCATTCTTATTGAGAATATAGCATGCTCTCAGGAAAAAAAAATTAAAAAGGGCACTTCTCATTTGTCAAAAGACAAACTGATGTTGAAAATAAAATAAATCCTTGGTTTGTGGTGATAAGTGAACTCCTCTGGGACTGTAGGCAACTGTTAGGAAAAAAAACCCAAATACTTGTAATTTTGGAAAGCAGGCACTTTAGTCTCTCTTCCTTGTAGGAGCTCTTTAGGACAATTATGACTAGCTCTGTGCTGCTTTCTGCGTTACGACCTTCTTGCATTGTAGCATTGTCCAGAAGATTGTGGGATATGGAATAGATGGTAGAAAATTCTTTTTCCACTAGCACCTAGGTGCAGAGAAGTAAGAGAAACAAAGGTTAAAAGGCTCTTAGATGGTTGTCACTTTTCAGGTTTAATATCTGCTTTTGTTTCTTTATTCCCACAAGCTGCAGACAGCCCAGAATTTACTATGTTGGGGAAGGTTCACTGGGCAGATGGAACAGATTTATGGAATAAAAGGCCAGTAATAGTGAATATTCTGATGGTTCTGTGTTTCTGTTATTTTTAGTGTAGAAGCTGCTGGTATTACAGTTGTCAGTGAAATGGGCTTGGATCCTGGTCTTGATCACATGTTGGCGATGGAATGTATTGACAAGGCGAAAGAAGTTGGTGCTACGGTAAGGTTAGCGGGTAGTGCGTAGTTCTGCCAAGATTATGTTAGTAAAGTTGTTCTTTTAACACCGTGTAGGTTTTGAGCATGCCAGTGATGTGTAACAGACTCTGGACATTTTACTTTTTCTCATGCTTCTGATGCTGAATTTCATAGCTACTAATTCACTTGGTGAGACCATCAACTAAGATGGCTTTACCCCAGTGTATCTTTTGGTTTCCTCTCCTTTACCAGCAGTAAAGGAGAAAAAACTTGCCTGCAGTTTTCCCCTCCCCAGTGTACATCCTTCTCATCTGGCCCATTTGGGGGATAACAGGAACAGAAATTTTAAGAACTGATGAGTAGATCTCTATGCATCCTGATCTGTCTTCTCTTCACTGTTTCTTTCCTGTGGATAAATCTGACAGGTTATATCATACACTTCTTTCTGCGGTGGCCTACCAGCTCCAGAGCATTCTGACAATCCTCTGAGGTACAAGTTCAGCTGGAGTCCACAAGGAGTGTTGCTGAATACAGTTCAGTCTGCTACGTATTTAAAAGATGGAGAGGTGAAGTAATGGGAAAATTTTCATTTAAAACCAGACAAAAACCTTGGTATTTGGCTAAGGAAGAAACTGGGACCTGTAAGATGCTGTTTACTTTCAAGCCAGTGGCAGTCAGTTGCCTAAGCCAGTTGCATAAATCACTTAGTCCTGTGTTAGGAGCATGATGATACCTAGCTGCTGCCAGCTTAATTCTTACTATGTGGAACCTGATTGCCAGGAAGGAATTTATTCTAAAGACTAGAGCACTGGATTGGAGTTGATTTTTCTGGGTTCAACTTCCATTCCTGTTGTGTATTGCTTTTGCTATTTAATTGCCCTGTCTTTGGTCCTGTGAAACAAAGGTGAGAATGCTTGTCTATCTAGTTGTGTTGATAAATCAAACAGCTTCATTTTGTACTTGCACAATGCATAGTAGAACTCTTGATTCCTTTATTTTTTGGTGCAATGTGCAATACCAATAACCCACTGAGCGGGTTTTGAAATGCTTTTTGGTCTATTTTATAGAAGCTCTGTTTTGCTGTTTGTGCGGGAGTCATTCAACTTAACCTCACAAATGTCACTGCTTCTGTTTTATGTAAACATTGTAATTGATTTGTGCAAAGCTATTGCAAGCCATTATCACATTTCTGCTTTGCAGCACTATCTATTTCCACTGTCACTTGCTCAGAGTATTTACTGTCAAGGAGGCTGCCTTGTATAACCACTGTAAAGTTTAGCTGGTTACCTAAAACTCTTTGATCTGCAAAACTTAGAAATCTTTTGAAATATAATCTTTTGTGTTTTATGACATTTTGGTGCTCTACTGTTTTTATGGAAGTAAGAAAGGAGAAATGCTTGGATTGTATGTTGGATCATTATTTAAAAAGCAATGAAGTATAAGTTTCAGATGAAAAGAGTTCTTGGAAAATGTTAAAATATTTCTAATTTATTTCTGATCTGGTTCACCCATTGCTAGGAAAAATTAGATCATGCATATGAATGAGTCATTATGTGAGCACTAGATGAGCTTGTCAGTAAATTCTGCAATTTTTCCTCCTTGCCAGTAAATACTTATGTCTTTGACCATTGTGTAGGATTCCTTTACACACCTGTCTTGCCTGGCAAAGACAACAATATCTTTTGGCATTGCTGGAGGCTTCACTGCTTTAGTATTTCTTCTATAAGTAAATCTTGTCCCTTTGCTCAGAAGTCAGAAAATGAGTTTGTATTGATGCTGCAGAGCAGATCTTTAGCTGCTTGAAGGAAACAGGTTCAAGGCTGTGGTTTGGAGTGGTAAGAGAACTAGTCACCCGTTTTTTTTGTGTTCCTTCCATGGTGATTTGTAGCTTCAGGTAAAGGTACACATGGGCAGTAATTTTATATCCATGTGATATCACTTGATTTATTTTAATCTTTTAAAAAAAAGAACAAACATTCATCATTCTGTTTATATTCTCTCCCATATAAAAAACACCAAACGAAACCTAAACAAGATAATAAATTATTTGACCAAAAAGCAGGGAGCTCATGGGTAGAATCTCCCATCACACTGGTGCAGTTAGAGACGTGCTTCAAAGTTACATTAATGTAACTGAAATGGGAACCTGCCATTTTAATATAAGTGCAGCAGGAATTAACTCTTTGTGTGAGAAGAACAGAACTCTGTGTGTGTTTTAGCCCATTGATGGCTGACACATTGCATGCTCTTCCTGCACCAGATATGATTAAATGGCTTGGGCAACTGCTTTATTTAGATTTGGCTTTTGTTTGCACTTGAATGCCAAACATGTTTTTCCTGTTTTTGAGCATACTTTATCTCTTCTGTTCTAAAATAAGTTGAATACAACTGCACAAAAATAATATTTGCTGTTCTTTCACAAACTTTAGATTATCAATATTCCACCTGGAGGAGCATTACTGGAGTCTGTTACTCCAATGGATTTTTTCCCAGGATTAAACCTTGAAGGTTTTCCTAACAGAGATAGTACAAAATATGCTGAGCCATATGGTATTCAGACAGCTCGCACTTTACTGAGAGGCACCTTAAGATACAAAGTAAGTTGTTGGTGTTATTATTAGTAATTTTATTGTTTTCCTCAAGAGATGAATATTGTAATTTCAATAAAAATGCGTATTTAAAACTCAGCCTTTTATAGGTCTGCACTTGCTGTTTATGAGCTCCCCATTATCCCAGCTGAGAGACAACTGAAAGCAGTTATCTTTTTTTTTTTTTTTTAAATGTGGCTTTACCTGGTGTATTTAACAGGTATTTGTTGCAAAATGGAAAAATAATCTTATTTGTTTTAGACAGCTGGTCTCCATAGTCTGTGTTTCCTCTTTTTATTCTGGCTCTGTATCTGGTGTCAGATCAATAGAAGATATAAAAGAATTAAATAATTCTGTTTTCTTATATTCCCATGAAAAACATTATGTAAAAATCTTACAGAAAATGATGATTTTCCATCAGTCTGAGATGGTTTTTCATTAAGTAACTAGAGATCTTAAATTTGAGAAGCTTTATAATTTTGGTCAGCTTAGTAAAATGTTAAGAGATAAATGTGTTTTCCTTCTAACTGATCGAGTCTTTTCCTTTCATTTGTTAGATGTCCAAAGCAGAATCAAAATGTTTTGATGTTCTTCTGTCAAATTTTCTTTTTAAATTTTTTTTCAGTCAATATACATTAAGAAGGAATAAACCTAGAACCATACTGAAGGTTTGAAAAAGCTTTTATAGTTGTTGTATTATGTCTGTTAAGGTTTATGCTAGGGTTTAAGTTATTGTTATTTGTCCATAGCCTGAGGAAGTTGTATGTCCTTTCTGCCTTAATTCCCCTGTTGCAATACAACAGGATTTTTTCTGTATTTCTGGGAGGGAAGCTTGCTTAGATAAAGGCATGGAAGAAGAAGGAAGGCCAATATGGGGGAAAAAGGGTTATTAATTGCAATAGCTCTCTTTCTGTCAGTCTAGATACAATCTCTTTTTCAGAAGAGATTGTAAAAATATGTGGGAGGTGTCTATCTCATAATGGAATCCTAATATGGCAATATCTATTCCATTTGGTGGCAGGTAAAACTTTCTTCTTTTGTATGTGCTAGCACAAGGAACCACAAAAGTGTCAGGGTGACATGCCAAGTGGATATCAGTGTGCTGCAAGAACGCTGTTCCTGTGGTTAGTGTTATTTCATTAACCCCCACAACAGGGCCAGCTGGGGTGATGTTGGTAGGATTGTGAGGAAGGGTTTCCATACCTCTGCCTGCATGGTACTGACATGCCAGCACAGAGTGCTGAGCAGGACAGAAGTTAGTGTTGGCCCTTTGCACGTGCTGCTGTGTTGCAGAGCAGAAGCCAGTCTGTTCACTGAGGAGGTAATCATCTCCTAAAAGTGCCTTTTAGAGATTAAGTTTAGATAGCTAATGGAGTCAGTTTAAAAAAGAGGTGTCACACAGAAGGATCTCACTGCAAGGCCATCTGAGCTGATAACCTAGTGCTCCTAATAAGTGACGCCTAATTTAATTAGTCTTCTTCCAGAGTGCTTTATTTCATCCATTCTGCTTTTTTGTGTTTCTAGTCACTTGCATGTAAGTGCTGTCAGGTATCCAGCAACTGTGTGGGAATGTTAATGGGATACAAACAAAAGTAAGCAGAAATCAGCTGAGACTCCTTTTATTGTGCAGCCTAATGCAACCTTTGCACACAGGATTCTTACCTTTAAAAGCAACATATGTGATGTCCACAGAATCCCAGTGGTGTGAAACTGGATGAGCAGAGTTCAGCATTGTGCTCTGTGTATTCAGTAGTTTGTGGGCCAGCTGGCTGATACAACCCCGCAGTGATGGGCTGGGGTTTCAGCTAGTGCTGGCCAGCTGAGCCCTTTGATCTCAGCAACCAATGGTACTTGCCATGGAAGAATAAGCCATTAAAAAAAAGGATTGAAAAGTGGGGAAGGGTGGAAAGGGGCTGGGGAAAACCAGGTTGTCTCTGGTCTTCCCCAGCTTCACAAGACTGCTCTGTGGCAGTAACCTCACTGGCATCAGGTTATTGTGGCTGGCTTCCCAAGACAATAATTGTGGTTGTGTCTATCACTACATTCAAACCAAGGAGAAATACCTCCGTTTCAAGTGATTAATATATTTAATGGTGTTATTCTTTTATTTCAGGGATACTCCAGAACTATGGGGGCCTTCGTTAAACTAGGATTAATTAACCCAGATCCTTATCCTTTGCTAAGCTCAACTACGCCACCTCTAACCTGGGTGAGTTACTCTGCTTACTCTGCCTTCTTTCCTCTGTTTTATTGATGGTTTTCTTATTGCTAGACTTGGGTGTACTTAGCAATGAGAATCTTGTATTGCATCCCGATCTTTGATTTTTTTTCCTGGAAATTAGGAAAACTTTTTTCAGCAGGAATGGAATAAGGTGCTGGAACAGGTTCCCTGGTAGATTCTGGAGTGTCTGACATTGGAGGCTTTCAGGCCTCAGCTAGACAAAGTCATGGTCATATTTTTATGAATTGTCTTATGTTTTTTGTTAGCCAAAGTCTAGTCCTCAGTGCTCTGGGTTTGCAGTGTCCATATTGTTACTGGCTTATGATCTTCAGTGTAAAAGTATTTTTCAGGGCATCAAGAAGTAAAAGACTGTGCATAAAGGAGTATATTAATTTTTTTTTCTACTGAAATTCTGTACAAGCATTTTTTAGATCTTCCATTATGCAGCTTTTCTGTCTTGACTTTGGGTGCCTCACTTCATCTTTATCTCAGCCAAGACATGACTCTGATGTGCTACTGTTACATTTGACAATCAATATTTTTGTTGTCTCTGTGGACAAACAGGATATTTCATATTTCAGTATGGGGTGGAAAGAGCTGAAGAATGTCTTGAGTGTTCTCAGAACCAAGAAAACAGAAGGTGAAGAGGCCACAGTCTTGCTTGTCTGTGACTAACATATAGTATTGGGAAGATGAGCAAACTTCAGGAGTTTTTGGGTGGCCATATAGGAATGACTTTTATTTTTTTTCTTCTTTTTTAAAATTTTTTTTATTTTGAGATAATTTTTTGTCTACTTTCAATTTTAGAGTTGATATTTTCAAGTTTTCTTTGCAAAGATGGCTGGAATTTCCAGTTCTTCTAGCCTCAATGAATAAGTATACAGTGTTATGTAATCTGTAAAAATAGCTATAAACTCATTATTCTCACTGCAAACATTTTTTAGCGATGTTTTTACATCTTTATCTACTCTGTCAGGGAAGTAGAAGAGAAAGGCTAACATGAGCTTGTAGACTCTGCAGTTCTTGCTTATTTCATATCTTGCTCATAGTTCTTTTTGTTATCCACCTTGCTGTGAATGAAGCAAGCAATAATTAGCATCTAGGTGGCATAAAATGGCCTTCAGATATGCACAAGTATAACGAGAAATCTCTTTGATAACACTCACAGGATTGCAGAGCCTTGTTCATCTTATTGGTCTGTTTCCTTCCTTTTGAAAGGGACATTCTCCATTTCTAGACCAATTGAAAGATATCCTATCTCTAAATTTTCACTCTGTCAGTCTCCAGGTGGCTTCTCTTTCATGCTAATATTCTCCTAGTGTTCCTTGTTTATACAGGTTTCTATGTTCTTTCTTTGCTGCCAGAGGAAGGGATAAGACTAAAATATGGGGGGAAGCAGTGGAGGGGTGGGGTACAAAGTCTTTTAGGAAAAGAAAAACCCTATTTTCACCTGTTGTGATTAAAATTCTCAAACTTTCTCACTTTCCCAGGGCACATAAGCTGTCTTCTCAGAAGTCCTGGATTTTAACTGATCTTAGTAGAGTAGTTGGTTCTCAAAACCTTGATTGAGATGGAGTGAGAACAGATGTCAGGCCTTCATGAACCTTTTTTGTTTTCAAACAGAAAGAGCTCATGTGCAAACTGGTCGGCATTCAGTCACCTGCTGAGCACCATGTTCTTAAAGAAGCTGTATTTAGCAAACTGGAGAAGGACAAAAGTCAGCTGGAAGCAGTGGAATGGTAATATGTTCCAATGATTTTGAAAGTTTAAAAATTTAAAAAAGAAATTTTTGCAATTCTAGCCATTTTGGTTCATGTTAAGACTGTTAAACTGGTATGCTGAACAACTGGAAGTTAAAAAACTGAGATGAAACTGCTGATAGGCAATGATGTAAGACTTTCTCATTTCTTCTGTCAGGTTAGGTTTATTGGGAGATGAACTGGTTCCAGCAGCAGATTCCATTGTAGGGGCTCTTGCAAAGCACATGGAGATGAAGCTGCCCTTTGGTATGTGAAACATTCTTTTTCATGGGTTTGAATGGAACAAGACAATATCTTTTATAAGCCTTAATTGGATTAGTTTGCTCACCTTCATTAATAAACCTTCATGATAGGTTTTTTAATGTATTGTGATGTTCCCTACTTCCCCAATTTATCCTTTTCTCTTCCTGTTACACTTTTTGTTTGATCTTAGTATTCTGTCCTCCTTAAAAGTCCTTGCCTTCAGTCACTTCCCTGATATACGTGCTGTGTATGTGTAGTGCCTGGCTCTTCAGGAACCTCATCTTGATGTGACTGAAATACAAGTAATGAATAGTTTGTGTGCTTTTCTCTTAGGCACTGGAGAGAGAGATATGATTATTATGAGAAGTGAAATAGGTCTCAGGCATCCTTCTGGCCATTTGGAAGACAAATTTATTGATCTGGTTGTCTATGGGGATAACAAAGGATATTCTGCAATGGCTAAAACAGTAGGATACCCCGCAGCTATTGCTGCTAAAATGGTTCTAGATGGTAAGTGGCTATTCCAACTTCAGTAACAGTATTTCAATCCTCTTTATCTTCTTGCCTGTAAAAAATAAATATATAGTGTCTCTTAAGTATATTTATGTATATTTTCTTTAATTTGTTAGACTCTTCCTGTCTTTACAGGAATTTTTAATCTGCATGTTTAGATGTTCAGACGTTCAGTGACAACTCTTAATTTACTGCTTAATCCACAAAGATTTTAAAGTCATTTAATATGAAATGTTACACTAGTGTAGAGAAAACCTTTAGCATGATAAATTATAATTGATTATGCGACAGGGCTGAATGAGTTCCCTGCACCTCGATCTGGCTGTGTCCAGCACAGCAACCCCCACAAAAACCCCACTGTGCAGCTACCAAAGCTTTCTCAAATAAACCCGGTAGAGCACTAACACTGCTTTTTTAATGCCTTTATTTCAGGTGAAATAACTGCCAAAGGCATGGTCATACCTTTGACAAAGAATGTTTACGGGCCAATACTTGAACGTGTTCGGGCAGAAGGCATTATGTACAGTACTCGCAGCATTATCAAACAGTAACTGAAAGCAGTGGATTTAATCAGGTTTTGGCTTTTTTTGGTTCCCCCACCTCCTCTTTTAGAATCTCAGTTTGGACCAGCTAAAGGCAGCACCTGCTATTTCATATGCAAATGTTGCCTTCTGTAAAACCTGCCACCAGGCTTGATATTTTCCTCTTAAAATTAAGCTTTCATGTACATGTTTCAGCATCAATCAGTTCTTTCCTTATATCTTTTCTAAAATATCTCAGAAGGGGTTTTTTTTTGTTATTAGAGTTTATCTTCTGAGTGTATAGGGTTATTATTGTGACAAATTTAAACTGAAAGAAAAATCTATTAGTGGATTATTTTATGGTGGAAAAGTCTGGGTAGTGAACTCCATTGATGAAGTTTGATTGCTCATGTGGTAAAAATAATTTTTCAGAAAAATGGAGATGAACATGATACTTAAATTTTAAGTCTGGTTGTCCCTTTCATTTTAGCAGTATTCATGAATGTATTCACAATAACAATATGCAAAAAATAGTTTAGAAATTCTGCACTACTAGCAAATAAGATCCTGTTAAATCTTGAAAATGTTCAGTTCTTAAATATTTGAAACCTAGATCTTAATATTTTTCACCACTTTATAATGAATGTAAATTTAAATTAATTGGAGGAGGAAGGAAACTTAAAGCAAGCTTCCCCCCACCCTTTCTTGTTACAGAGTGGAAGCTGGTTGCAATATATTGAAATACCTGCTGTTACGTGTTGCCTTGTGCTGTGGAGAGAGAGCACATTAACATTTAGCTCTGCAGCTAGGAAGGGCAATCTGAAATACAATACAGTTACTGTGCTTAGAAGATGCTCCAAATGACATGTTTACTCTTCCCACTTACACTGTGTGCCTCATCTAGGTTAAGTACTGTTACAAAGGGAATACATTGTGTAGTACATGCAGCTTTGAAATGCACTAGGTTTAGAGGTTTAAATTGCCACTTTTTGAGTTAGCTTCTGTCCTTCTGCTAACATGGTTTTGAAGGATTCACTTGGGAACCTATGCCTACCACTCAGTACAGTGTCACTTTAGCCTGATGGAGTTTGCCAGCTCATTTGCTGCTGAGTGCTGTGCTGTCAGATGTGTCAGCCCTGCTCTAGCTGCAGTTTAGCCACATCAGTCCACAACTGAACTTCAGCCCAAGTGCAGCTTCTCTGTAACATAGCACCAATTGCATCCTTTCATTTCAGGGCTGCTTCTCTGGCTTTTGCTTAGGGATTTCTACACCACCTTGCAACTCTAAGCATGGCTTAGACTTCACCAGTCAGGTCTGTGAGGTGTAATGCTGTGGGCAGGTTGTATTTGCACTGGTACCTGTGCACCTGCCTAGAGCTTCCCTTTTCTAAAACTGAATACTGATGCAGGAAGCTGTCTGCTTTCAGCTCTGCTCACAAACACCCTTTGCTGATAAACGCACAGCCTTTTCCTTCCTGAGAACCAGTGCTGTAATCACAGTTCTGAGAGGCTGGAATTCCAGGTGTTGTTTTGCATGGTGGAAAAAGCAGCCATAACAATAATTCAAGTTTTGATCTTCAGGTTTTGCTACTCAGGATTTGGATTTTGTTTATGTAGATGCAATGAAGTAGCAACTGCTGGAGAGTTGGGTGAAAGGAGCCAAAGAGAGAAGGGAGAATGAAGGACAGATGTTACTGTGAAAGAGAAGGACTTCTACTCAGCCAATGCTTTTGTAATGTAATGTCAAATTTGGATTTTGTTACAGTTCCATGCATATATTACACAAAATCCTGTCTCCACCAAGTTCTTCAGCTTCCCACTGACCTTACAGGCTGTTGGTCTGTTGTCAGGCTGGTAGATACAGCTGGGGTAAGGATGGAGCCTGCAGTGATGTTCTGCTCTCTGCTGCCTCCTCCTTCTCCCGTAGATTAAAGGCCTACAACTAAGGGTTAAGTTATACTTGTACCTGCTGGTCCCTTCCAGTCCAGTGCTTGGTGAAACCAGGATTTTACTTGAGAATTCTCTATTCCCTCCCTTAGCCCACAAATACACAACCACGGAGTTGTTCCTCTGTATAGATACATGCACCATACTTGCTTTTCTGCCTTGGAAATGCAGTATGAGATGAAAATCAAATTTTTTTACAAGTATCTAATATTTTTGGAGCACTAAAGAATGAGAACTGCAGTGTTTTCATCAAGAAACACTGCTAGTATTTTTGAAACATTTTATATTGGAATATATTTCTAATTCCCAGTGCAATGCTGCATTTTGTTTTCTATGTTTAGACTCAAATGAATTTATTGCTCATCTTTTTGTATGAAGATTATACTTCTCAGTTCTCTTTGCATATTACTGGAAAGATAATTGTATCTTATATATGAGATTGCTTGAAAAATAAACCTGAATTCCTCTGTTTTGTTGTCATGTTGTCTTTACAGTCTAATAATAGGATGTACCTGAATGGGATTTTGTTTTTCACATAGATGGTTACATTGAAAGGATGCCTACACATGGACTTTTATATGTGCATGAAATACCTCTGCATGCTTCTTGCTAGACTCATAGGAGAAGACTCTTCAAGGATTGTTTAAACATGCCCATCTATATATTTATATACCTATATATATACAGATATATAGGTATATCTTTATCTAGATAATTTTCAGCTATAATCTCAAGAGATTTTTTTTTCCAGCACGTTTTGTTCTTGGGCACAAGGACAACTACCAAAGTGGTAAGCTACAGAACAGTAGATGTGTGATATCTCCCTGTGCCCCAGGAAGGCATGGAACCTTGGTGTCTCACAGCCTGTCTCAGCTTGAGGACCTTGCTCAGCTGAACACATCGCTTCTGCTATCACTGCCTGTGCTGAAAGGCTTTTAAACTCTTTGTTCACATCAGGCTCCAAGGAACAGATTGTTTCGCTGTGTGTCTTTCATTTTTTCATTTTTGGAATTTATGTTAGTGCCGGATCTTCGTGACATGTAAGATCACAATTTCTTTTTGGGATGGAGGTGCTTGAGCCCGATTACACTCAGACTGGCTTCTTTACCTCTGTGTTTCTCACTCTCTCAGCCCCAGATTTTCATACAGGTGAGAATTATATCCCTTGGAGGGACTGGAATACAAAAGTGACACTGCTGGAAAAGGGTGTAAGATCATAGCCAAATAGCTGTTTATGGGAGGGAAAAAAATGGGCTCTAGTGGTTGTGATTAGGCTGGAAAACTAAGAAGATGACAGAAAGAAAAAAGAAATTTAGCTGTGAGTGTTTAGCAAAATTTATCAAGGCAAATCAGACCATCTCAAATATATTGATACTAAACTGTGTACAGGTTGTGACTTTCCAGAAACAAAGAAATTAATTCTACAAGCCATAAGAATTCAATTCCATAAGAGTTTTTGGTGGTTTTTTTCCCTGACTTGTTTTGGCATCGAAAAGAAAGAATGCAATTTGGAATGGAGGGGAGTCGGTCATGATGTTGCCAAATATTGTGGGAGACACTTCTCTTCCTTCTTGTCCCTTTGAAACCCTAATGCACCAAAGCACAAACCTGTGAGAAGTGGATGGTCAGACACGGGCCTTGCTGCAGGGTAGTGAAAACTAAGGCTGTAACCTATGATACCTCAGACTTAGGGTAGCACTGGGGCCTTTGTTTCTGTTTTTAAACAAGACAATATTGCTCCTCTCCTCCCCATCTGTGCTTTGTTTATGCTTCAGAATGAGAGAGAAAGGAGTTTAACTTCGCTAAACTCATCTTGAAGTAAGCATTTACCACAGAGAATTTCAGCCTGTCTGAAATTACTCACATTATCCTAGGACATAGCAAAGACCTGTTAATCCAGGTAAAGCACTGTGATAAAACATTGCTAACAAGTTTTGTCAACTGATTTTTGAAGTCCAACGATATTTTGAAGTCTTTAGCTGATTTGTTGTTGTACTGATAGTGATGAGTTTTTATGACTTCTGTTCAGCACTTACTGCTGATCCTTGTAAAGCTTTTCCATAGGTTTCTATGGAAATCTCCATGTCACAATCACTAAAAAGTTGGTGATAGTAAATTAATTTTTTTCTTTTTTTTTCTTTTTAAACTCTCTACTCTTCTATGATTTCTTAGGAGGAAGATCACTAATCAAGTTTTCCCTGTCACACATGACTTAGAGCTTTGTAAAGAAAAAAGCTTAACCTGATGTTGTTTATTAATATCTTACTTTTTGCCAGAGATACATAACATCTTCTCCACACTTGACCCAGTTTGAATAGGCAGGCTATATGTCTTTTGAGTCTGTAGCTTGGATTATAAGAAAAAAATTAATTAGAATATGGCCTTTGTCTGAGAGAGGAACTGACACGCATTTATTAAAATCTATAATCCATCACAGTTGAAGATTATAGAAGATTTTTTTATGATTCTTATTTTTTTTCTAGATTAGAACCAATATGTGTGAGTAAAGAGATTATCTTAAGCACTTATGTTTTAAATAACTTGTCAGCATGCTAAGATGATGAATGTGATTACAAACATCTCTGGAAGAAACTTTAAATGACAGCTGATTCCTTGGATTACAATTTTAAAATGTCTGCAAAACATTTAGGTTGAAAGGAACAGTTATGTCAAGATGGGATTTTAGAAAGGAGGATTCCTTTTTCGCTTTTGGTCCATAGATGCTTGAAAAAATATAACAGACTTAATTGGTCAAAAAATTACTTTGTATATACAACTTTATGAAGCTGTAAATACATTAGCAGAAGGTAACTTCATGCTTTGTTGTTTGATATGTAAGGCAACAAGCCAGTTTTCCAGAAGAAAAGGCTGAATAAGTAGCACATGAGATGCTAATGTGTTAAGTGCAGAAGTATAGTATCTGCTAATAAGGTTATGGAATATGGTATGCAATTGGCCATAAAATCACAATTAACCTTTCTGGTATGTACATCCCTAGAGATTAGGATATTAAAATTTTTTTTCTATAATTTTTGAATAAGAAGGGGGAAGTATGTATTATTGCTGTCCTTGTTAGCCTAGATGTGCAAATGGAGTCTGTCAGCAAATCTGAGTGCTTTAGAAGAAATAGTAAGGAACCCTCAGGACACCTGAAAAAGAAAATAATCCATGTCACAAAGCACAACCATTACGCACCTTTGTATGCACCAAATTTGTGCCTGAACACCGTGACAAATGTGTATGTGTAATTCTTACAAAAATGTACATCATTTGGGGCAATGCACCCATTATGTACATTTTAAACTCCTGTCAACCCCCAAACTCTGCAATTTAAAATAGTTCTAGATCCTATTTGTTCACAGCACTCCACTAGGGATACACTGCATTTTTGCTTGCACTTAGGAGTCCTATTTCAGTCCTCTTCTTTCTGAACCTTCAGAATTACCAAATATGCAACCATGGCAAGGACCACATGATTAAAAAAAAAAAAAAGGTGTAAAACCTGAATAAAGATATTTTAGCCCAGAAAAGTAGGTTCCCTCTGAATTATTTAATGAACTAATTATATCTTTAAACTAAAGAAATGAATACTTGTATCTGTAGGCACGTGGCTGGCACCCCTGACCCAAGGCTGAGCTACCTGCACAGATCCTGAGAAACTTGCTGGAGAGAGCAAGAATGAGCAGCTGACAGGAATTAGGAAGAGTGCCATAAAGTCTTGTGGTGCTACACAGGCAGTTCATGGGAAGTTATGTGAGGGAAGGCCAAGCTCTGGTGGAGACCTTTTGGAAAGAAAAGCTTCTGAGGTAAGAAATACCAGGGGGCTTGATAACACCATTGTGGCTGAGATGATCTAAGCAGCAGCATCTGAGGTTTCACATTTGGGTATGGGGTAGCAAAGCTAAGACCCATGAAAGGAATTAGGTAAGTGTGGAGATTCTCAGTTCAATCAAAGAGAGAACAGAGAGAATTCTCCCAGGCTGGAGCCTGGGATACTTAGAGAAAAAGAATTAAAACAATTATTATCTCTACTCATTGTTGTGCCCATGTAGAATGTGTTCTGAAGATTGTTTACCCAAGGTGATTACTTAATTAGACTTTAGTGATAGTGTTTAGATTCATTGACCAATCAGATCCACAACTGTGTCGGGACGCTCAGCAAAGAGAGTCACGAGTTTGCTAGTTAGTGAGAGTTCTTGCTACTGTAATATAGTAAAATATAAGTATAATAAAATATACTATAAAATTATATAATAATAAAATAATTAATCTAGCCTTCTAAACCATGGAGTCAATACTAATTATTACCCAACTAAAGGCCTGCGGCAACAGGTAAGAACTTTTTTTACCTGCAAAGAGATAGACAAAGTTGGAGAAACAGAGGCACTAAGGAGAACAGGGAAGTAATAGACATAGGAACAAGGAGAGAAGAGGGGTAAAAGGTGCTTGCATGTGTATGTGCTGGCTGCTGGCCAGTACCTTCACCCACTCATTCATGCCCTGTGTCTGACCATGGCCCTCTGTCCTGCCCCTTAAATCCTAGTCCTATTCTCTGTGTCATGAATCCTATTTCTACCATCCTGTGAGTGTGTATGCATGTGTGTCTCCCTGTGTGGAACATGTGCACTGCACGTTCCCTGGCTGGACCTGCACAGGGCCATTGGGCTGACAGGGGAATCATCCTGCATGCAGCTCTGGTGGGTGGGGAAAGGGAAACCTCCAGGATCCCAAGTCAAATGGATTCAACCACTCCATAACCTCTGGGACTGCACTGCTGCGGCTATAAAGAGAAGTGGTCAAAGGTAGAAGAGAATTCAAGCACACTAACATTTTAACACAGTTTATAAACTATGTTACATGGTCTAGATGACCTTCAGTAGTCCCTTCCAACCTTACACCATTCCTGTGATTCGGTGATACATTGTTTTGTCGATATGATTATTTTTCTTGTAATAAAAGAGGGTAAGAGCATGAAAACATCTGCCTTGCTGCTAGCTATTTTGACATTCTGTGCCAGCCTGTCTTCTTGTCTAGGACCTTCACGCTCATTAGTATGAGTATTCTTTAAAGATTCTGCTGTTTAGATTCCTCTAAATCTAAATTTATTTTGGCTTTGTTGCAGTTCCACCTATCTTCAATCCCACACTGCTGAGGGAGTCTAGATCTATCTGCTGACACAATGAACTCCCTTACACATGCCTACTCTAGGAATCAGTCAATTAACATCTCCAAGCTCACATCAGGCCTGTCTTTTTCTGTGCTTAGTTTTCATCTCAGATAAGGTCCATTATTTTCTGTGCATTCTACTCCAGAATAGTATTTCTGCTTTCAATATTTCTATATATGTATACTGTATAAAGTGAGAAAAGAGTTGGTCTTGCTGCCCATGCTAGTTTTAAACGAACAATTTACTTCAGGCTCCTCCAGCCCCTCGGTGGTGCGGCCTTCAGTACAAGCAGTATCTTTTCTTGCCAGTTCTGAAGGTTACAGAAAATGATTGAGGTCAATTTGAAACATTTTGGTTTTGTTCTTGCAGAGACTGTTGGCTTTATTGCTCCCAAAGTTCGGCTGTTGCCTTGCCAAAGGAGGCAGCAAAGAGCTCAGCAGCTGAATCAATGATCTGGAGCCAAGCCAGCACAGAGAGGTCTTGGGAGGGGGCCAGCTAAGGCAATTGGGACACCTGGGACAGCCCATTAATACGTGATCAACCAGACTGGGAGGTATGGGAGGGGATGCTAAAAAGGGAGCTAATGTGGACACTGTAGGTATGGGTAGGAGCAGAAATTAAAAAACATAAAAGTTTTCTATGTCTCCTGAACTTGTGGATTTCACGGGAAGAGCAGCTGTCTGCAGATCAGCCTGAAGTCCTTGTTCTTGTAAGTAAAAGCTCTCCTGCATGACAGTGCAGACTGTTTATGTGGAAGACTATAAGCACAGACTGGAATATTTATATTTATTTTTGCAATACCAGGGTAAAAACAATTTAACAATGCCAAGTACAGTGTTAGTCTCATAAAAAGTTTTCATTTCAAAACAAATGATTTCTAGTTCCCACAAAAAGTTAAAATCACATGCAGCTATCTGAAGGTAAATTGCTTAAGATGCACAATTATATATCAGAAGACTTTGTTAAAGTAAAAACATACTGACTACATAATTTTAACAAGGCAATTACACAGAACTAGAAAACTGACTCTGTAGTAAAATATAAAAATCTACAATTATAAATATAAATTTGGTCCATGGATCACTACAGAAGTAGCAGTATTTACAGTAAGTATCAGATTACTATTCTAAATGTCTAATTGAAGTCTTAAAATGTTGAATGTTATGTAGAACAGTATCTTATTTACATTCTACTATATTAAAAGTTGCATTTCTAGCAAATGTAAATTGTTATAAATAGAGTGAATAAACCAAATACTAAACCCATGACATGTTTGTAATTGAGAAGTCCCTAACATCTATAAATATGGTAATTTTAAGTTAAAAGTAAAGCCAGATAAATCAAAAAACCTAATACTGAAAAAACATACCACAATTCAATTATTAGAAACACTGTAAAAGTCAATCAAGTTAGTCCAGATGTAACAATGTATTACAAGAAATCTTTCAAGAAAAGGCACACATTGTTAATGATAAAAGTTCCACAGTAAAGTCATATATAACAGAAATGACTTGGTTTGAGCAATGGTTGGGGTCTGATTATATATATACTGACTGGACAGATTTTCCCCACCCAAAGTAAAAAACTGAAAATAATAATAGTAAACTCCAGATGTGATTGGTGTGCTGCAGTGATGTGTATGTTTGATTTGATGTGCTATTTAAACTAAGGATTCTAAACTTTCAGCTGCATTTCCATCAGGTAAAGCTGAGCCATTACTGTCCATAGATGCAGAAGGGTTTTCTTCTTGTCTTGTGCTGACAAGGCTGAGAATAGCTTTGTACAGAAACTGGTACTGTTCCTGGAGGAGAAAAGAGGATACACTCAGGATGTTGGTAGAAATAGTTATCTTGTGGCACTGTTGCTCAAAATTAATTAACGGCTGATGTGTTACTCTGTAAATGTACTGTGCTTCAGAGTTCATTGTGTTACTTAACAGCTTTATTTTCTGACTAATAGCTCCCCCTGTATACAATGTAAAGCACAACAATAGGGAACACAGTAAAGGTAGGGGAGAAAATTGAATTCTAAAAGAAATATTATATGCTGAATCTGATCCTTGTTAAAGTCAATTGCAAATTTTGGGACAGGATTATTTGTCTGTTGGCTTTTTTCTCATTTTTTGTAATCTGAATTCTTTTCAGGAAGATTTTTTTTCCTACAGCACTTCTGGAAGACAGTTTTGATTAATTCATGCAGAAACTAAGATGCAAATAATTCAGTAATGTTGCCCTAAGATCTAATGTCACACATAAAGAAAAAAAGTGCACATTTTGCTTATTACTTACAATGTCTGTAAAGATTCCAGGCCTCATCAGATTTATCATCTTTGCTACATGGTAAACATCCACTGAATTCTCATTTTCCAGTTGATGCATCAGAGTTGTTAATGCACAGAACGTGCCTGCTGTCACCCCTCCATGCCTTTGCAAAGTAAAACAAAACAAAACTCTAGAAACTGCGTCAGGTTTTGCAGCTGGAAAAAATACAAATTCTGGGGCAAACTGGTAAGATGAATCTCTGTCGTGATATTTACAATATCTGAAACAGGTCTGCCCAACACTGGCTTAAAAAACCTTTCACAGCACCTGGATACAACTTCTTAGAGTTATTTCTCTTCAACCTTCTAATAACCAAATGCTGAAGGCTTTAGGTCCTTCAGCATTTCAACATTTTGTTATTTTTTGCCATTATTGAACAGCTGGAGAAGAGTATGGTGCCTCATCTAAACAGTTAATCCTTTCAATAAAAGGCAATGAAGTCTTAATTGACTTCCCCTCTAGTGACCTACCTGATAAGCATCTAGAGTATCAAAATGATAAAACTGAAATGAAGTATGATAAAATAAAAATGTTTCTCTTGTTGATGCAGCTGGAACAGAAGCATCACCACTACTGTTAAGTGCAGACTTTGTGCCTTGTTTCAGCTGCTTTCACTCAGTGAAAGGATGGTTTTACTGAAAAACATCAAAACAAACAGGAAAGTGCAGTTCTTACTCATCATGTACAATCATGGGCCCATCACGGTTGGAAGCTTCCTCTTTGATGATGCTGATCAGTTCAAAAGTTTTACTAATGGGACTATCAGGATTTGGCCATTTTGGACACTGAAAATGCCTCACTTCAAGTACATAGTCATCCTAAATGATTAAAAAAAAAACAAACATAAAACTCATAAATTAATTTTGTAAAAGATTGACTTTCTTTATTATTTTCCTTCACCTTGTTCCAGCTCCAGCCTCTAGATGCAGAACCCCACTGCTGTGGGGATTCCATTACTACATTTCATACTCCCCATTACTCCCTCCATGGATGTTTCTAGGGCATGGATTTTTTTATCAGTAATTTAGCATCGAAAATATAAAAAATCTGGGCATTACCTTTAAAAAATCAAGTCCTGAGTTATATGTTTATGACAGTGTTACCTGTGTAGCTTCTAAAATGAAGTCTTGGATTATGAGCTTCTCCTCATTAGACAGACACTTGTGTTCTTCAGCAATCATAGTGACTTTGAAACTCTCACAGTTTATAGGCTCATCTTTGTTTGGCCAGTACACAAATTCATCTTCGGCCTTCAGGAAAAAAAAAACCAAAAACAGAGTCATAAAAGTAAATAATGTTAAGCTCTTAAAATACAAAATCCAACATAATAAATAATGTGTCACATATACAATCAATCCAGCTATCTAGATTTAAATTGACAAATCAAATTTTGAGTGGGATAACAATGGCAAAATGATGGTTTTCAAACACCTCTGTAGTGACCAATGTACCCTGTGGACCTATATAGCAATGAACCTGCAGCGCTGCATAGTGCCACACATCCAGCCTGGCCTTTGGGCTGTGCTGTGCGATGCATAGCCCACGGTCATATGATAAATTTAGCTGGTGTGTTCTAATGTATGTGTGGTCTTGGGATTATCTGAAAGTGCAGAAAAAAGTTCATGGCAGCATCCTTTTTGTCTGACAGCAGAAACGAAGAGAGATTTTTGTTTTTTAAAGAAAATCCTATAATAGTTCGAATAACCAACATGGTCAGATGGATAGGGAATCCTCCTTTTCATGTGTCCTTACTGCCTGTTGTGTGTGTTTCAGGGAAGGTGGGGTGCATTGCAGTTGTGATGGATGCAGAGCTCAGAGAGGCCATGGATGTGTGCTGGGTGAGTACCACCGCTGCCTGGTCAAGCTGGCAGGACTTCAGTCTGGGCTTCACCCTCCTGCAGGAACTGAGGCCCCACGCCCTGTGTGCCCACCCTGCTGGCGCTGCTCCTGGCCACTCCTGCTCCCCACGGGCTTCTTTCATATGTGAGGAATGCTTGGCCACTGGTGCTCCTGGCCCTGCCCATGTCCCCCCAGCTGCTGCTGTGCAAGAAATGGTCTCACACTTCTGTCCTTACCTGATAATGACTAAGAAGCCATACTGCAACTAAGAAGTCATGGAGCAAAAACTAACCTTGCATAATGGTTACTTCTGCTGTTTGCCTCCTTGTATAAATTGTAGAAGACTGATTCAATATGTTTTCATTCCAGTCACAGTCTGCCTAGACAAGGATTTCTAGATTTCTGCTAGATGACTTGGGGATTTTATACTCAGCTTGGTATTATTAATTTTTAATTGTTTTTTCCAGAATCCAAGACATTTTCTCATATCCTGCATATTTCAAAATGGTAATGCTAATAAAATTAATACATAAACTCATAACAATCAGCCACAGAACTCACCATATTCTGGCTATCAGGAAGCATGACTATTAACTGGGCATTATGGTCCCATATCATTCTCCAGAAATCCTTGATAGTGTGTAGTAAGGGATGCTGAGTAATAATGAATTCATTACTTTGATAATAGCCCTGCAAAAAAAAAAAAAATTGACAGATTCGGAATTGCTGCCAAGTATTAATGCTTAAAGGAAGCTTCTAGTGGACAGAGTGAGAACCTAGAAAATGCATTGCACACTTGTTCCTTTTTTGGCTTCCTGCAAATATTAGAAAAATATAAAACTTCCACTGAAATATTTTCCATGTGAAAAGAATAGATTCAATTACATGGAAAAAAAAATTAAGACTTAAAAAAACATTGCTTAAAAAAAAGAGAAAAGACATCAGAGCAGACTCAGACAACCAACTCAGAATAAAAATATATTAGTCATAATTCCAGAGGAGCTGACTACCTGACCAAAAAAAAGAATACTTGAAAGATCTGCAAAAATCCCAAGAAGTTTCTTAATTTGTACAGATATCTCAGATCAATCTCTTACCATGAAAGATAGTTCCTATGCAGTAATGCTCCTAAAAGATCTTGTACACATGCCTCTGCACAGAGCTTTGCCATCTCTTTCCTGAATATCCAGGAGGCATTTACTCCTACCTCTCAGCTATTGAAGGGGGAAAGAGTTGAAGAAAACCCAGAGAGCAAAAAGATAATGGAAAGCTGATGAACTCAGGTATCTTAGGCTATGCCAATTGCAAAAGCACTGTAAGATGAGCAGGTAGGAAGACAAACCACAATACAGCCATTAAAAACTAACTTGTTAGTTACCACATTTAGACATTTAGTTCATCTCAAAAGATCTTTCCATTAAGCATTTAGCTGTACCAGTTTTTAAAACTATGATGTGATTTCTGTTTCTACAGATTGTTAAAGTGCAGTGCACTTAACCAAACTTAAAACCAATAATAATGGTAATAGTACTTCCTGGGGGAAGTAACTCTTTCAGGCAGAATGAATAATGGAAGAAAGGAGCTTTCAAAATCAGGATTGTGCCACCCTAAATCAGCCAAATGGCTGCTCTGAAAACAGCTGTTCATTGTTTTTCACCAATATATTAACTGACTTACCATAATATAGGAAGCATTGATGTAATCTGTGCCTTCACCAGATAGTGATGAGATACCCACTCTAGATCTTTCCACTGTAAAAAAAGGTATGAATTCACAAGCATGTTGCAATGACTCTTATAATATTATAACAATTATCTCACATCTCACAGTAATGATAACACTGGGCTCCACCAGTTGGGACAAAGTGCTATCCAGCCATCTATTTTGTTTTTCTATGTGTAATACTTAATTCAAGTCTTCGCTTAATTCAAGTCTGTCGCTTTACAGAACATTGCTCCAAACTAATGCAGATGTCCTCAGTTCTTGTTGAGGATTTGAAGAATCTTACCAGGAATGATAGATGAGGTTCGGTTCTTTTCTCTGTTACACTGTTTGAGTGCAGTTGAATAATCACACTGCTGTGTGTTAGACTGGCTCAGTAACTGAAACAATGAAGTTAAAAAAAAGTCAGGTAACTGCAGAAAAGCCATTGCTTCATAAGCTGCATTAAACAGAAGGGTGCATATATTGCAGGTTTGCTGTCTCTCTTAACTTTAGTTATCTAGTTATCTGTCTAAACTACTTAACAAGTCATCAGAATATTTTTTCTTCAGTGTTCTTAGAAGTTCAAATTATTCTTGAACCCTAGATCAATAATCATATCTTTGAAGGTGAAGTCTGACATATCTGCCAGAACAGTATCTTTCCAGACTGCTGTTTTACCTTTGAGATCTTCTTGCAAAGGCATGTTAAATTTTCCAAAATCTACTTACTGTCCTATTTCTCATGATCTCTTTTTTGTGGATTTTTTTGGTAGATTCCTTGTTTAAGAGTATGCAAATAATAAGTCCCCATTGACTGCATTAATTTGATAAATTTAATCTTAATTTAGGCTCAGCAGTTAAATTTTAGGTAGAGAAAGCTGAGGAAAGTTGTGTTGAGATACCTACTTTTAAGTCATTCAGGTTTACAAACCTAAAGATTTTCACACTACTATCTCAAAGGGCTCACCTTGAATTGTTTCTCCAGTCTGGTCTTTCCTGTTGGTCCAGGTATCAAGAGAGCATTAACGTAGGCATGAATGTGAGTCTCAGGGACTTCTGTTTCTTTACTGAGTATTGCTTCGACCAACACATCATGAATGAAGATGTATTGCTCCTAGGAAAACACAACCAAACATCTGAGCTCTCATGATTTTCAGATTCCCCTGGATACCTCTAGTTAAGCTGCCACTTCTGATGTGGTCAGTATTTTTTCACAGGGGTTTTCTCAAATGTGATCCCCTGTAGTGAAGGCTGTCCCTCTGCAGTGGCAGTACACACATTACAAGCACAATTGACAATTACACTTGCAATACATACATATACATATATACGTATTATTTAGTACCAAATCCTCACTACCTGTGATATCTCACGTTAACAGAATAGAGATAAAAATGCAAGCACAGCCTTGAGTAAAATTTTCAAGCCAGTCCTACCCCTGGTTCCTACTGCTATTCTCTGTTTTCTCTCTCATATTCTTTGGAACAAGTGCCCTAGCTGTTGATTAACTTTTTTTTCTATTGAAAGGCACTGGGGAATCTAACCACCTGTTCTTGAAACCTGAAATAGACTTTCAAATGCCCTGCTGTTGCCCTTATTGTTTTCTCTTGGTCTTTCAATACTCTATATATAATCTTCAGTGTAAAGCACCTATATATAATTTTCTGTCTGAAATAGCTTTTTTCGCATATTTTATTGCCTAATATAAACTGTTTGATGAGGTTCAGTGAAGATCTGAATGCCTGACAATGGTGCTTCCTTGAAAAGCTCTGTGACAAAAATACAAGTCCTGCCAAGAAAGCACTGCTGTAGGAAGCATGATTTATACAGGCTTCCTTCTGAGTTCTTAATAAACAGACAAGAGCCCAAGGAAAGGTAATTTCTAATGCACTGCTCTAAGTGTGCCTAGAAGGATGTCTCTATAAAACCAAGAGAAGCAAAAGGAAAAATCTTGTCTGATGACTGGTTTCTCTCTGGTGGTGCCAGAAAGAGAATTGCATTAGCTCTCCTCCTGCAAACAGAAAGTTTGTAATAGTCTCATGTATTTATATTTTATTCTTACCTCAGTCTGCACCAAGTAGTTCCTTTGGGTACGTATGTGTTTTAAGAATCCAAATATGTTGACTGTCCCTTCATGCTGAATTTGCTGCAGCATGCTGTCTAACACTATGTATGTGCCTGTCCTTCCAACACCAGCACTATAAAACAAAAAAATGGTCTTGAGCCTAAAGTAAAACACTAATGGAAAGAACTTTTCCATACACATAGCTTTTTCAACAAACTGCTGCATATGGAAGATTTCCCTCTACAAATGAATTTATTATATGATATACTTTGTTAGAGGTTCAAGGCTGATAGTAATCTTTTACTTTGTACAAGAAGAGACCTAAAGATAATTTTCTTAAATGGTTTTTAAATTATTGACTGAAATAGAACTAAGGGATTTTCTGCAGGTCTGCAATTTTCAGCCTTCTGATATTCCTTAGGATACTTCGCCAAGTATATCTAGAAAAGGTGGTATATGTAAGCACTTGGGCACAGTTAATATGTTCAAATTCTTCTATGTTGAAACCTCACTTTAAAGCAAAAGTTGCATTATGCAACCCACTACAATACAGGAGATTTCAAAGACAAACCCCAGGACATGGCAGAACTGTTGAGAGTATATCTGTAACAGAAAAAATCTTAGTGCTCTTTAAAGTTAAGATGGCAAGCAATTTTTGAAAACCTTTTTAAAAATAGGAAATGGAGAAGAAAGTGTTAATCAACTCATTCCAGTTATGAACTCTGATTAACATAGTATAAAACCAGCTGTATCATAGAGAAAAACTTTTTCTTTTATAAAATATCTGGGTAGGAATTACAAGGTCAAGAGGTCAGTTTTTGTTATCTAGTCATATATGGGAAACAGTCAGTTGTAATTCCCCTCTAGGATATGAAGGAACATTATGTATACTGTACATGTAACTTGAGAGCAGCACTGTGCTGGGTCTGCATGGTCCCCTGTGGGCAGATCCAGCTCAGTCCATACATGCTAATTCAGTCATCTCACTTCTGCCACAGTGGGGGCACAGAGCATAGGTAGAGTGAGATCAGATTGCTGTAATAAACTGTCTAAATAAGTATGATATGAAACTCAAGGGTCCAGGTTGTTAATACCCTGTTAGACATAAAAAAAGTACAAAGATTACCAGACACCATCTGTACTTGTTATGAAAGAAAAAACATGAAAAGTACCAAATAAAAACAACTAAAATAAGTTCTATGAATCTCATCATTTGTGTCTTCCATATAGCCTGTAAATATAAATAAAATTTATATTTCAAACATGAGAATAATTCCTTTGAAATTCCATAGTGCATGTGGTCAGTTTAGCTAAAAACTGTACAAAACTGCCTACAGACAGAGGTGAGTTATACCTATGACCCAAGGGAGAGGTCTGACTGAAGCCACACAACTTACCACTGTTCACTTCTTAAAAACTCAATTTAATTGACTCCTAATGTATTGCCGATATCTCAGCAATCTCAGACTTGACATTTTGAATTTCCCAAGAACAGGCAGGATGTAAATAGCAGCAGAACAACAAGATATGGAATTTTCATTTTCCAAGCTAAAAACAGATGTCAGTCAGATTAGATCATCCCACAAATAAAATATCTTCATTCGCAGCATTTGTGAGGTGACTTTACCTGTTGGCTTTCTCAGTGTCAGCTCCAGAAGGACAGAATTCATGAGGAGGTTCTCTTTCCAAATGTTCCATCAAAGGTGAGGTACTACAGTGGAAAACCAGAACCTGCTTATATATTTTACAATAACCCAGTCCTTCGTGGGCATTGTGAAGTCATTCCAGGCCCTACAAGCCCTTTTTAACCAATTTTCCCTGAGCTGCCAGTTTTAGTGAGCACTGACAGAACACCTGCCTGCACAGTGCGGCACATGCAGACCTCAACCGTTCCCCAGAACGCTCCTCCATTGCAAATGACTGCTAGAGCCCAGAGAATGTTAAAAACAGCAGAGTTGTAGTTCAGCCAGGAATAGAGTGAGTCTTCTCTTGCGCACAGAGCTCCTCTTAGGATTACAGAGTATCCCTGCACCAAAGAAAGCATGAGCCAAAAGCATCCTAACAATATATTTGCAGAAATGAAACAATTATCCCCACATGTGTATCTGGTAAGCTCATAGCATTCAAGATAGCAGTACGGAAATGTGAAAAAAAATAGAAGTAAAAGTGGTTTAGCAAAAAAAAAAAAAAAAGAAAAAAAACATGGTGCAGAGCAGCATCATCTTGTTTATGGAGATTTACAGATTTACAGAAGTGGCACAATTGATTAGTTGGCCTTATGAAGGAGAGAAATATCAGATAAGAATATCAGCTAAGAAGTTAATCTTACTCCATCAGGAATCGTTAAATGCAAGAGTGAAATTTCGCTTAACCCACCACTGAATAATTCTTTTCTTCTGCAAAACAAAAGTGGAATGAACCTTACAGCACTAGAAACCACACCTGCAATGAACCACAACAGGCCCGACAGCGTGGCGCTTCGCATGCGATGCCTTCCGCACGAAAGTGAGAACGGGCAGGGTATATTCTGGAACACCCATGTCAGGCCACTGGGTATAATGGTACTGAGTCACTATGCGACCACTGGACCTCCCTTTCTGGGAGCCCTGCAACAAAAAAATAATTCCACCTGTAAGCAGCCCACATCTTCCTACATTTTATTTCCATACCTGATAGCTGTTGAACTAGTGCCTTTCAATTTAGTTCAAAGCATGCCATCTGGCTCTAATATTCCAGCCTTCAAAGAGAAGGGGAAAGACCAGTGCTTCTGTTTTACCAGCTTGCCCACTGAGTGGAAAAATGACCTGACACTGTCTGAGAAAGCCATAGAGAAAGATTAAGAGCACTGGAGGGTAACAAATTACAGCTGCTCTCAAGAGTCACCAGCTCTTCCTGCCACTCTGCTCCTCTGCTGAGTGAACAGAACGAGTAGGATTCATCTCACCCAGCTTTAGTGATCTACAAGGTAAGTAGCCTTGTGTAGGCTGCTTTTCTAAGCTCCCTTCCTCCATGGCAACTCAGAGGCAGGGATGCCTTAAGAAAGCAGGTAATCTCATTCAGAGATTGGTTCCTAAAATAGGCAGAATAAATTAATTGATAGGAAATGCTGAATGTTATGCATTAATTATGCAGGGAGGGTGAGAGGCTAGATGTCTCAGACATTTATGTGGCTGGAATAAATAAAGTTTTCGGAATTCTCCTCAAAGTAACTAACATCACCCTGCTGAGCTGAGATCATGGTGGTTCTGGTTACAATAAAACAAAGTGTATTTGCCTGTCTTTAAAAAGGAAAATGGAGAGCTGAGGTGGGTAATTTTACTCATACTACATTTTCTTTAAGCTGATCTCTTTCTGAAGATGTATCATCCTGCTACCCAAGCAGGCAAAGTCCACATCAGCTCTCCAATGTGATCACTGCTTTTTCCCTGATGGTCCTACAGCTTTCTGAGTTTGTTTATCTGGTCAAATTAACTGAAGTTGACGAGCATCTTGGCTGGCTGAGATCTATAAGATTCAGCTTTACATATACAGCAGAAAAGAGCTGTCAACTGCCTTAAAAATCTTCTGAGCATCTTTTAACCTTTTAACCATTCCTTTTGCCCACTTGTGTTTTTAGGATGCCACAAACCTTTTTGATCTTGGTGTTTCTAAGAGTAAAATTCCTCACAGTGTAATAGGCAAGTACATGAACACTCTTCTGAGTAACCAAGAAGTTCCCATATTCTTCACTGCCTTCAGCGGGCCAGTACTGGTCACATTTTCTCTGTTAGAAAGAAATTTTCTCTGTTAGAAAATGTCTCTATAAATAATAATGAGAAAAAAACCCATAAAATATCAAACTAGTAAGCTGAAATGTTCAAATTTAAGAGCAGAGTAAAGCACAAAACTGTATCAGGACTGTTAATATTCCCAGTTTATAACAGACATGATCTTCTGTGCAGGAGAACAAATAACAATTATTTTGTGCCATAGAGGGATAGATGTGCAAAGATGCTCCTTATTTGGAAAACTCAAAAAAAGAGGTTTAAATCATACTATCAGGGTTAAAAGGATCTAATATTGTGGAATTTTCCATCCTATAGACACTCTAAAAACTAAAGAAAATAACATGATCTATAGGAAAAATAGGAATACATCCAAGTCAGTAGAATTGTATGTGGCTCCTGATTAGTTTGTAGTATGGGCAGAGTATATTTATACCTGGTAGCAAGGGTAAGAGTCAGCCTGTGTATGGCTAAAATATACAGGAGAGAGCTGTGATATGTCCAGCCTTTTGGTTGGGTAGTCATACACCTTCTCTAAGAGTATTAGAAGAGTGTTTGTTTATAGCATGGTGTTGCAAATGAAGTGGTGCTCCCAGTCAGCCCTTATCTGCAATTGCTGTGTCTGTATCATGAGATACAGAGATGCTTTATAGGTTGTATGATAAGGTTTGCATTCATTTTAGGCATTGCTGCCAGTGTGTGGCAATTGTGATGCAATGTCCCCTCATGTGACCCCAGGGTACATCACATAATCAGAGAAACACACATCCTGTGATGGGATTTGACCTCATTTGGTCTCACTGGACAAATGTGTCTCTAGTCATGTAGTAGAAAAGGAACTGTGAGCACCGCGGGATGTTAACAGGGAGCAGACAGGGAATATCCAGGAAAGTTCACTTGAATGACATTTTTCTCCTTTCCAGGGTCCAAGACAACCCTGACAAAGTGCAAGATAGCAAGGAGATAAGCAGATTGGTAGCAGAACGTGGGCACAAGGCCCACAGTCTGTACACTCATATTATATACAAGTAGTCTTTTTTTCAGTACAAGATTTTTTTTTTTTTGTTAGACATGGTATTTTTAAGATTTATTGAATGTTTTCTTTAGTTTCATGCTACAAATCCTCAACTGTATACTTCTGTAGCCAACCCAGCTACAAACAACTACTACAAACTATTGCTTTTTGCTCAATAATTGACTAAACCAGATTTTAAAAAGACAGGAGTTAGCTACAGGTAGATCTACCAACATCAGAGAAGTAAAAAATGGACAACAGTACTCATACCCTTCCTTTCTCAATGAGATTAGTTATCATCACAATAACTTCCACGTTATGCTCCCATATCATTCTCCAGAAATCTTCTGCTGTTGATTTTAGTGGCCCTTGAGCTGCAATGTAGGCTTTTGGCTTGTTGTAGCCCTAAATTGAAATATAAGAAATGACACTTGTTAAATCACTGTCCATCAGCAAAAGGAGTTTGGGAGTTTGGGAAATGTACATGACATTTCATGTATTTATTTTTAAAGACTCTGAAAAGCTTTTAAGTGCTTTTAAATTTTTAACTATCGACATTGAGGAAACCCTGTGGTATCAGATGACATAGGAATACAACTGTTATGCCAATGTTTATCATTCCAACAAATAGGATATATATGTTCAAATGCCCATGTTTAGGCAGAACATTGACATGATAGTGATTATGAGACACGCAGACATGTGTTGCAAAAGTGGTTTATAAAATTAATCATGATTATTCACATGTAAATAATTATGCAATGAAAACTGGTAATGGTATCTTGGTGAGGCTCTGAGCCAAATGGCATCTTCCTCTCATGAGATTACCTCAGACAGAAGAGTTAACCACTCAGATGAGATATACTTCTAAAATGACACAGATGTGACAGGACATTTTTTCTTTAAAAATGCCCCTTGTTAAGCTGCAGCTGCTACAATATCAAGAAGGATTCAAGAAAGAACTGGCATTTTACCTTTGCTTTAACTTTGTAGGCTTAACTTAGACCACAAAATTTTTTAACAGAATCTGTGATACCTTTTTTGAATTAAATCTATTCATCTCCGTACATAATTTTTTTTACAGAAAAGGCTGACAGATCAATAGGCCAATGGATAGAAAAAGGCACTTACATCGACGTAATTTGCATTAATGTAATCAGTCAATTTTCCATCCTTTTCAGCAAGCTGTGCTAATTTAACCCTAGTATGATCATCTGCAGTAAAACAAGGGAGAAAATAAGTAATTTTGGGTAAGAATTATATTCTTTCTCATAAAAATAATGAAATGCATTTTTACAATACATAAGGCCAATACAGTAACAATCATATAGGCAAACATCCTCTCCTTAGGTATGAATCAGATTAAAAATTCTAATTTGCGGAAAAATAAATAAATGAATCCAAAGTTTGAAGGGATTCAGAATCTAGTGGCCTGAACAGCAGCACCTGGGGTCATTTTAGCCACTATGACATACTTCCCCTATGGCCTCTATCTGCTGCTTGTAAAGGTGTATAGGTCTTCTGTAAGTCCTGTGTCATGACTGCCAAATCTGCACAGTGGGATGTCTCAAAATGACAGCAGGCACCAGTGTTGAGGAACTTTAATTCCAAGTTAAAAGAGTGGACTCTGGAGAGCAATGGACTTTGAAAATGCTGGTCGTCTGAAGAGTCAGCAGTAACTACATCAGGGTGAGCTGAAGTGTTCTGTAGCCTGCACTGATTGTAAGAACTACACTTGAGTCACTTACAGAGGACAATTCTTGCTACTTCAGCTGCCCTAAGACGCCTCTGCACTGCTTTTTAATAAAACAACCCCTGGGCTAGCACCTTTTGTATGATCAGGTACAAAACACAGTGGCAAAGGAAAATCCCTGAGTTTTTGATCCTTTAGAGACATCTTTAGCCAGGGAGATTGGCATTTCTCATTGCTGGTTTACATTGTCTTCTGCCCGACAGCTGACTCTGTTCAGACTTTTTTTATTAAACTTTAGTGACACTGAATGCTGAAGATATATTTAATTTAGAGCTTTCTTGTAATCAGAACAAAGTTGAAATGCTATAGAGAGTTAAAAAAAAGTATTGAGCCACCAAATGTTCAAAAACCCAGAGGAAATAGCTTGAAAAAGAGATTAATAAAACTGAATAGATGTGTTTCAGAGAAGAAAAATCTGTGAGAGTGATGCAATGGGCAAATAAGTGTACTGGCTAATGAAGCTGTTGTATTACGTTGTTGCCAGGCATCACACAACATAAAACCAGAACATTTATGTTTATATTTGACACTAAATAGATCCAGGGATTTTGAAGCTCATAGAGACAATAAATCACCATTATTCTAAATCAAAGATGGATTAATTTTGACAATCAAAGCTTCTTTAGCTTTCTAATGGCATTATAACAAAATCTCCCAACTCCCTTTGGGCCGTTGCAGAAGACACAAACATATCTTGCTAACACATGTTCACAAAAGCAGCGGAATGTCAGAGGACTAACTTGAAGAAATGTGAAATCTGATGCTAACTCCTCTCCAAGGAGCACTTTGCTGATCAGTAGCTGGAGGTTTCAGTGTAGAAGTATTTTTGCTCCCGCTAATAACATATAAATCTGTACTTGTTTATAATGATTTCTCACACAAAACAAGTGATGCCTTTACTTACAAGCAACAATGTTTATGTATCGATTCTTATTCTTGTTGTCAGGGTGATTAGAGCTGTCTGATGTAATACCTAGATCTACAGTACAGCTCTGGATTTCCTGAAAAAAAAAGTATGTCACACTTAAGTAACTATTAAGATACATAAAATGTCTTTACATACAGTAAGCAAGCATGAAAAGAACCACAACCTTACACCCAATTATCTATGATATTTTACAACTACTTCATTGCTAAAAAAATTGCAGTGAAATAATTCCTTACCTGATAAAACTCTTTCAGTGTCTAATGAGGGAATGAATGCAAAAAAAGTAAAAAAAATCAAATTCCACAGCACAGAACAAATGGATAAATGTTTATATAAATTACGATTACTATATGGAAAACAGTTATGGTCATGCAATATATCCATAATAACAACAAAACTGAATATTTCGACATAACTCCTAAAGGAAACAAGAGGTAATTTTCCCAGTTAAAATGCTGACATCTCTTTTCCTATCTTTATATTTAATGTCAGACCTTAGGGCAGTGAAAGCTTGTACATATGAGCAACATCACAGACTTTAGCCAGATTATCTATATATGTAATAGTTCACTGGAATTTTTATGTGTCCTTATAAGTGCATTAGTTTCTCTGGGGAATGTTTTTGCTCTCTTTGCATTCAGCTGCAAAACCTCCACGGAAGCAGGACTGTGTGCACTTCAGCCAGCCTCACAGCACTCTGGGGAAAGACAGAGCTACAGCCCTCACTCAGGCTGCCAGCGGTTTCACAGTGAAGCCAACAATTTTATAGAAAGAGAGACAGGCTTGATAAGACAGGCACAAAGTCTGTAAGACTCACAAAGTTAATTAATTTCATTGATTACTTTAGCTGTCAGGAAACTTAAGCATTTATAAGGTCCACACTTTTAAACAGCAAATACATTGCCATCACTAAAACACTAATGGTGTTTCCCAACACTGTTTGTAATTAATTTTAATGTCAAACACCTTAATCTACTTAAATACATACATGAAAAGTTGTTTTCAGTTTAAAAATTAGATGTTAAATGAGTTATTTTGTAGTAAAATTAAAAAAAACTTGCTACCCCCCTCAAAAAAAAAATCTGAACCACCCTTGTACTCTTCAAATATATGCTAACTCGGCAAAGACAATTACAATATTTCAGTTTTTCCCAATCTTCTAAGTTCTCTATCAGTAGAGAAAAGAACTGAACACTACCTCTGGGGTAGTCCATAAAGCCAAAAAAGATCTCCACAAAACGATGAGGACACTGATTTTTTTTGTAATAGTTAAAACTAGCATGAAAGATTTCAGATGGTGGCTGTAGCTCAGTGACATGCACTATATTTGGTCTTTAGATCACTGCCATAATTTAGGAAAAGTAAAATCGTAGGAAAAGCAATTTAGAACGAACAATCTGATTTCTGTATTGCTGTACTGACTAATGCTGAAAGAACTTTGTATCCATTGTATTTACATACAGTCCTTCAACATCTGCTCTTATTAATAGCTAGCCAAGCTGGAGTCCAGTTCCATCAGTGCCTATGCACGAGTGTAATATATGAATATGTACTGGACATTCACAAGTATCTACAAATTTGGTCCCACAATCAAATGGATATTCTGAATGTTAAATGAATTGAAGAAGAAATGCAGATGAAGAAGGTTATGTGAAGGACATGGAACTTTTGGTCCACTGGATCACAATACATTGGCTGGGGAAACAAAAGCAAAACCTAAAAATGCAAAACTCTGAATTTTTACTTCCATTATTGTTTTTGCAACAGGAATATTACAATCTTATTTTACATTAATATAGATAGATCTGCTAAAATACTTGTGTCCATCCCAGCTGACTGATTTTATTAGAAATCTCTTGTAAAAATTGCTAATGGCACAGCTTTAATTAGGTATTTGGGGGTTTTAATGCTTATGTGAATTAAGTTAGAACATATCCGTATTTAAATTGATTGCAATACATGAATGGGAAAAACAATGAAGATCATTAATTACATATGGTGATAGTAACATTATATGATTAGAGCATATGTTTCAACATTTTGAAATACCTCTTATGAACCATATACTTTAGGAAAGGACCTGTAAAACTTTCACTACCACATATGAAGACTACATTAGCTGCCCTGTTAATCAGAAGTCTTGCCACGTGTACTCATTATTACTTCCATTTTATTTTCTCTGTAAATGGAACAAGCAAATGTGGGTAGCTTCTGCAAAATTCAATTTTCATTTGTATTGGAAAAGCTTTAGATCTATCACTGTATCTGATAAACCATATACATTGCACTACCTTTGCACAGTTTATTCACACAGTTATTCAGTATTTTATCATAATAATAAACATTCCCATTTGTATTCCAGTCCTGATTTTAGGAATCTCCCTAGGCTTTATGCATCAACTCCATACTGGACTCTAAGCACTCACATTTACATGCATTCATGAAATTGGTGCCCAAGTCAGAATGTAATGCCCCAATTTTTGTTTGCAGGCATTTAAACTTAACATTACTTGTACGTGCTAATAAAAAGATGACATCATAGAGCCATACCTCAAATTCTTCAGAAAAACCATTACTTGCATGTAAATCTGCAACATGTTTGGGAAAATGCTTTATTGGAATTGCTCCAACATCATCTTAGGGGTGGGAAAAGACAAAAAATATATTTATGTAGGATAAAAAGCCAGTGACATATGAGGAACTTTATATGTAGGCAATCCACAAAACATCCTGAAATAAAATTCTTGGCACAAACTTTGGATATACAACTCCCAAAAAAATACAACATCCTTTGACGCCGTTAACATTTCTGTAATAGTTACCTAACACTTGTACATTTCTAAATTGTTATTTGGAAAGAAGATAATGAAAATGCCTTGCTAGGTCTTGCTCTGTCTGTAATCCCCCCAAATCAAGGTGCTGATTCTGCAAGATACTGAGCTTGTCTGTAAATAGAAGAATGCACAAAATTCCCTGTGAAGTCAAGGAGATATGGGAGGATTGGCTCTTTGCTGCAAGATGTTCAAAGGGAGAGACCACAACTCTGAATAATACTGATAAAGTAGGAATGATTAGGCAGAGTTCTCTGGGTGCTCCACACTGATTAGTGTTGCACTGGAACTTGGAGCCACATAGTCCTAAGCCTACTAAATTAAAGTAGCATTATGCCAGTATTTTCATATTAACTGACACTTGCATATTTGCATTGTCATCCAAAAGAAACAGGAATTAATTTTCATCTTTTATTGCATTAGTGACTACATTCCAAACAGAATTTTCTCCCAGCTCTCCTTGTGATTCTATGACTACCTATTGATAATAATCTTATGTCTGATCATGGCAGTACTGACCACAGATTTTCACATCAGACTTCATACTTCAAGTTTTAAATGAAAGATTTATGTTTAAGACTTTTTGGCTACCCACAAAGAAAACATCTACACTCTCGAGGAATAAATAATCTCGAGGATGAATGCAACATCTCCATTTTGCTTTAGACAAATACAAAAAAACACTTGTGTAGAATATGCATCAGGAATAACATCAAATACCTCTGAGACTTTTAATCTTCTCTTTACTGCAAATATGCTGTGTAAACAAAGTCATCTGTTTGCTAATTATCTGCTAAAGGATGACACTATTTCACTTAGTTTTGGTTCTGAAGAATAATTTTGTTGGGTTTTTTTAAAGCCTTTCATGGTTTAAAAATATGTTTATTTCACAATCTGTAATTTCATCACCATTTCATATGTGAACAAAATGTCAGAAACATTGAACAAGGACCTGTTATTCACATGAACAGATGTTCAGCATTTAGCCCACCTAATAATTTTAGCTTTCAGTTACCAAGAATTTGTTGATTTATACTAAGATCCATCTGGTCTCCCACTTATATGACTGGATCTGAATAGAAAAAGCGAATTTATCCAGTCAAGTCTAAGAGAAACTGAACAAATATGTAATACAATCGTCACACTTTGGAGATGAAACCTGGCATGAAGTGTTTATCCTAATGGTATGCAAACACAAAACCAGAAGGGAATGTAAATGACCCAAAGAGAGAGTACAGTAATGGAGAAATAAATCTTAGGTTTTGTTTCCTTGCCTGTGCAAATCTCCCAATTCAATCACTTCTGAACCCAGGAATGTATTTTATATCTGGATGGCAAGTATCACTTCAAACTACTTAGAGCTTGATAGTGGATCTGAATCCTAGCCTGTAATTCATTACTACTTAAATGCATCTTTGAATTGTGCTGTGAAGAGCCATGGCATTTTCTGTGAATAACTGCAGATCTCGTATCTCTGCCAATGAAAGGAAGGAAAACTTAATATATAATTCTATGGAAAAAAAACTTAATATACAATTAGATCTGTGGAGTGTGCTTTTGGTCATAGCCATAAGAATTAAACTTAGCAGTTGCAAAACACTCTTCCTGCCTTACACTCTTTTCTAGTATTATATTGTAATTAGATGCAATTGTAAAATTACACTGTTGAAACATTTGTGCAATAGAAAACACAATAACTGTTCACTTGACATCTGTTACATCTAAAATAAAACTATTTCCTCAGTGCTTGCAGCTTTTTCCACAAAATATTTTGTGTATCTTCAGTCACTGAGAAAAAATTTTCTCTGTAATATTTATCACCATTTCAGAAGGAAAACCTCCAGTTTAAAAACATGCATTTTAGGCACTCAGAATAACTGTAATTAGTGCAATTATGAAACGGAAACCACTTTCCCCCTGAGGTGAGCTGGTCAGGAAACATTGTACGAAAATGATACAGTTGTAGTGCAATACAGTTAATGATGGAGAGTTAACACAGAGATTTCCTATGACTGCTGCTTGACATTCATATACAATCATGTTTTCTGAAATCAAGCCATAGCTCTGCTTTTTAACCATTTAGTAATAGGTTATAAATCTCCTAATAGCATCAATCCATACAAGATGCATTTGAAGATGTCTACAATTCAGTTACAATGGAAGCCCAATGTTTGGGATTTATTTAATTGTGTTTACTAGTTATTCACACAAAGGCTGATTTTCTTCCTTTAGTCATTCCATGAAAATCCATCTCCTTGTATAATAGCACAGTTTGAAAAAACATCACTTGTGGAACAAGATAAATTTGGCTCATAGGTGAGAATGTGGCTTAGGATCTGTTTCAGAATTAATCTATTTTGGGTTTAAATAGATGAATGAAATTAATCTATTTCATTCTACACAGACTGAAAAATTAATCTATCTCATTCTACACAGACTGGAAGGCTGCATGCACCCCTATGATCCTCTTTGAGAAAAGAAAGGAAACAGTTTCTCTAGATAAATGTGGTGGATATAGAATCAGAAGATGCTAATAATATTCTGAACTTCTGTATTATTTTAATGAGAGGTTCACATAACTATACCATAGTAATCATGCCAGTAAAATTTGTAAGTATAAGAACACACTGTAATTGCAAGTGAAATGCAGACAGATGAGGCACATCCTCATCCTGCTGGTAAAAAGAATAGGACATGTTCTATACACAGGTGACAAATCCAATTAGAGGCAGAAATACAACAGAATCTGTTGCTGGTGTAAGCCTCTAGAGCTATTTAGTGTAGCTCAGATGGCTACATGAGCAGCCACTATAGGGAGGCTACACTTAAAATGGCTACAAAGCACAGAGTATCCTTGAGGCAATACTGTAAACTGAAGATATTTCTCTTCTGTGTTACCTACAGAAGAGACTATTAATAACACGTCTGCCAATATCAAGTGCACCTGTTTACACGGATTTGTACAAGAGGTTACAAATCTCTGGTTTACAGATGTTATAGTATTTGAAGAATTCATATTGACACATATAAAGCAGCATCTTCCAACAGTTAACGCCAATCCACAAAACAGTTGCCAGAAATACCTGAGACTGGGAAGATTGGAGCTGGGGGAGCAGAAATCACTCGAGGTGATGTATTATCTTCTAAATAAAAATGAGCAGTCTGAAAACACTTCCTAGAGAGGAATAAATATACAAAAAAATTGAAAAAAAAAAAGAAAGAAAAAAGAAACCAACAAAACTCCACCAAAACGTTATCTGAGATGATCTGGAATTCTGGCATTATTGAGTCAGAAAGAAAAATCATAGTTTTGAAACCAATTTTCATGGCGTGTCAAATACTACTGCTACAATATAAATATTCCCCCAGCACATCACCACATTATGCATACAACATGAAGATACCACATTACCTCAGCATAATACATAGTTCATGCATCTTTACCTATACCAGAGGCAGAAGATAGAGCACACATCAGACATAGTGACAGCTGAAAGAAAAACTGCATCAGGAGCTACTGTAGATGCTGCATAACTCCAAGTACAAAAAAGGTCACTGTCTTCCTTACTTATTCACTTCCTTACAAATTCACTTAAATAATTACTGCTCCCTTTCATGTGATGATGTTAGCCTGAAGATGGAACAATGCTTGAGATCAGTTCTGGTAATTCATTGATAGATGCTACTCAGACACGGAAATGAAATAAAAGACAACATGCCCTGTAACAGCCAAAGCAGTGGCTCTAGAACTATCCCCTGCGACTGGGGATAAACAACTTTTCATAATGTAATCGCAACACTGAGGGACACCTTAACCAAGGAGGACTTCCCAAAGGTGACAGACAGAAACAGGGGGATTTCTAACTCCAGGAGATGCCAGCTTTGTTGCAAAAACCTTGAAGTATGAATACATATGGAACCAACCTTAACTATGACTCACAATGTTATTTGTATCTGTATATATATATGCTATAATCCAGATGTGAAGATAATAGGAATAGCATCTGTTAAGAATTCAAGCTATTCAAAGGAATGAATAACCAACTGCTGCTGTAAGCATTCCAAAGCCTCTTTAATTAAAAAATCTCCATATGATTAGATATGCTAATAAGAATCTTAATTTTGGGTCACTCAATCTATCTGAAATATTATTCACTAATCATTAAGTTTAAAAAGAGATATATGCCTCATGAAAATACTAATCTCATTTTACGTTTACAAGATTCTGCTTCTTCAAATCTGTTGGCTGCAGCTATTGTATGATTGTTTGTTACTTTGTGTAAGTAACTATATATAAGAATTTAAAATAACACTGTTATTTTAAATTCTGTATTGTTCCTGTATCGTTGCAGTCATAAAAACCCTCATATAATTGTTATAAATAGAAATAAATTTTGAAGATACTTTGAGAAATAGATAGGGAATATGCGGCCATTGCCACTCTTTCTAGAATAATTAATATAGATAATAAAGATTTTGGTAAGATTATTTGAATTAAGCCTCTGGGAAACATGCCCATATTCTCGGAATGTGTTGTGAATTTTCTATCAGTGTACAATACAGATTCTCTTAAAACACAAGAAAAAGCAGATAGCTACCTAAAAAGGAAAACAGAGGCATGCAAAATAGTTCTGGTAATTCACATGACAATGAAATCTGAAGTCCAGCTAGAATTCTCTAAAAGCGTATTTGTGATGTTCACAGAGAAACTTTGGCTCTGCATGAGATATTTGGAGCCATACTATCTGTTATGTATGTGGTTTTACTTAGAAATGGCAATTCTGGATGCAGACTGAGAACACATTCTGGAGGAACCTGGGAACATCCTTCTAAATTTTAGAGTCTCTAGCATCAGAGTTAGTGGCTGCTGAGGTGAGAGAGGCTGTCTCCATGCTAGCACAAAACTCGAGAGTTAGTATCAGAACTGTGTGTGAAATATCTGTGAGACACAGGCAAGTCTCCAAGTCTTCAAATCATTAAACACTTTGGAAAGTCTGGCCCTGTCTGTTGGGCACAGTGAATGCTGTATAGTTTTTATTAAAAACTGCACTAACCAAACATGCCAAGCAGTCTGATGTTAAAGCTCCAAACCCAAAAAGTGTCCTTCCCCTAAATGTTTACTGCTTGTGAACAACCATCACATGTAAGGTTTATGGACTAACGTTGTCACCTATTTGCTTGAGAAAAGATTGAGCTATAAAGAATTTAATTAGCATAATGACTTTCACATCAAAAGCTGTACTTAAAATGTCCTCATATTATGCCATACACTCATTATCCCTCACTGAGCCAATGTATTTTTAATCTTTAAAAATTAATTGTGGCTGAAAATAAATTACACCCTTAACACATTTGGGAGACAAATTCATAGCAGTTGACTTAACCTGTAATAAGACTCATAAATAGGCACTCCATCTGCTCCTGCATCAGCACTGAAAGCCTTCATGACTAAACCTAATGTTAATACTCACATCTCGTTAATTATCACTTGTTGTTAATGAAAAAAGTGATGACTATTTCAAACTTCCAGACAAAGGTCCCATCACTCAATAACCTGATTATTTAATTTACACCTTTCATCACAGCACTTAGATCTCCAACCTAAAACTGTAATTTGTAATTTAGACACTGCACTTGTTCAAACACACACTTTATATATGGGGACAGTGCTAAACCACTGAATTAATTACAGTGTCTGGATCTGTACAGCAGCAGCAGCACTTTGGTCTGACAGGAGGGATACTAGATCTGAATGAACACTTCAATGGCAACTACTTGAGACTACAAGACTAAGCTTCAGAATGTGGGGGACAGATTTTCAAGCATTTGGGCCCCGGGACCTTGGCTGAGAATGTGTGCTTTGCCTCTGCCCTGGGGCAGGGACTGCTCGGAGCCGGGCTGGGATTGTCGCTGAGGCTGGCAGGGAGCACGGCACCCTGCGCACATGGGACTGGGCGTGTGTGCAGAGTGCTCCTGCCCGGGGACTCGGGGCGGGAGCTGAGCTCTGCAAGTCAGAGGCGTCTGTGAGACGATGTGTTTGTGCTTCTGCTGCTCATGCAGAATGGTCTTGGAGGCATGATTACTTCTTTCTCTGAAAACTTCAGTGTCTTTTGAGCTCACAGGATTATCTGCCAGTAGGTATTCTCAAACACTTACTAGATTTTTTAAAATGTACAGATAATTTAAAGATCTGGTGAAGCCAAAGGATGTATAAGTGGATCCTCAATGGATGCCAATTATTAAGTTTTTAAATAGCTGCAATTAATTTTTATGTGTTTGTCAAGTGGAATTTTAATTGTCAGATTTTATTAAGACTTTGATATATGACATGGCACACTGTTGAGAAGTTGTTCCTTTATGGACGGATGAGTGTGGCCTCTGTATATTTAAATCTGGTTTAAGTATTTCTGCATGTCCAAGTTTAATGATCCTCAGAGAGGGTTCTCAACTCTGTTCCCATAAACTTACCACAGGACTCAAGGCATTAGTTCAAATCATGGCTAAGAAAATTAATACTCTCTGACAGGTATGGTTCAAATTATATAGCGTGGTAGAGGCAATTTAAAATTCAAATAACTACTCAGGGTGTTGTCTGTCATTGCGTTGGTAATTTCTGAAGTATTGCTATCATGAAATGTCTAACAGGCTGCATGACAGGCAGCTGACACTCAGTATATCTACAGATGCAAATGGACCTGGAAGTGCATTAGCAGTTTGTGGTTCATGTCATCAGAGCTGGTTTTTTACTACAATTCACATATGTTTGTTGAAAAATAATTTTGAATGGTACAAGGCCCACTGATAACTGTTAACATATTACTATTCTCTTCTTACAATAAACATTATAAAAGCTGATCTGCACAAATATGAATAATTAAGCAAAATAGTAATAATTAAACCATCAAGAAAAGAAGAGAGCAAGTACATTCAGGTATTCCTGCCACATCTCTGCTGCAAGAACTCAGAAAGTAGACAGATAATGAAAGAAATGGATAGACTCTAGATTTGGACAGAAAATTCTCTCTAAAGCTATTTTAAAAAGTCTATCTGGACAGCAAGGCCACTAAACAGGGCAAAGAATCTCCTTGTTTATTCCAATGTAATCTTAATCATGCTGAAGAAATGAAAGGAAAATGACATTGCTTGAAAATTGCTTGAATTAAAAAAGATACTCAAAACCAAAGTAGTTAAAAATTGTGTATTTTCCTACTGGTAATTATTCAATCTTTAGATAATATTGCCATTAGAAGTTTTAATCCCTGTCAGAGAAGTAAATATCTATTAAAAAAAAGATTTAAATTGTGCCTAATGAGATAGTGAAGAGATTGAGGAATTTCCTCAAGTGCTGATTAACAATTTCATTTTAAAAAAACCCCAAAACCAAAACCCAAACAACAGATGGTACAGAATTATTTTTCTGATGCAAGTCATTAAAGTGAAGAAATAAATAATTTTGCCTTTTTTTAACCTTAAGAGACTGGAACTTGTTGCTCTTGGTAATTATTTGGTTTTAAAGCAGATAACACACTTTTTGAATATTCAAATAATGAGCTAATAGTGGAAACAACCCAAAGCATTATTCATTCATGTGACCAGCTGAGATAGACCAATGGTTTTTCTGGACTACCATGGCAAAAGAAATATAGAATAACTTCTTGTAAACCTAAATGTTTTTACGAACTTTAATAAGTGAAAATAATTGGCCCAAATTAGGGAAAAAAAAGGTGCAGTATTAAAAGAAACATTAACATCTAAGAGTAATTATTTCAAAACAAACTAAATCTATTAGAAAAATCTTACAGAGTTTTTACTAATATTTTCCGGGCTTAATGAAATCTGCATAGCAATGAAGTTAATATTCTGATTTTTTCCCAGTCTTTAAAAAGAGGTGAGTGTTTTGGCAACTTTGGAAGAGGACCATAAAGTCCTATCTATGATGCATAGTCTTTATGTTGCATTCCCCTGAAATAAGAAATCGTTACTGGTGTTATCATAATGTCAAGAGAATTTTGAGGATTAACAATAAAAGAGCTCCATATTTTATTTTGTAGTACACAAGAAATACAGAAAAGATTAGATTCAAGGCAAGAAGATATTATCGCTAACAGGATTTTTGTTTCATTTTGAAAGACATGTTTTACCGAATTGTTCATTCCCAGAGAAAGAATGCAAAATGAGCACAATGTTATTCGACAGAAACAAGCTTGTAACATGTAGGATTACCAGAACTGCATTGTACAATCTGGGTCTTTAAATGCATGGCCCTCTTCGGCAAAATAGGAGCAATTTCAAACACTGTTCAGCATCAGGGATGAAACCCTTTGGAAGTTGAATTTGAACAATCATGTTGCATAACATGAATGACAGAAGAAGATTCTCAGAATGCATGTGGTTAGCTGGAAATCCTGGGATGGAGAATAGAGTTATCCAACTAAGCATAAGCTAAGAAATTACTTTTGCAATTAGTAGGGCAATTAACTACTACTTTGAAAAGCAGAACAAATCTTTCTCAAGGTTCATCCGACAAGTGTCTTTAATCATGGCAAAGGCTGTCTGACTCACTAGCACACTTGCCTGCAACAAAGGATGCTTGAACTTAGTTTCTCCAGCCTAATCTGTTCAGGGATAGAATGAGTTCTGTCCCCATGTGGGACGCACCCTGTGTCAGGAGACTAGAAGAAAAGTCAGTGTCAGGAGACTAGAAGAAAAGTCAGTAAGCATAATCCTGACATCACAGCCTAGAGATTACAGTAGTCAGTAGTTTGGAAAGGGCCAAAGTTCTCCACCAATTTTTTTCATTTTAGATTCAGCAGGGATATTTGGGATGAAGGAAGAATAAACAAGCTCTGGAGGCATCTGAAAGAATATGTTTGGGCCTGCCTTCCCAATTCTTTGTACAGTCCCTGTAAGAGCAAGGTCCTGTTTCTGGCTGCTAGTTTGTGTGTTAGCACAGGGGAAGCAGGATCAGATTCCTGGCAATCACTGAAGTAGAAGCTTTTGTGACTTATTTCCCCCTTCTGGCCCACCACAGCATTTGCTACCTGACAACTTATACACTTGAGAAAGTCTTAGGGCTGTGCAAGGGTTTTGAGAGCTTAAGCAGACATGTCCCTAGGAAGACTGACTTTAACTAGTACCAGTGGAAGAGTGTCAAAGCCTTGAGCATACATTGCCACATACTGCCATGTGGCTGACAAGGTTCCTGGTGCATTTTTAGTTCAGGACAACTTGCAGTATTTTACACAATGCTTGACACAGTTTGGGGTTACTACAGGGCAGAGGCCATCCCCAGTAAGCAATGTGAATGCAGCCACACTTTTTATCCCCTCTGAGGGGAGTAATTTCAGCTGTATTGAAGAGATCTGTGCCATGCTAGCTGGTCTGTTTTATTTCACAGTGTGGGTACAGTTTTTTGCTCTTACTGATTATGTTATAATGACTTCTAATAACCATCAATTCCCTTTATCCTACTTTTTTTTTTTACTGGCTTATCAATTTATCAAGTCACAGAGCAACACATCCATGAGGAAACCTGAGCACATGTGCACATGAAACACATCTGTAGTTATCCACTAAAGCTTTGAAAGACCAGGGCTAATTTTAGTTTGTCAGAATCACAAAGTAGAATGACTTTTTAATCACAGAGCATCCTATGAGCTACTCAGTAAGTGATCTTCAAACAGTTCAGTTATACTATTATAATATCATTAAACTACCCCCTTTCTGTCTTCCACACAGTGTCAGCACACTTCTACAGTGCCATATGAATTGCTTATTTACATAGTCCTGTTGAGTACAATAGATTCTCATTCTAAATTGATAACTAGCTTTTTTAATGGGTAAAGGATTAGAAAGATAGTAAAAAGCCCCATGCCATGATATTTGTTTTTCTTCTCCCTCTTGCTTTTCCCAGTGCTCTGTTAAGTCACTCAGTATCTAGGCATCAATTGTGAGTTATTGTTTACTAAGTTCTATCAATATGGGAATAAACTATTTGCAGTGGTTAAACCCTCTGCAAAAAAAAAAAAAAAAAGCCAATCCATTTTTCAAATCATACCTCTTTAGAACTGAAAAAAAGATCAACCAAAATACAACTTACCTCCAGTAAATGAGAATACCCACAAGAATCACTAGACAGATAAAAGTCAGGGCTGATACGACCACAAGTGGTATAACTGTCTTCTTCTCTGATTCCAGACTCTCAGCTAGACCAATACGAGACTCATGGCTAATATTACTTGCCTCTGCAGTCAGAGAAAATTGAAACAGTCCAAGTTTAAATTCTGAGAAATGCACAGCACAGGTGAATGTGTCTTATAATGAGCCTACTTAATATCACTTACCTCTATTTTTTACTATGTACCGCAGAAAGTTTATACATTTGCAAACCAGCTTACAGAAGATAAGCAGATAGAAGGTAAAGCAAAGTGTTCAAGCTTATGTGACTCAGCCTTCCAGCAGTGGAGACTTCTCTTTGTAAGAATAGAAGACTGTTGTTAAAATTCAGAAGAAAGGTTTTTTTATTTTAATCTGTTTTATTAGCTGAAAGCCAAATGAGTTAAGAAATCTGAATACATAATATTGGAATGTGCATTGGAGTTGATACTAAACTGTCAGTCATATAATGCAAATCACTTCTCTGGCTAATAGGTTAATATAAAAATTATCTTGCAAAAGTCTTTATGTGCTTGCTGTATTGCAGTTTAGCTTTCTGTATTTTTATCAATTGCCCATTCTGTAAACTGCCTTATAGATAGATCCTGCTTCCTTTGAATCCAATTGCCTCTCTCAACGATACTGGAGCCACAATTAAACTTCCCACCTCCATCTTTACAGGTGATCAAATGATTATTTAGATATTGCTTTGGTTTTGTATTTCTGTGAGCCATATACTGTTGGATGACAGAAATATTTGGACATGGGAATCTGTATGAAGATTAAAACAAAATATTCTATAATTTTATTAAAGAAGGAAGCACAATGGTGGACAACATCAATACTTTATTTTTAGCTTTGGTCATACCTCAAGTAGTAAGTATTTTAAAGTTGTGACTTTGATGTAAAATTGACTTATTTCAATTTGTATAGTTTACTGTGAGCATTGTTTGAGTTAAAATGAAGAAATAAGCACTTTAGTGCTTTTTAGAATTAAACCCCTAGAACGTTTTCTGCTTTTGTGAACAGTCCTAATTCAATGAATTTTCTGTATAAGAGCAGAATTTTGCTGTACAAAAAACATCTGCACTCCATTGGGATTTCAAGAGACCAATTCTACAGGAACGAAAAGCTTTTACACAAAGGGAGGAAGGAATGGAGTTGAATCTGGGGGGGAAAAAAAAAGATAGCAAATTACATGCTCTAAACAGGATGTCAAAAAACAAATGGCTTCACACAGTACAGATTTCCAGGCAGATCTATTTTCTTCCATTTCCTTGAGTTTAGAGGCTTTCAGGACTTTGTATGCAAAAAGGTCTAGGCTCTAATTTTGCAGATGTCTTCTTGGTTTAAATTCAAAATACTCTTTAACACCCATATAAATCACTTCTCTTTAAATTCTGCAGCTCAATGGGCAAAGCAATTGAAGGAGCAAAGTTACTTCTGGAAAATCTCCAAGTGTCTGTTGAGTATGTTAAAATTGGTGCTTCCTATTGATTCCAGAGAAAAACTATGTATATGCATGAGAAAGCACAATATGATCCCTCTGAAACAGTCAGACTTGCTTATCCAACTCTGGATTAATTCACAGCATGAAATCCAATCCTATCTGTGTGATGACAGTGTTCCATCAAACTTCATGACCATATTCTATTACGACTCCTCCTATGGGGAATGAAGTGCAGGCTTCTCCTGTAACAGAGGGTTTCTTGCCTACTTGTCTATCACTCCAATGATGGCAGCTGAAAAGGTTGTCTCAGCTATAGCAGGTTTCTTTGATTTCTAATAACTGATGTGTCTGGATTCTTTGCATATTTTCTTCTATCAATTTGTCTTAGTTTTTCAACAGAAGTTGAAAAGTTTGGGTAGTCATAGAGGTCTTATGGAGAAAATCTTAGTTCAGAACAAGCATAATTATGCATGAACAACTACAAGACTGGGAAAAGTTTAAATGACAATTTTTTTCTGTAATGGCCACAATGAAAAGACATTTCACCAATTTCTGCAAAATCCACTGCAATGCATAAGTAAGTTCTCAGGTGAGAGATTAATTTTTGTGTTGCTGCATTTCTTTATAATTTAATTAAGCAAATATGTCTTTGATTTACAGGAGACCATGTGAGACATACTGAAATTGAATGTTCAGATTAGTAAAAGCCAGTATTTGGCATCATGTGTTGGGAAAAAAGTAATGAACATGAAATGATACTGTAGAGTGTCTTTCAATAATATCTAGAAAACAAACTATGCCTGTTGTACTCCTCCTCCTCCAGTACTGTATAATCCTTTTTGAGTTACTATTGGTAAAAATTCAAATGACACCCATTATGTAAACTCTAGTATCTTATGGCAACACTCATTCATACCAATAACATAGGTTTTCAAATATTAATGCTATTTTTGCTTATTTTTTAAGGAATGTTAAGCATTTTACACAAAGTGGTAACTACTTACCAGTGAATTAATTCACTTATCAATTCAGTTTTGTAACACCTACCTGGTTAGGACTCTTAGTAATTTCAATGTTTTTTATTCTCTTTTAATTTTCATTTTCTATTTTTCACATTGTTCTAGCCCCAACTATATCGAGTGTCAATTTACCACCTTTTCATATTAGTATTCTGTTGCTCACGAGAAATACAACCTTATGTAATTCAACTGTGTATTTATTTGTAGGATTGGGCCGAAACCTTCCCATGAATTCCACTCCTTCATGGGTTTAGTTGAATGTTACTGCCCTCTATAGATGATGCAAGTACATAACAGAAGTTTAATTTATTTTCTAAAATACCAATTCAACCTTGTTTGTTGTTTGGTTATTTTTCAAAGATCATAGATTATTTTTGACTTGATTCTTTGATTTTCAATTCTCTAGCACAAGAAGGAATAAAAATTATGTGTCTGAATACTTCAGATTTTCCACAGTGCATTTTTAAATACAAAGGAAATGTGTTATGAGTTGACTTCTGACTTTATCCTTGGAATCATGGGTTGCAAATACTCTCGCTGAATTTAGGAGGAATAAGTAAGAAAATAGCATTAAATATAAACATCTAGAGAAGAATCTGGCTCTACTTTGGGAATACACAAATCTGGCACAAAAATTCTGCATCTCACTGAAATCTGAAAGTGGCATACACAGAATAAAAACTAATGCTTTTATGAATCAGGATAAAACCAGCATCTTCTTCCTTGTTCAACCTCTTAGAAAACACAAAAAAAACGTGCTGCTTTAAGTTTAAAAGAGAGGATCAGAGGCATGTTTCCTCTGGCAGAGGCATTATTTCCTCTGGTGGTATTTCCATGAGGGCAGCACTTGTCTTTGTACAAAGAATTCAACAGAGAACCTAAGTCCCTCTCAAACCTTTAAAACTAAAAGCAACAATTAGCACTGAAACAATTCTGGTTTCAGATTTTGCACGACTCAACTTCTGCTGACAGTATGCTTCTATCCAAAAGCAGAGCATCAATCATCTTACTGAAGAACATTTCAGGTGCAGTTTTAAGTAGCCAGAAGTAGCATTCACAAGATAGCCAGCTCAGTATGAGCCCCTGTTCCCCAATGCTTCCTTAATCACACCCATTGGCACTGTTATGTTCTCGCTTTATGACCTGTAGATAAACCTTCTCATTCTCTATGGCACACAAGTATCCCCTCACAGCTTCCCATGATATTCATTAGACTTATCCATAACTAACCTGCCTCAGAGATGTTGAACACTGATGACTGATCATTAGTAACAGATGAAGCTGATGATTGTGATGATCCAGGAGTTAATTCTGAGTTACCTGCTTCAACTGCCCCTTCAGTGTCTCTCTCATTATGGTCAGGAAAACTGAAATCTGTTGAAGTTTCGTTATCGTTAAGGCTATCTGAAGTACCTTGGCCAGAACCGCTTTCTTCATCACTTGTCAAAACAGCCCAAGACTTAGATTCTGATGTGTTTTGCAATTGGACACTAGAAGTCTGAATGCTGTTCTCCAAAATTTTCAGGCTGTTGTGCTTCTCAGGTATCACATTCTCTGTCAAAGTTGGTATGGATGTATAATTACGTCTGTCCATGGCACGGTTTATCTGACTGTCAGATGCAGCAGTAGAAAACTTCTCTTCTTCAGGTTTCTCAGAATGTGAACTTATAATTAGGTTACTGTGATCCTTGTTATTATTTACCTCTGTATTTTCATCCTCTACTACCATATCCTGATCTTCTCTATGGGAAGTGCATGAGATGCAGTTACTTACAGGGAAGCCATCATTATATTCATCGTAGTCATCCTCAACTACAGAAGACCACAAATCGGTACTGGACATGATACTGGGAGACAACCCAGAGGATTCTCTAGAAGGAACCAGCAACCTATTCAAAGTTACAGGGATCTCACTTTTGGAAGGAACAGCCGTAACTGAAATAAGTGTATTTGGTAAAGGAAGAGTGTGATGAACAGACACATCAGAACCAGGAACAGCTGCAGGCATATGAACAGGATCAAAACCAAGTGTGGAACTTGAAGAGACACTGTCAGCCTCAATTCTTTCAAAAACACTTGAAGAGAGATGGCTGTCTGTAGGAGTAGCTACATGTGATGATGTGTCACCTGTTAGGAAGAGAGTTGTTGCAGCATTCGCTGCCTGGGACGGAAAGGCATTTGTATTTTCTAAACTGGTCAGCTGGAATGAAACATCACTACTGTACAATGAAGGCATAACCTTCTGAACATCTTCACTGTTTAATAAACTGGATGAAACATATCTCTCACTTGCATAAGAAAAAGATAAACCTTGAAGTGACGCTGTGGGCTTACTAAAAGTGTTTGACATCGTATCAGCAACAGAAGGTGCAGGTGTAGAATGCAGCTTGCTTTCAGTTGTAGCAGAACCTGGTGCCATTTGATGCAATATTTGGTCAAATGTAGAACTATCTTTTTGAACCCTTGAGCTTTCAGCCAATATGGGATCATCAGGCACAACTGCAGCTGTGTTAAGCAGAGTGCCATCGCCAGAAGATTGGAAGGAGGACTGCAGTAATGCTTCATTATTTAATGTAGCTGAGGTCTCATAAAAGTACAGCTGAGTCGAGGATAACATTTTGCTATAAGCAGGGACAGAGAGAGCTTGATCTGAGCTTGCACTAAGCATAGGTTTAAGCAAAGTGTCATCAAAGGCTGGAGTTGTAACATGCAAAGGCTGAACAGAAAGGTGTTTTTCTGTAAGTTTACTAATATCATGATCAAATATCTTAGTAGTGGGAAAAGCAAGAGAGACTGGAAGGATTCCCTTTGTGCTAGAAACAGGAAGTGGGCTTTCTTGCAGAGACATATTCTGCTCAATTACAACATTATTAGAAACAGATGTAGAAAGTTCATGTATCACTTTACTTTCAGCACTGGAAGCCGTTTCACTTAAAGAGGAGGAAATTTTCAGTTCTCTCTCATCACCTTTTTGAAGCATCTTATTAACATCACTAAACCCAGATGATTCATATGGAATCTCATCAACAAAATCAGAAGAAGAAACATTAAGTACTGTCAAAGTATCTGTATCAGGCAAAAGGGACTCACTACCAGAGTACGTTTCAGACCAATCCGTGTCACTAGATAGAGAGCGCGTAGGCTGCAGCAAAGTATCAGCTTGTGATATTACAGAAGAAGGTTTATGCACCAGTACATTGTTATAGCTGCTAAATAAAGGATCTTGATGAAATACGTCAACAGAATCATGCACAAATTCTGCAGAGTCATAGGAAACAGTAAAGCTTTGGAGGGAGCCCACATTACCAGACAAAGCATAAGGAAGTTCAGACATTGTAGATAGTACATGCATATTTAAATCACTGCTGGATGGTTCAACTTGAGAAAATATATGAGTTCTATTATGACCAAACATCAGTGTCTCCGAAGCAGCATGAGTGGTCTGATGTGACACCACATCAGCAAATTGAGCAAGGCTTGGCTGTATTAATGGATCACCCACTGCCAACGTCAAAGAAGCATGCAGGGACACCTTATCGCTTGCAACAGCTGGAGTAGCACTTTGTGGAAACATTTGAGAAACTGTATACAAACGGTGAAACATTTTACTACTGGAGGAAGCAGAGGAAAATGTAAGCAAAGGTACATCATCATAGGAAGACAGGGTGGGTTCAAATGACACATCAACACTGGGAAATACAGGTGTAGCATGCAAGGTCACATCACTATCTGATGTAGCAGGGGTAGTGTCGAGCATCTGAGAGTCAAACAATAAAGGGGTGACTAGAGGAAACACTTCACTACTGTAGGAAGGTTGAAGAGGTATCTCACCATTATAGACTGGCTGAGTTGTCTGAGAGAGTACCTCACTGGCAGCAGAAGCAGAACCATATTCTCCAGAGCTTGAAGAGATAGAGTGAGGTGATAATTCAGCAGAGGAGAAAGCAAAGGTAGAATAATGTGGCAATTTTAAATCCGCATCTGAAGTGCCTTGTAAAACCACTGGGCTGCTTGAATAGGGCGCTGTAGTTGGCTTTAATCCCTCTACATAAGCATCAGTGTAACTGGTCTGAGACAATTGCCCACTAGGTGATGTATCAACAGATTGAATTGTTGGATCTGTAGCACTACGAAACCATCCATTTCCATCAGTGGAAGAAGTATGCTTTGGAGGCTCATCGGAGCTTGAGGGTGCTACGACTTCTGAAACATATTTAATGGAGCCTTGGGAAAGAACACCATGCACACTTATATCTGGACTTCCTGAAGGAAGGGCATCTTCTTGGGAGGCCTCCTCTGTAACCAGCTGTGATGAAGAAGTGGAAGGAACTGAACTCCAAAAGTCATCAGATTCCTGATGAGGTTTAAAAGGAGACAGTAAGAAATCTTCGTCACTGTGGCCAGTGGTGGTTATTCTTGTTGGCTCGGTGCCTGAAGAAAGATATATAAACTCGTCTTCTCTGCCTTTGGTGGAGTCAATGAGTTGAGGCGGAATTCCAGTAATTGTTTGGGATTCCAAAAAAGGATCTTCCTCTTCAGAAATTTCACCAATAGGTGGAGAAGTAGCATAATAAACTGCTTTGAAAACATTATCCTTACCATGCAATTCTTCTCTTGTTAGGTATCTATTTGTTTTGGCTTCACTAGGCTTTGTTCCCATTTTTTCTTGACTGTAGCTGGATGTAATCACCTGAAAATCTCTCCTCAATTGGTTCATTGTACTGTCAGTGCTAGGAACCACTGCAGTTTCTTCATCCACCTCTGTTTCCTTTTCATCAACTTCATCCTTTGAAAAAAATATCATAGCCGAAGACAATTAAAAATGTCTATAGACTGAACATGAATGGAAACTAAAACTGTAATAATACATTTTCCTGGATCAGTAAATCAAGAGGGGTAAAGCAAAACAACATTTGAGAAGACTGTTGGTCTTAAACTAAAGTATTAACTGCAAGAAGAGGTATCCTCTTTTATCTCGAAAAATATTACTTATTTGCAATAAAAACAGAAAAATGCTGCATTCCAACAACTTCTTCAATATTGCGTTACTTAAATTGTATTTGAGAGGCAAAAATCGCTCACAGTATTTATTTACTTTATTAAAAAGGCTCTCTTTCCTAATAAAATGCAATTGCATATGCAATATACAGTATAGATTGTATACACAGCAATGAGAAAATGGTTTTGCTATCAGAACGCCTTAGAGGTTTGCACTAATATCCTGATGTAAACAGTAATAATAACAACAGAATTTGTAAAATAGACTTATGACCTCAATTCTGCTGAATTGTCAGAGTTTTCTGGAAGAGTTCATGATACTCAGCAAGACTGTCAGAGTTTCACAAGTGTTGTGAGTCATATCCCCTAGTCCTGTTATGACCCTTTGTTTTCTGAGTATGAATGATGATGAATAACAATACTTAGTGCAAAATCTGTGTTAGAGTTTTGCCTTTTAAGGACATATCCAAAAGAAAAGAAAAAATATGGGCCTGAATGCAATCAGGATTTAGGCAGTGCTTGAGGATATAAGGTCAAATCTTTTCATCCCCTCTACAGCTTTGCCTGCACCAAATAAAAAAATATATCATCAAAGCACCTAACTCGCTCAGCAAGCATTTTTGTTTTGACTTAGACACAGCAGTCCCTGCAGTTCTGTGCTGCGTCCCCATCGAGTGCTGCATCAGAATCCAACCTGTCCCAGCCTAACTCTGCAATCTAGATTGAGGCACACTTTCAGTTTCTGAAGGGACCTGATTTGACAGGCACACATAGCCCTAAGAGACAGAGCAGCACAGAGCCTCTTGCAAAATAGTTTTGGCTTTTTGGGTTTTTTTTAAGGATCTGGCTTGGTGATGTGGAAATGCCACTGTTTGCTATTCAAAAGCATAATGCTGAGAGAAAACACCCAGTAGACAGGAGATAGGCACAGTTATCAATCTAACAACTCCTCCGTTTCCACTATAGTTTTGTTTGAGTAGCTCTCCCATTCCTGCATTGAACAGGGCACAGCAGGGAGAGTAATGTAAAAAATCAACAGCCTTTGAAAGAATGTGCCCAAGATAAAGAGCTGCTGAGTATGTTTTTGACTGAGGCACTCAGCAAACAGGAGTTGTGAGCTTTCACCCAGTCTCACCAGAGCAAGGACTTTACCCACTAAGCTAGAGCTGGGCTTCACCCTGCAGTCCCTCTTCGAACCAGGAACCCCTCATGCACTCACACAACATAAGGTACCTCAGATGTCACTCTCAGGTTTGGATTTCATTCTAAGAACTAAATATCTAAAATGTAGGGACAGCAGCACCAAGACTGATTGCCTTCAAACCTGGGCTGGACTGGACAGGCCCTTGTTTCTATTTCTGCAAGGCACTGCATGCACTTTTAAACTTTCTTGGTTCAAGTAAAAATCAGTTGATGTTCACTGGCACCTAACAGAAAAATGACTGTATTACTGGTTACTCAGTGTCCACAAATGCAAGGGAGGGTAAATAGGTACGTAAGCACAGGCTGTGCTATTTAACTAAAAGGATTTGTCATCCAGTGAGAATATCGTGGTCATAGACTTGAAACTATAAACTAAAAATTCTGAGGAATTACTTGATATTACTTGATAAATGTCTTACTGAAGTAACTGTCTGTGTTGCACAATTGGTATTAGAGACTGTTAAAAACTTAATCATGGTATTTTTACATGTCTCCTTGCTGCCACCAGAGACCTAGTTACTGAATATGAAGCTTCCAAAGGTCATCATGAGATAGTAAAAAATTTTGTAAAACAGAGCTATAGTTTAAAGTCTAACTTGAATTCAAGAAGCAAATGAACCTCCACAAATTTTTGAGTAACAGTTAAACCAATAGCACACTGATAGCAGACACACTTGAATCTCACTCTAAAGCACAACTATCGTCCTCTCTTACTTTAATTTACTACATGATAAGACCATCACAAGGAAGGAAAAATCAAACTTCTCTTTAACTAAAAAGCCTAACACTGGATGGCAGTTTTGATTCTGCTAAATGAACAATTCTGTCAGACTTCACAGAGGGGTGATTGTAAATTGATGCCCAATATTAAAAATATTACTTAGGAATATTCTGTGATATCCTTTACTTCACTACATATGTCCAGCCCCAGAGAAATACTGAGGTATCTCCAGAGTTATCTAGGCATAAATATAGCTCAAAGGCTATATATGCACATACATATATAAATGTATACATAAATGCAGATAATACACTCGGTGACATAGTTTTGTAAATTTTCACAGAATATAATTTCAATCTAGTTGAAATGTATTTATTTTAAATACTCTCTTAAAAAACAAATGAATGCTATACCTCATATTCTTCAGCTTCACTCAGTTCAGGAATGAGGTCAGCCTCTATAAAACAAAAATACACACTGTATCATCCACAATTTTAAATAGACAGAATTCTGAATTCTGCAAGGACTGAAGTGCCTAATTAATAGGGTTATTGACACCATGTCAAAGATTTTTTGTAGGACTGTGTTTGGAGAAGTGGCCAACCCCTGGATCAAGGGTAACAAGGCTCACTCATCTAGACAGGACACATTCATTCAGCCACAACAGTTTTGTCTGGCTCTATTTTGGTACCATTGGATTTGCACTTTTGGAGGAAGCACGTGTTGTCTGGGGAAAGCCAAGTTTACAAGAACATTTTCAATGAGAAATACATTTTAATGCAGAAATACAGAAATGAGAAAAACAATAAGTCTGGTGATAAACTATTTCTCTACATTAAATCTGAAAGCTCTGAAGATATTCTTGTAAAATAATCTGTTCTATAATTTTCATACAGAAAATTCCTTATTTGTGCACCAGGCTTGGACTTGGGCACTAGAGCAACAGCAGTGCCATCATAGTCGGTATTCAGTAGGCTGCATTCTTCCAGCAAGGCAGACCAAAGAGACCCACCCTTCCCAGTGTATACAGTCGTCTTCAAACTCCCATCATACTTGATTTAATGTAAAGACATGAAGCCAGTTGTATCGCATCCCAGAAAAAGTCCCTAATAAACAGGTACTGCACGCTCTGTGAAGAACTACTCTAGAGGCTTTTGAGGCTTTCCCAATTTTCAAAAATAAAATAACCGGTTGAAACAGGTTGAAGAAATTAATTTCCTACAACCCAGCTGAAAATCCATCTCTCCAAATTTAGAGGTAGTCTCTTGCCTTCTTTCTCTCGTTTTGGCCAAATCCAATGTTATACTTCTGAAGGTGGTCAGCAAGAGAGGCTTCAAAGCAGGTTGAAAGAAACATCCACCTCTCTGGTAGGAACTGGTACAGGTCTTCAGTGAGGAAATCTAACACCCCTTCCGGAGCATTAATGCACCTTATTGCTCCTTTGGTCCACAGAAAGGCCCATATCCATTCTGAGTCTTTCTAAGGCTTTTTCCTAAGCCATGTCCTAGCACTCTGCACACAAGTGCTAGCACATATTCTGCGGGCTGATTTGCACTAGTTGAAAAATCCAATCTCGTAGCTTGGAGAGCAATTCTAACAATACCATCAAACACAGCTCCATGTCTGCATTTGCTCCACAATTACCAAATGTAGTTTGTTCAATACACTAGGATGAAGATTCCATCTCTATATTTCTCTTTTTGCAAAGTCAGATGGGGATCGATGACTTAATTTGTATTCTCTTTGGTCTATTCATATCTACCTTTCAAAACAAATTGAGATGTGCTCTATGCAACATACACTAGATGAAGTTTATCAAACTAACAAGCTCATACAATATTATTTGTGGGTTATAGCATGTAAACAAATTTTGACTAAGCAATGCTGCACAAAATCTTCACAAATTGTCCTTTAGTAACAAACATCTATAAATTACCAAATATGGAATTGACCTTTCTTTAGCTAGATAGATAAAAAAATTATCTTACCTCTGACTCCTGGGGCCTAGGAGGCTCTGGGACAGAATGGGGAGGGGAGTGGAGGGGAGGAAGGGGTGGACGAGATAATGATATTCCCTGGCTTCTCAATGATACAAATCAAACATTGACATTAGTCTGAATGCCTTCCCATAACAAAGCCATTCCATGTACTAGGTATTTAACAGACTTCTCTGAAACATGTTTTTAGTACAGAGGAATTCTATCCATACTTTTTTGGGGGTCACTATTCTTGAGTTGAGCTTTAATCAGACTCAGTCAGAAAAACAAACTGTACTAACTGTACTGATTGTGCTAGAGTATAGAGTAGGGCACATGCTCTCAAATTCCACCAGCAAGAAACTAGTTTCTTGCTGNTGAACAAGCTTGTTTATTTTTTCTGGAACCACATATTGATTATTCTATAGTATACATTTTAAAATAAAATAATATAATTAGTTAAAGTTCTGTAGAGGTCTTTTCCTAGTCCATTTTAATGGCAGATGAAGAAACAATAGAACAAATACAGAAAAGGTAACTATTTCCCTACATTTTTTCTATGGAAATATTTAAAAAATCTCTTTAAACAATGTGATTTATAATCATAGAATAATGAGCACAACATAAACTCTTTCCATTTTTGTACTGACATGTAATAAATGGCAGGGCAAGAACAAAAGTAAAGCCTGTTTCTTTTCATTAAATTAGTTTTCAGATTTCTACTTTTATCAGTACAAAATTAGAAAAAAGCATTCCCTCAATCAGACATTTAATATATGCTTAGTGCTTTTTAGGACAAAAATCTCAAAGATGAGTTACAAAGAAGTTGCACAGTTAGACTGTCACAAAGCATTGCTGACAGCATGAGCTGCCAGGCAGGAGACAGCATTTGAGAGCTATATCCCAGCAAGCTGGGGTTTTTTTTTGACAAACACCAACTGAAGTCTACACAAAGGAATAGGAATGGGGAGTTATATATTTTTCCTTTCCTGTGTCAGCAAAAGCATGTAAGTACCACCAGTATTAGCTGCACAACAAACTACTGCACAACCTTCAGTTCTATACAGATGTTATCTAGAGAGTTGAAGCACACATTTACATACTTATTCAAAATCCAATTCTAATAACAAATGAAAAATTTGTAAATAAAGGTTGGATTGTTATCAAAGCTGATTAAAATATGTTGTACACGATTCCCTAAATTTTCAATGGAAATTTTGTAGCTACAGCAAGTAGTGCATTTATTGGCTTTTACTAAGTGGAAACTAACTGGAAAAAATTTTACCCTGCACACACACTGTATTACAAGATGAAGGGTTGCAATTCTGAAGAGCTCAGGAAAAACCCAGAGAGCAGAGGTCTCCACTGTGGCGGCTTGCCCAATGTCATTACATTACAGCTCCTGAGGCTTCCACAAACTGAAGGAGAGACCATGGCCCCCAAGAGGTCCTTCATCTTACAAAACGTTGCTGAGAACAAGAGCCTTAGACCTGTGGATCACTAGAGCCTGCAGAGCCCTCACTAACCATATTGGAAGCACCAATACTGGATGGGGACAAGGCATGAGAAACACTCTCTTGAAAGCATCTCAAAAAGGAAAGTCTAAGACAACAGTCTTCAGCTTTTTGAATACCAGAGCTCATTAGAAGTGGCCACTCCAAGGACAGAATTCTTCCTGGAAAAGGGCCCATCTAATGGCTCCACATGACTCAGACCTTTCTTTAGCTCTTAACAGGAAAACTAATTAATCTGGAGGTGACTGTAGTGAATTTCATCTTAATTAAACTGGATTACTCAGAGTAATTCTTGAAAATGAAAGATTTAATTTATGCTTTATGTGTCAACTTTATTTCATGTCTTCACGGTGAAGATAACTTTTCTTTCATAAATTCCCAAGCAGGAGCTCCAAGAAATCCCCTTTTGCCTCAAGATCTATAAAGCAGATCACAAAATCAATTTGATGTTATAGTTGTAATCAGCAAGCTGCTCTGAAGAAATCTTTCTTATTAGATATCTACGTTCCCATATATCTGTTTTCTAATATTAGGTATATTATAATTAAATATGAAAATATTTGAAATATTTGCAACAGTTAATTCAGGTGTAAATAATTAGTAAAATTAATTATGCAAATAAATATTAATGTTAGAAATTAATGGAAGATCTTTTCCTATTTTAAAATTGTATCCAGAGTTGATACAGCATGTAAGAAACTTACTTATAGAGCAATGTACACTCTTAGAAAGCATACTAATTACATGAGAGGAATTTTTCCCTGAATTTTCTTTATTCAGTGCTTTCAGACGTACCACTGTAGAAGTGCCAAAATAAAAGAACCAAATTAGATTTAATAACTTTGTGTCCATTTCAGGTAAGAAGTATGTCAGTAAAACTTTTGGGTTTTTTTTAAACAGGCAAATATTAATTTCAGTATTTAATTTTTATTTAAAACTTTGCTCTCTTTTTGTTCGTATTTTTTAAAATTTAAAATATCAAAGTAGAAATTAATGATTTACCTGTGTAAAAAGGCTTGAGAGTATCAAACCTTCAGTCTGATCTGTAATATTTATTGTAACAAATATAACACAGTCTGAAATATAACATTTTCTGTACCAAACTCTCTTGTCTGAGCATACAAATCTCAGAGAAATTTCTGCTGATGCTGGAAGGTGAAGTTAATTTTCCGGTATGTACTTCCCTCACTCTTCCTTCTAGCGGAATGAATGCAAAGCCCCTGTTCTGCGTGCCTTCAGCAGAAGTACAGCAGGGGTGCCGCGCTGGCTGGTGGGACCTGCACTGCTGGCTGGCCACAGGCTGCCTAAAACCTCATCATCCTCTTGCTGGGGCTGCTTCCCAGCAGCGCCTGTTCGTGCCACAGGTGCCCTGGCAGTGCTTGCCCAGCCCCAGTGCCCCTGTCTCTCTCCCTGCCTCTGCGCCCACATCTCCTTCCGAAGGGATTCACGGAACACAGTGGGGTTGGACGCAACCCATCCTTACAGCAGGGATACAGCAGTAGCAGGAGGAGGGCAGTTTACCCTCTGGATATCACCTACACTGGACTTTGTTTTGCAATATATATTTTCAGAGGTTTTACAGCTGTGATGGCAGCACTGTATTGACTTGATTTGTTGAACTGTAGTTAAATGATGATAACACTCTGCTGCTTATTTGTCATTCCATGTAGAAATGGATGTGGGGTATGTAGATGAATTCTCATCTGAGAAAACTCTTCAAACACAAACCCAGAAAATTCTGGAAAGTAAGTGGAAGAATATACTGTCTAAGAGATGGATAAAAGGTAGACAGAAGAGTGAAATGTCAGGCAGAATGTCAGAACCTTGTTGTGGACTCTTTAGAAAACTAAAGAGAAATAGGAAAATTCTAGTAGATACTAACCTAAGACTCCAAAATACTTTATTCTTAATACACTGTGTTTGAAAGACGAGTTAAATCTTCACTAAAAATGTGTATGTACTATACCTGATACTGTGTCCTCCTCCTACAGACAAACCCACATTATCATAAGCCTATTACCCTTATTAGTCCAGAATTCATGTGGTAGAGATTGTTGAGAATCACATTCCCTCTCACTGTAAAGGAATGTGGCTCCCTTGAAATGAAAAACTGGCCTGTTTTCCCAAGTTCACCACAACATCACTAATGACTTTGCTGTAGCTAAACAGACATACATAAGTATAAAGCTGAATTTACAGAATACATAAACAAACAACAAAATCCAGACCTGTAGATTAAAAAAAAAAGCTCCTAACATGATCAAAAAACATTTGATTTTTTTCTATGATTAATTACGGTCTTCTTAATTAAAAACACAGCTCTCACTCACTTTCATAGGAACTGAATCTAATGCTAAAACCTACACCAAATTTAAGGAATTATTAAGGATAAGATCAAGCTTCATGCTACAGTTTCAAGTTATTTCATATTTACCAGCAGGCAGAAGAAGCAAATTTGGCTGTGAAATCATTAAGATTTGTTTGTTAGGCCTTTTGATTTTTTTTGCAAGGCAGCATTAAGAAGCAAAGGAATTCCATCATCACAAGTCTTTTGAAATCAAACTCCAAGTATTCATAAGAAATCAAATTTCAAAATCATTAATATAGACTTATAAATCATATAGTGGGATTGTATTGCTTGATTCCTTAATACTTTGGCAGTGTGGATTAATTTTGAGAGGATGCTTGAACCACAGAGAAATAATACCAAACATGGTTTTATTTCCCTACACATCTAAAAGATACACTTGTGAGATTTGTGTGAGATTTGAAATCAAGTAGGTGCTTTTCAGAATATTCTTAGAATCAAAAAAATTAACATGCAGTTTTTTACAGGTAATGCTTACAAGGAATTATGTCATGTAAAATATCATTAGCAAGGGACATGCTGAAGGTTAACTGCAGTGATTTTGAAATTTCATTTTGGCATAATTTGGAAGTCATGCATTTTAACTGGTTTGCAAACAAACTACTTCTTCAAATACAGATTTTTCAGCTAAAAGGGATCACTAAACTCAAAAGACCACTTACCTGCGTCCTCTAAAGGCATATCGACAATGACTTGGTCACTGTATTTTCCATACAGACCATTAGAGCAAATAGCAACAATCTGAAGAACATAACTTGTATTGGGCAGCAGATTGTTTAGAATAGCCCCCTAAAAGAAAAAACACATTTAATCCTTTACTTGCAAATAAGTATCAAGCATTTGAAAATGTTAATTTTTTTTATAACACATTTTTCTTATGAACCACAAAGCTCCTTTCTTCTAGTATTATAATATGTGCTTTTTTATTTTATTGTCACAAATGGTTTTCAGTCAAATTAAAAAAAAAAATTGTGACTTTTTACATGGAGGATAACAAACCAAATAACTATTTAGCATTGAACACAAGTTTAGGTAACGTTATGTCTGATGAGTCTTTAAAGAGGGTTAGAGGAACAGAACTCATTAGTAAAATACCATGAAGCTGTAATCAGTAACTTAGTATTTATAGCAGTATAATTGAATTGAATCTCATTAGTTGCTTGTGTAGGTCATTCTTTCACATCCATGAGCAATGAAGTACAGGTTATTATTAACTGACAACTGGGTTTTATGGCTAGGGAGCTCTGTGATTGACATGCTCATGGCAAGTACAGGCAAATCAAAGCAGAAATCTGTAGAGTTTTTCCCTGTTCTAGACAAAAAAAGTTTTTTCTTTTGTTTTAAATTGTGTTTGTGGCTTTATAGCCAAAAAAATGAGATAATTTATTTTCAGTCAGCTCCCAGCTACAATTTAATCAGTCACAATAATTAACAGTGAATTGTTACACCATCATCCCTTTTTATGAAACTTGAAGAGTTTACAGTTACCAAGTCCTGATACCCATCTGTCAGAAACTCATGCTTAGTCTGGTCTTCTCCATCCAGCTGCTGATAAAAGACAGCAAATCTCTCAATTGTGGTGTCGTACACAACGCGAGGTCTTTCCCATGTAACAAGAAGACTAGTATAATTCTTTGGATCAGATTGAACATTTTCAGGTTCTGAGCTGCAAACTAGAAGAAAGAAAAAAGGAAAGAATATGGTATTTATTAGATGGTACAAGTAACTCTACAAAAATCTTGAGATACCTCCTGAGAAAACTAATTAAAGTCTTTTTGTGTGCCTCAATTTTAGCTTTCCACTAAAACATTTGAAATGCCATACCATTGTAAACAGAACCAGTATTTAAATACTAGATTTCCAAAAGCAAGTGAAGTTGAGGACTGAGTCTCCTCTCCCTGCCTCTTATACCATATTTTGTGAAATATTAGTTTCCAGTTCCTTAGAAATAAAATACAAATGATAAAACATAAAGATTTTTATATCCGTCCTGGGAATCAAAAAAATCTCAATAATTCTATCTTTATGACTCTATCAAAGTAGCACAAGAAGAGCTGCATACTCTCGCACTAGCTATAATAGACTAATCTACAGCAGATTGTTTTTAATGGTCAAAGGTAAACCTATCACCCGAATTTCCTCTCAAGCCTGCTTGAGTCTTTTTATAGTACTTAAAGAATAGAGAAAAGGCAAATAAGAAGAAGCTAAGTATTGCATTAGCAGTAGTCATTTCATGTTATCATATTTTTAGCTTGAATTGGAACACATGAGGAAAGATTTTTTACATCTCATAATGTGCTTAGAGTAATATATGAGTATCTAGAAAAAGAAAGCAAAAAACCCTATTCAGCTTACTAAGAAAACAAATGCAGATCCTTTGGAGTTCTCTAAAAAGAAGCGAACACAAGATGCCTCAATGCTTTGGGGGACAATGCGATGCGGCAGTTTGAGAGTCCTTCAGCTTTGCATTTCGCCACTTGAACACAAGGGGGCACTCAAACACCGTGAAAATATTTGTCAAAAGACATTCTCCCGTTCCCCAGGGACGTTCTGAGCAGCTTCCGTCTGAGATAGTGGAAAACAAGCAGCAAGGCCTTCCTAATTTCTGTGTTTGTGTGTGTAAGCCGATAGCAGAGGCAGCGTTAGTCTGTGTAATTTAGGTGAATTCCCGTTCCTGTATAACTGCTATACAACTGATACACGATTTTATTAATCACACTTAATTATTTTAATTGATGCAAAGAAAGAACAAATTTTTTAAAAATCTCATGTTGTGTACTTTCCATTCCATTCCATTCCATTCCATTCCATTCCATTCCATTCCATTCCATTCCATTCCATTCCTAAAATTTGTCATTCCTCCCCATTTCCACCAGATGGCAAGGAGAAGTCATTAGACTAGCCCTTCTCAATTCTGAGCGTGAGCACAGACGATTTAAACAGATTTCATTCTTTACCAATGAATCTAAAGACTCCTCAGCTATTTCTTTTCAAAGGTGTTTAAAATTCTTGTCAAAACACTTTTTTATAATATAAACACCAAGCTTCTCTGTATTCCAACTTCTTCTCTACAGTCTTTTTTTCTCCCTTCATCTTTTTTGCCCATGAATGAATTTGGTTCTGAAATCTCTGTCTGTATTCAGACTCATAGAGCAGGTACAAGGTTGATGCTTCCAGTGTTATTTCTTTGTTTTCTTTTTTCCCTTTCCAGATGCTTCTTCTATTTTTTCCCAAGAAAAAAGTCTTCCTTTTAGTTCTCCTCTTTTTGATGTTCATCTTAGCAATGACTGACAATATTACAACATGACAATCATCTACATGTTATTTCACCTCCATTTCTTCCCAAAATGTTTTCTCTTGCCCTCCTTCTGATGTCACTTTGTAAATCATCTTGCTGATCCCTTTTCTTTCCCACCAGTCAGTAACACAGAAGTACTTTACTCTGCCTTTTCCCATTTTCCTTCTCCAGAGACTGGAAAGGAGACCACATGACAACTTACCTAATTAAGTAATTCTGCTGTGATACCAACTTTTAGAAAATCTGAGTAAAGAGACTTCAAGAAACGAAGTTCTTGAGTCTGCTACTAGTCTGAAGGACAAATCACAGAAAAATTTGCAAAAAAATTCACAGAAAGTCAGAGGCCTACTCAAACCCCTGCTAAACTTGAATCCAAGTCTCTGCTTTCGCCAGGTGAATACTTGGATTCTGGTTTTGCATATCATATCATGTTGTAGTAATGCATCTATCTTTGCTTATTCTTCTATGGAATAAAATGCTACCCATGTAACTTAGGAAATTTTCATCTAAACTTAATTACATCATGGGGAATCACTGGGGTACATCAGCCAAATCATTGCCAAAAGCTGCCTGGGCTATGTTTTTGACCAGAAGACCTTTATAACCTGCCCAAATTTGGCTTTTTTCCCCTCACCTTTGTCGCATTCTTCTACTTTTAGTTAAATCTATGTTTGAGATTATCTTTTCAATTCAACTTTTCAATTGCTGAAGCCATGAAATCACTTCATTTACATTCAGATATTCAGGGGCTTTGTAGATCCCTGCAGTGTGTGGCAAAAAGCAATTCTTTTATATTCCACATCTACACTCTCTCTGTAACGGAGGTGGAGCAGCACAGCAGATATCTGCTGGGTTGACCTTGGCTGGCCACCAGGTGCCCTCCCAGACACTTGCCCACTCCCCCTCCTCAGCAGGGCAGGGGAAGAAAGTAAGATGAAAAAGCTGATGGGTCAAAATAAAGACAGAGATTGCTCACCAGCCACCATGGGCAAAACAGATTAGACTCGGGGAAATTTATCACCAATAAAAATAGAGTAGGATAGAGTAGGATAGTGAGAAACACTATTTGTTTTGTGAGAAACAAAAACAAAACTACGAAACCTCCCCACCCTTTGCTTCTTCCCAGGCTCAACTTCACTCCTTATTCTTCCACCTCCACACTCCCAGTGGCACAAGGGAATATGGAATAGGAATTCTGGTCAGCTTATAACACTTTGCCTCTGCTGCTCCTTCCTCATGCTGTTCCTCTGCTCCAGTGTGGGGTCCCATCCACAGGATGCAGTCTTTCATGAATTTTTCCAGCCTCTGGACAGTCTTTTGGGAGCAGACTGCTACACTGTGGGTTGTCCCTAGGGTCAGAGACCTGACAGATAACCTGCTCCTGCCTAGGCTCCTCTCCACAAGCCAGGAGCTTGCTCCCACATGTGGTCTCCACAGTCTGCCACACGACAGGTTGCCTCACCATACATAATCTTCACCATGGGCTGCAGGGGATCTCTGCTCTGCTACTGGAGTGCCTCCTCCCCTTCTTCCTTCTCTCACCTGGGTGTGACAGAGCAGTTTCTCATGTCTCCCTCACTCCTCACTGCTGTGCAGCTTTGCTTTCCCAGAGGTGCCGCCACCATGGCTCCCAGTGCCCTGAGATGGGTGGGATGGAGCCAGCTGGAACTGTCTGGGTCTGACTTGGGGCAGCCCTGGGCTCTCCTCACAGAGACCCCCCCTTTACCCACCACTGCCAATGCCTGGGCACCTACATCCCACACACTGTGCCAGTGGAAATGTCCCACACACACATCTGGGAATCTGGGAATTCACAATGAAGCCATGTGGACTGAGGAACGTGAAAGGGTAAACACACGAGTCCTGACCCCATGTCTCATAAGAGAATTTAACTGAGATAGCCGCTGAACTCACGTGCTTGTATTTCTCATGGGAAAACAGGCTGACTAGTATTTTTTATCAAGATATATTGTCAGCCTTGAATTTTAAGAACCCATTGTTTTTTATACCTTTCTAAATCCAGGAAGATAAATAAGAGTTATGTTTCAGCCCTCATTTCCAGGGCCTTACCAGAAGGGTGGAGCAGATGGAAAGTCACCCAATGCGCCCAGCAGACACCACAATGGTTCTCAGGTTTACGGGAATAAACAATGATTTTTATTATAAATGGATTTGCATGCCAGCTGAGGTTGGTGGGGATTAAGCATTACAATTTCAAAACACTTTTTTTTAGGTGAATCTTCAAGTATGGCTGTAAGGATTAGCTATTTTAATCTTCTCAAATTTCTACATACATATCACATAGGGAAATTACATATATCACTAGGCAGGTCTGGGGAATGAAGCATCTCCCATACCCTTAGTAGGACCATGCTTGTATACCAAAAAATGTTGGGGATGTCACTGTGAGAAAATTCCTGAAAATATTTTGAAAATTCCTGAAATTACTTTATAATGGAATAGAAAGATTCTTCTAGCTTTTCTAAGAAAACTTAGTTCTACTTATGAAATGTCATGTATTAATTACAGCAATAAATCAAGCATTAAATCCTCCTGCCTAATGAGAATCTACACTGAATGCAACAGGAGAAAATTGGGATTCTAGGTTTCACAACACAAAATAATATTTCAGTTATCTGCCTGAGTAATAATCAGTCTTGGCATTTCTCATACATCCTCTAAAGGGATTAAAAAGATTAGTTTTTTCTGTTGACTACTATGCAATATTAAACATGAATAAGCCTATTGACTCTTAGAGACTTTGGCATTTGTGTTACAGCTCTTACATCTGAACATTTAAGTTTAATGATTCTTAGGGATTTTAAATTTTATTTGTCTTAAAATGGAGACAAAAATATAAATAGTTCTCTAATGTTCTACATTAAACAAATCCCATAGTTGCATTTGTGTGCATCTATGTACATGTACACATAAATATGTAAAAGTACATGTATGAAACCACACTTCTAATCTGGAGAACACCTATAGCCTGTGCTTAAGTCATCTGTTTATGTCTAATTAAACACATTTCAGTGAAATTGAGTTAAAGAATCTACAGGTATTCTCATCCAAGTAGCAACATAGCGCTTCCAGTTTAGAAGTTTCCTATATATCCTTATATATTCTTTTGTGCTTGTTAGTATAAGAATCATCGACTTCCATATTTAGTGCCAAATCTTGTTTCCCACTATATAATGTACTATTTTGGTCACATAACCGTCTCAAACCTCCCTGAAGTTTTAGGTAAGACTGAGAACAGAATCTGGTTTCTGGAATTCTCTCCATCTATCACTTTCTAAGCAAACTACATTAAATTAATTTGGTGACATCACTTCAATCTCTGTTGAAAAAGCATCCACACTACATGATAAAGAACCAAATAGGTTTGTAAAACAAAATACTCTTGCAGTTTCTGAAAAGGCAGCTTTGTTGAAGTCTGAAATACATTAAAAGGGCACTGTAAGGAAGCTTGAACTGATGTGATTTTCACTGAATGCTTGGTCAAGACAAGCATTTAATTTTCCACTCCATTTAATCTGACATGTTTTATGATTGCTGTTTTTTTTCTCTGAAGTGATAGATTTATGACTAATAACACAGTGTGCTACTTTCTACACAATTTAAAATGAGTAACTGCATACTTGGATGAATCTTTTACTGAAAATTGTCTTTTAACTTGCAAAGAGAGGAATGAGCATTCAGTTAAGTACCTGCTTCATGGATTTCTTCTTGTCCAGTGTAAGAGGAAAACACTTGCCCAAAGAACTTATATTGCTGTTCTCTGAAGTTGTTTTGCAGGTAGTCCATCAGCATAACATAGCCGGACTGCTGCATTGTAAGCACTTCACAGAATACAGCTAACTAGAAGACGTGAGGAAAAAAATAAGTTAGAAGCCATAAAATTTGACCAGATTCTACTAATAGGCAAAAAACTCTGGGGAAAAGATGTTGGATAAAGTCTCACAGTTGAGTTACCCTGCATGGCACTGAACTTTTCTTCTGTTCTATCAGTATGTCTAATGTTTTAATCCGCAAGTATTTTTCAATCACTCAGCTGCTGGACCTATGCTCTGCTCAGCATCACCATGTGGCTAGGGGAATATCTAAAAAGTGTTTTGTACTTCCTTTTATCTGAGCTCAAAGTCCAGACAGCCTGGAATATGTTCTTACCCTATTTTAAGACAAGAAATTGCTCAGATTCTAGTACTAAACAATAAAAAATGTAAAAGGTAACACAATTAATATAGATGCTTTCTAATTTAACAGCTGATGAAAAACTTCTAACTAGATAAAAGAAAAGCTTTGTTGTTGGGCTGGAAATTAATGCCATAAGCTTCCACTATATACATGGCAATTTCTCTTTGGTATTATGTATAATTTTTTGGTTTTACTACATTAAACAAATTACCTGGTTTTCAGAAATACTTATAGTATCTTTAAACACAATCCATTCAACTGTTTCAGAGCATGGGGGAGTTGATAGAGATCCATTGTAAGTGTAATATTTGTCTGTTGCATTCGGCAAGAGATTCAGCAAAATAAATGGTTCTAAGGCAGCCTGTTTTCCTGAAAAAATAAAGAAGAAAAATACAGTCAGACAGTTAAAACACTACTGAAGCAATTAATAAATACAAATCACACTCTCCAAAAGAACTACCATTATAGGAACATGACAATTTAGAGGCTTTTCAAAATTTAATTTCCAGACAGACTAGCATACAAATAAATCATGAAGTCTTCTATTTAATTTGAAAAAGTATAGCTCAAACCCAACTTCGTTACTTGGGAAGGTGTAGTAAATTACTCCAGCAACAAATAGACTAATTTTAGTATATTGGTTCACAAGAATTTTGTCACTGTAAGCTTACATGCAAGGTGCCAAAACTTTGTCTCACTCTTGAATTTCAAAGAAAAAAGTTTGTTAAATCTTTGTTCTAGGTCTCATGACATGGCTTCAAACTCTCCCCCAGATTTAATCAAGTTGTTGAGTTTTTTTCAGAAAATCACTGCCTGGGAACTGTCGCCATGTTAGGCATGAGGGTTAATATTACTCATGATTGCAGAAGCAGAATTTCTGTGGATCACAATTCTTTTTTAAATGGTGATAACACAGTAAAAAACTGTAACAGCTTTACACAAATCAGCAAATGATGCAAAGACCTCCTCCAGGAGAATATGTTCTGTGAAAATAATATCACATCTTTCAGGTCAGCAGTTTACTGGGTACCTTGTCAGCTGGGAGTAAGCATGAGGGATTGCTGGAAGTCCATCCACAGAAAGCTGTGTCTGCTGGTATGGCAGTAGGGACCAGCAACAGCAATTGACATAAATGGTAACATCTTCAGCAAGGTAGACTTTTCAGTCTGTGACAATTATCTGCTTTACTGTCTGGTGCATCCAAAATAATGCTGCTCTTCACACCTTGTAGATCTACCTTGTGTAGATCCTTATACAAGTTACTTCAATCTAAAGTTACTCATTTCAAGTTCCTCCCTAATTGGTAAGTGTTTACTTCTGAATATCTAATGAATTTTGTGCATTAACTCATGCTTTTACAGGTATGTTACTTCTTCAGCCCTGTACAGATTTCTGACCCTTGTCTTCATAATTCCTTACAAATTTGGTGAGAGCAGCAAATTGCATTAACAGTTGACTACAAGGGATTGACGCTTTTCTTCTCTGCAGTGACTTCTCTACTGAGTTAAGGTTTAAGAGCTGACTCGTCCCCTCTCTCTCATTCAAGTATCATGAAGAGGGAACATTTAGCAGTGTGGAGCAAAGCACATCCTTCCATTTTTCCTGTTAAAATGCTAATCAGCGTTCAGACAGAAGCTATCATTGCTCTCTGGTATGTGTCTAGTTAAAACATTTGTCCCTCAGCAAAAAAGAAGTCCAAGAGAAGTTTTATATAGATGGCTGGGGACACAAAACTTCTCATTCGTAACAAGAATCCTGCCATACATTTTGCAACTTTGGATTTTAGAATACCCTTTAATGAAACTCACAGCCTAAATTCTCAAAATCAAACACCTACAAAGAATGATGAAAACCAGAAAGTTTGTCTAGGCAGAACAGGAGTGCTCCTCTGCAGAGCTTGAGAACTCAGCAACTGTGATTCAAATAAGCACAATAGAGATATGACTGACAAGGACACAGACAAGGAGAGATTGTGTGCTTTTCTTCAGAAGAAACAACTTGATTTGGTTATGACCTGAATTTCCTGAGCTCATCTGCATTTTATTCAGGAAAATGGTATTCTAAGCATTGTTGAAGTGTCATGTAGTGGCTGTATCTTGAATCTTGCTCTGATCGTTTTACAGCTCCTTCCAAGGCTGTAGGACAGCATCTGTCTTGATGTATTACTAGTTCTCCTTTTTGTTTCACAGAAGATGACACCCAAAAGTAATGAATCTTAACTACTTTATATTTCCACCCCCTATGTCTTTCTAACTTATGAAAGGTGTTCCCTTTTAGATTTGTTGAATAGTGTTTGTTTTCCAGAGGGAAAAAAGGAATCTTGATTTCAATGTCACACATTTGAAGGCTTTTAAAACAGCTTTGTACATTCAAGCACCGTTACATAAAGGAAAACTGAGACAAGGTTTCCTTAAAGTCATGGACATGATGTAAGAATATATCCCTGTTCAAGACAGTGCTCATTCATATTATTCTTCTGCAAAGACACCATGAAACTGAGTTAGAAACATAGCCCAGATCTCTTTGTGCACACTGAAGTCGTGTCTTGATTAGCAACCACTACCAATACAATATATTTGGACTATTTTGGATTTACACAGGAGCTACTGAAAAAAAATTTCTCTCCTCCGGGTCTACTGAACAGTGACAGTCTCACTCTTGTAAGATCCTTCTTGGGTAGTTACAACAGTCTTACCTGGCTTCCAACCAAATACAAAAATCCTGACATGTATGATTAAGAAGACTTACGTAATACATCAGATTTATCTGGATTTAGCATTTAAACAGTTACAAATTTCTCATGATAGTTATATTTATTCATTTATACGTGTGTTGTTACAAATATTCTTGGGGTAAATTAATCAGACAAACATAAAATATCTCAGGTTGGAAGGAACATGTGAGGATCATCAAGTCCAACTCCTTGCTCCTCACAGGAATACCTAAAACTAAACAATATGACTAAGAGCATCATCCAGATGCTTGGTGCCATGACCACTTACTTCTCTGGGGAGCTTGTTCCCAGGCTGTCACCATCTCAGTGAAGGGCCTTTTCTAATGCCCAATCTGAAGATCTGAAGTTCTGACACAGCTTCATTCCATTTCCTCATGTCCTGTCACTGGTCACCACAGAGATCAGCAAATGCTTCTCTGCTGCCCCACTTAAAGAAGTTGTTGACTGTGATGAGGCACCCTTCTCCAAGCTCAACAAAGTGACCTCAGATACTCCTTGTCTTCAAGACCTTTCACAATCTTGGTTGCCCTTCTCTGGATGCATGCTAATAGGCTGATGTCCTTCTTACATTGTGGCACCCAGAACTGCCCCCCGCACTTGAGGTGAGGCCGCCCCAGCTCAGAGCAGAGCAGGACAATCCCCTCCCTTGCCCGGCTGTGATGCTGTGCCCGATGCACCCCAGGACAGGGCTGGCCCTCCTGGCTGCCAGGGCACTGCTGACTCACATTCAACTTCCCATTAAACCAAACCCCAAACCTTTTTCTAAAGGGGTGCTCTTCAGACTCTCACTCCTTGGTTTGTATATATAAAATCAGGACTAGCCTTTCCCAGGAGCAGAATCTGACACTTGCTTATGTTAGATTTCATGTGGTTGGTGATTGTCCATTTCTCATCTGTCCAGATGACTTCTGTAATTTCTAACAAAACAGACATGACTGAGCAATAGAGAACCGTGCTCCTCAATGTCTTAAAGGTTTCATAATCACACCAAAGTGGAATTTAGTTAATCAGTAATAAAAAATGGAGACAAACTTACCAAAACGACTAACGCTATCTACTCCATTAATGATTGAATTATAATCTGGATTATCTTCTAGTCCAATCTGTTAAAAAGAAATTGCATACTTTAACAGTACAGGCTTCATGAAAAAAGATTGAAAGTTACAGTTTACCACCAAAATTATAGATGGTTTAAAGCCAAACAAACTTATTTTGCCCATTTACTTTTCTGCAAGAATAAATTAGAAAGATACATGAAATTTTTTAACTCAGTGATCACACATTGGAACCAGTTAAATTCAGTTTGAACATCTGCTGCGTTTCAAGGATTATTAAATGACACAAGGATATATTTTGTTTACCTCAAACAAAATTGATAAAGCTCTTAACTTTCCACTTCCTTTAACTGCCTCTTCAAAATCTGTAAACTGATCTGCATCATAGCAGTAGATTTGCATCTGCAATTAAAAATATATTCAAATGTTATATATAAAAAATTTGTAAAAATTCAACAATACTAGTATTTATATTCCCATTTTGAGGAAAAAAATATCCAAACAAAAAATTTTAAACAAACGTAGGGATTTTTTACCTATCTCATTTGTTTTATCTGAGGATGCAGAATGGAATTCATCAATAATTAGCTATGTAAAAACAACCTCTCCTGGAAAAATATTAAGGATGCAGGAATTACCCTTTCAATGAGCACAATGCTTTCCATGGATAATACAGTAAGCTGAGAGAGATAACTGGACCTGACCTAGAATACTTGGTGAAATCAATCTGTACATCAGCGATAAAACATGAATAATATGTCAAGATGTCTCTACTGCATCTGCCTTGCAGTAAGTGTAGAAAAGCACTGGTAATATAAGATTGCCAGGCACTTTGAACCCACATCTGACTGCTGTCATGAGCATTGGTTTTGTTGCACCCCTTTCTCTTTTTCTCCAGATGCAGCTGGGAAATCTCCTCCTCCAACACATATGGGGGAGTGACTGTTCCTACTAGCTTTCTATGAGACAATGATGGAAGAGAGTATTCTCTGTGATGCCTTGTCAGGACAGATGGAGTATGACTGGGAATTTTTAAGTGGATAGTGAGGTAAAAGAAACGATATTGTCCAGGGACTGCTTACCACTCTTCCCCATGTATAGGCCAGCCTTGGCACTATTGCTTTCCTTTCACATAGAAGTTCAAAATGCTGGGAATGAGGAACAGCACAGTTACCTGCCACAACTGCCTCTTTTAAACTGGAAGAGGACACAATGGCATGTTGAGGGATGAGAGTTTGGCTGTTGTGCATCCCAGGAAGAGCTGCTCCTCTCCTCCACCCCACTCTCATGCTGCTGCAACCCTTTCTGCCAAACCAGCCAGGGGGATGCCTATCAATGTGGCTGCACCCAGGACCTGCTCACATGGCTCTTGGCACACCACTGCCAGCTCTTTCCAGCCCAGCAATATGGGCCACACTTTGTATCTGTAAGGCCCAGCAGCTCCCATGGGCTCTCAGCAAAGCCCTGACTTTGAAAAGTCCATTTACACTTTGAACAATGAACTGATGTGGAATATGATGGGTCAAATTCACAGAAGCTTAACATTTAGTGGGAGCTTTGTCAGATTAGCAGAACTGATATCTAATACCATCTCAGAAGATGGGAAAAAATGCAGTTTAGACATTCTTAACATGCCACTAACACATTACACTGCCCTTCTAAAATGCATAATTTATTCTTAATTTGTATTTAAGTGAATGATTATATTTGCAAATAGATTTAAGAGATAAACAAAGAAATTTTGTAGAGTAGTAATGTCACAGAATGTCAAATTGTTGCAATCATCAAAATCAATTCTATACTTTACCTCAAGAGGATATTTTTGTCCTTCTAGACTATGTTCTGATCCGTCTGATGATGCGTTGCATTTTCCCCAGTGAAAAGTAATCTTGCTTGCTTTGAATATGGTGTCTAACCCACCTCCACTCACGTAATAATCACTTGTCAGGTTAATTTCCACTGAAAAAAAATTGAGAAAGAGGGGGAAAAAAGGAGTGTGAATATAAAATCCAGCCAAGGCATCTATTTCATATTTCTCATATTTCAGTTTTAGGTGCTAGAACTTAAATATTATATGCTTATTTCTCTGTATTTCATAAGCAATTTGACAGGGAATCGGTTACTTAAACTAAGTAACAAGCGTGGTAATTCACTATTAGCATGGAGAATATGTTTCATTTCATGCTGTAGGGTTTCCTGTTATCTGAAACTAGACACAGAACTACATTAAAAACCTCAGAAAGCTGGTCTAGCCACCATCTGGCTGTCTAACAAAATAAATTCCAGAAGTACAGACCTTCCAGAAAGGGTCTGTTTTTCTAACAAAAAGGAAAACACACACCTGCCCCCCATTTCTACCACAATTCTATATACAAATCATGAGGCAACATGACAAAATAATATTTTTGCCAGCTCCTAGGAGGACTGTCCTGATGTAAGACTCCTTAGCTGTGGAGCTGTCTCCCATGGGAAAAAGCAATGACAGGTCCTCAGCTGAACATAGCCGTACACAAACTGTAGATGGGACAGAACATTTGTCTTCTGGAGGGAATGAGCAGGATGGGATAGACTGAGGCCCCACATTTTGTCTTTCCCATCTCCAGCTACTGTGAACTGCTTGACCTCTTGATAAAACAGCACTAATGGAGTCCTTTTTCCCTATGTTCCTTTCCTCAAAACTTTGAAGACCATTTAAACAAGCTAAGCCATTCCTTGAAAATATCCGGATTGCTGCAGATGGGAAAGATCTCAGTTCACTTTTAAGGACTTTAAAGAACATTTTCTCAGGGGCATTTTGAAAAGACAAAGCAATATTTATCTCAGCTAGTAGGGCAGGAGGGAAGTAAGTGATTTGTGTAGTGGTATGTAGGAAGTACATGACAGAAAGAACAGAAATTAGGATTAGGAACAATGATGCTAAACTGAACTGAACTGAACTAAATCAAACTAAACTAAACTAAAATAAACCAAAAAGGCTGATCTAGGGGCCCCACTGGAACTGGGAGAAGGTCAAAGACAGTTGTTGAGAGATGCCTTCCTCCACACCCATGTCCAAAAGAAGGAACAGTACTTCTAACAAGCAGCTTTTAGTTACTGCATTCCTGGATTTATAGGTGGTTGTAAAAAGATTTGTCTGACAATTTAGATGACACCATAAGCCTTTTTCATGGCTGGGAAAAATAAGCACTTGTAGGTATAAATCACTTCTTTCTAAAATGTATTTCTAAGATTGGTAAAACAAATCAGAACACAAAAGCACACATTTCTCTTCTTTGACTGTTAGGAGGCGTCTATGTGAGTAATTCATATAAAAGTTTTTATATTATTGTGTCTATGTGTAGGTGAGATAAATTCCAACCTGAGTTTTTTGTAACTTCAACTCATCCATGAAGTGCTTTCAAATGAGTAGGTAATTTTTTCGTACTTTTAAAAAATCATTTTTGCCTACCCATTACAGACTCTAGATATACAGTAATAATTACCATAATTTCACAGCAAATGCCAACTTATTGTTTAGATTTAATGACATGCCATGATGGATGACAGTCACGATGTGCTTGCTTTGGCTGTATCTGTCCACGCACATAATTTTTGTTTGTGTGATTTTTGTTTCATTTAGCTACTGTCATCACTGTTGTTTTGTTTATTTAGTTAATAGATAAATTCAGAATGCACCAGATAAGTGAAATGAAAATTATTCAGTAAAAGTCCTTGGTTTGTTGGTTGTCTCCTATATCACTTTTCAGACCTCTTAACTCCAAACATGAAATCTGAATTTTTTACCTGTTTTGCCAGTGTTGCGAATGAAAGTATCTTCCAAAGTCTCCTTTTCCCATCCATGGAATTTAAGTTTCTTCAGATTCACATTAACTTGGGTAAGGTCTTCATCTATATTAATAGGCGATTGTTTGGCACCATTACAGGCAGAATATTTCTTGCCCCAGATCTTTTGGTTCAAAGTTCCTAGAAATCAAAACATGTGGACTAAATGCATTTAAATGCAAACTGCCATCCATACATATTTTATTGTGGTAATGTTAAAACACAGTCTGCAATCTGAGATCAGAGTACCTGCCCTTCTTTTAGACTACTTTGTCTGTAGCAATATTTAGCACACCTACCACTGATTCCTACCTTCAGCAGTTAAGTCACACTCTGAGCACTCCAGACATCAACACATACATTCTTATGAATCTCTAAGAAAAGCATAAAACAACAACAAAACCCTCATGAACAATGTACATGAAACAAAAAAAGCTTTCAGATGAACAGAATCAGCATGCAAAAAACCGTGGGAACTGCTGGAAAATTATCCCATCCAAATAACTTTTAATCATACCAATGTTAATGTTCCTTTTGCCCAATGAAGTCATCTATCTGGTAAGGTTTTTAAATATAAAGAAGCAGTAAGAAGTTTTAAGAATTTCTTACACAGAGTGGAAAAGGTAAACTGATTTTACCCTGGAAAAGGAAAAAAGATGAGTGATGCTCTGTCTGAGAGCCTGGCTGTATGGCCCAGCTGTGCCTATGGAGGGCTGTGCACTCCCACTCCATCCGTCTCCCTCTGCAGCTGCCCAGAGAGGAGCTCCTGTGCTGCAGCAAGGGCCTTCTCCAGGACCCACAGGCTGTGTGGCATTTCACTGGGGCCAGTCCAGACACAAATCAGGGACACAAGACAGCACGTCCTTCACCAAAGACTTGATTATTTTCAGGAAATGGACAAGTACTACACAAAACAGTATGATGCAGTAGCATCAGCTCTGACAATCTTTTGTTTATATAACATACTAATGTAAATGGAACAGTATTTTGTGTATGTTAATGTGTTTGAAAACATATAGATATTTTTCCTGACAGGGATTTCTGGCAATACTTCAAAATGCTAATTAAAACCAAGAGTTAACGATTCAGATATAAGAAAATGGAATTACTTCAGTTAACTTACTACTTACTAGCAGTTAAGAACTAATGTTAGTGTATGCAGTGCATACATTTGAATTCTACTAGATATATTGAAATAAACCAATGCTCATTTACAGGCCAGACTGCCACATCCAAGTCTGACAGTGAAGATTTGCTATCTTGTACTCCAGGCAAGGACAGCTCTCCTATTGCACTCCGAAAACTCATAGGAGGAAGAAGATATGCAGCCAGTCCTGTAACCATGACAATAGGCAGTAATACAAGATGCTTACCTGGATAGCCAGCTAGAAAGAAACCTGAACTAAATTATTGAACAAGTACAAGTCAAGCCAGTTACCAGTATCACCTTGCTGCATCAGAATTACTGCAGATGGTATGCAAACACATTTGCTGCCTGCAAATAGCAACAGAAGGAACTGGCAGGCACAACAGTCAAACAACCTAAAGGGAGATCAAGCCACAGACTTATGAATGTCAGCATCCTACAGGTGGGGACTGGAGCCCTGTACCAAGCAAGCACTGGTCCCTTTGGAAATGGCACACTGGGTAAGCTTTCAGCTCCTCCTCAAGTCAGACTTGTCCTATAGATTTCAGTTATAATTTATCACCTGGAAAAATAATGCAATATCCTGATTTGTAATGCACTTTCACAAGAAAAGAGTGGCTAATATTTCATCTCTTTCAAAAGTGTCCCTTAGGAAATTCTCAGCACAAGTCAACCAATACTTGGATATTAATCTGCTCAGGTCTTCTATGGTGAATTTTCTAACAAATATTGAAGGCCTTTAACATCAAGAAAGAAATTTAAAAAAAATTAAAATAGTAAACTTTTAAACAGAAAAGCCTCCAAACAGGGTCAGAAAGGACACAAATAACAACTATCAGCTTGCCCTGTGCCTCATTGCAAACAGGCTCCTGTTTCCAGGTCTGATTTCAGACAGCTCAGTGATTTTCCAAGCTGCAGGAAACTCTTTAAAGCTCTCTCTGGCATGTTTCTGCCGGTTTGGGTTGAGACAGCTGCCCACAGCCATCCCTTGGAGTTAAGCTGCACTCCCTACTCCATGCTCTATTTCTTTTGCTCCTTTTGCCAAAGCCAAACCCTTCCCCAGACTCCTGCAGTTGCCCCAAGGCAGTAGAAATCTCCATTCTCTTTCCACTGACATACCCAATCCCATAGCTTACCTGCAGTCTCTCCTTCAGAACATCTTTTTTTTTTCCCCAATATGCATTTCTGTTATTCTGCTCTTCCCATCACTGATTTAGAACTGACTAAAACCACTACTCTTTTCTTTTTCCCACTATGGTGCTTTTGGGAAATTTCATCCATGCTTCTTTTGATGAAAGACATTATTGCATTTTTCATCTTGTCTTTAAATTCTCTACTGTCTACAATTATGTTCAGTAAAAACAAGTCAATTAAAACCAGAAAAACTATAATCTCCTTCCAACTTCCATAGTTTTGTATTTTGTGGTTTTGTATGTAGAACTTGAGTTCTGCAACTTGGTAGTCATTACTTGTGGCTCAGTGTGGAATAAAGTCCTAACATACATCTCGTGATAAAATTTGCAATCTTTGCTCATCCCAGAAGACAGTGTGTAGCTGTAGCATTGATAAAAAAGTATGGAATAAAATGTACAGGAAATCAGTGACAGGGTCTGATCTAGGGCAGGAACAAGGGGAATCCCCTAAGGAATGGAGTCTGAGAAGGAATGGAGAACTGGAGTCTGGTCATGATGACCCAAATCACATTTGAGCAGCAAAATACATATTTATGCACGAATTCTGCAAATGTGGGAGCAGATATTGGGTGCGCATATTAGCAAATAGTGCTGAACAATACAAGTAGCTTTATAGAGGGAAACAGTTGAGGTTGAGGACCAGATGTCCATACCAGATGTTTTTCAGAAGATTTTTACCTCAGTCTAGCTCTACCTGGTCCCATGGGTTGTATGCCCATTGGCTGCTGAAGGGTATAAGGTACTCTCCTGCAACACAATTCCTGTTTGGTACCAGTTAAGATGAACCCACGCCACACACTGTGAGACAACTCTATCTTGCAAACCAAAGCTTAGTAAGTGGGGTGCAGACAAGACATTTGCTTCAAAAGTCCACTCCTGATCGGAACTAAAATGTTAACGTAAATTCATCTGGTGTAGGCAGCAGGTGGTGGAACTGCTGCAGTTTATATAACTTGCTGAAAACCAAAGTAAAAATGAAAGAACTGAATGTTTTTAAACAGGAGCAGATTGTTTTACTATAGGTGTTATGATGGAAATCATAAATCAAAGCTGTGCCAGCCATTTTGAAAAATATTGTTGAAACTGAGCTTTGAAAATGAATTCTCCCAAACAGTGCTTTGGAAATCTGAGGAGAACAAAAATACGCACAATATATCTTCAAAAAGTTCAAGAGGAAGAATGTTTGTCAAAGGTGTCAGATCCGAAAAAGTAACTGGCAATTCACAAAAAATAGAAATAAAACCGATCAAAGTAGATTAAATGGAGGCCAGCCTATACCATAACCTTTACCACTCTTGTCCAGCGCATAATGTCTGAAGAAAATTTTCCTAGCCTTTCTTTCTAGGAAATGTTCATCTCTAACTCTGCTCCTCAACCTTAGTCCCTATGATTCCACTCCTACAATGAGAATCTAGTTCTCCTTTTGGCTTCCACTTCAGCTCTCACTGAAAGAAAGAAATAGAGGTGCTGGACTATGTCCAGATAAGGGCAACAGAGCAGGTGAAGGGTCTGGAGTCCAAATCTTATGAGGAGCAGCTGAGGGAGCTGGGGCTGTTTATCATGGGGAAAAGGAGGCTTAGGGAAGACCTTTAATGAAACAGATGTGAATTCTAGGGTTTATTTTATAGATGAAAGACAGCAGAAAAGAGAGATGGATTCTTTACCTCTTTCTTCCTCTCCATTTTTCATCAGCATTTGCTTTCATGATGTTAAAATTACTTCTATAAATATAGATTGGACACACATAGGAGATTAAAGATAACCCCTCTGTGTGGACTGTTAATAATGGATTTGCCTTATCAAAAATGTTATTGACTTATCACTTTGAAGTGTTAAGTGATTTCAATTATTTATTTTTAGCAAACATGTTTTATCTAAGATATGAAAAACCAGAAATAAGGCCACACAAAAATATGCGTACTTTCACTGGGACAAAGTTTAAATTTAGCTGCCAAATCAATATTGCTCTGAACTCTAAAATATAGAATCATTATACCAAAAGCTGCACAATGCACTGTGTAATCCTCCAAGGCAGAAGAATTATTTTAGTTCTCAATCTGGATGAGTGCACTACTGGCTCAAAGAGAGAAATTCTGCCAATATGGGTCTTGGGAATCTTACTACAGCTCATATTCCAAAGGCTATAACACAACACTTTGCATTCTAGGGAAACATAACATTATGGTCATCAAAAAATGGATGACTCAAATTTCACAAATTACTGAGTAGAAGGCAATGCCTCTGTGTTATCTTGATCTTCACCGGAATGGTTTTAGGGTTTTGTTTTTTTCCCCTCCAAAAGCCCTAACTACTCCCACAACCTGATCATGATCAGTCTCGTAAGTTTATAAAAATTCTTAAGATTGGAAAATTCGTGAATTTAATGGATGAAATTACTTGCCCAGACAGAGTTGTAACTACAAAGAAGGAGATTTGGCTTCCAGGTTTGGGCTTAGCCATTTATTATGCCTGCCTCAGTGATGCAGTTGCTTGGAGGTTTTCCAACACTGGATTTCTTGCCAACATCTCAGTCAAGTTTTCAAAAATAAAATTGTGCTGGTTTGGTTAAAGAGTCAGGCCACAGAGCAGATCCAGAAAAATTTAGTAGCACTTAAACCGTCAAAGTTCAACACTGATAGAGTAACTTGTTTAAAAATGAGCAGAAGTCAAATAATATTTATCCCATGGACTTTTTCTGTCACTCATACAGTGACAAAGAAATTAATTCAACACATTTTCTTACTGTGGGGTGTAATATCTCAAATAAAGCAAACAGAATCAACAGAAAATTCTAGTTGCTTTGCAACCAGATGCATTCATGCAAGCCAAATCATCTAATCTCTTATTCCATTTAGCACCTTATTCATAATTTTTTAATCTAAATATCAGCTTACCTAGACTGTATCTTGTGCATTGTGCCTACGTGCACATAAACATGGATTATCTGTGACAATACCCTGAAAGATGGCACAGCACTAACCTGTAGTCAGCTGAACCCTATCATCTTAATCTTTCATGCTCCTCATTTAAAATGTCCTAGACCACTTACCTCTTACTAAAATCTGTCATAGAAGATGTGTCAGGAAAATACTGATGAAACATTTTGCTATCTTCAGACTGTAGCTATTTCTTCCATTTTTGTTTGCTTGTTTTTTGAACACAAACTATATGCTTTCTTCATATCTACAGTCACAGAGACATTGCTCAATAAAGTAGTCAGAAACCAACCAAGTAAGAAAAAATGTTTTGTTTTTTCCACTTTATCTCCAGATAGAATAAACTACAGTTGTTGAGATACAGTGGAAAACTAATCACTCCTATTAATACAGTGGCTATCTGTTATTTTTTCTTCCTGGGACTCAGTCTGATGATTCATAGTTAGACTGAGTGAATTACAGAGCAAAATGCATAGGAAGATGAATGCCAGTGGACAGCTTTCTTTCATAATGGTAACTGTTTGCTGTTCCTCTTCTTTCATTGCCTAAATGATCTGGCCATTGCAGGCTAGTTAGAAAATATACAATCAAATACTTCTGTGCTAGAGAAATACAGATTATCACAGATGATCCACCTGCAGGGCACTCAATGGGACAGCTGTTCAGACTAGGAGAAGGATTATGGGAGAAATTCAGTCAACCTTTTAAGGCACCTCTTTTTTATTATTCTCATCTCTGCTGCTGAATCTGCATATAACTGCAGCTAGAGAATCATGTAGTTATATATATTGAAAACTTGCCACATAATTTTTTATAATTACTGTAATGTTTTGATCTAAGCAATATGTTTCAACTAAGTATTAAGGAAGGAAGTTTGGTACAGTGCCAAATGAGAAAATGTCCAGCAAAAAGTAACACATTCTTCTTTCTGCTGTATTTAATTCTTGACAATATATGAAACCCTAACTGGGCTTCATAACTCCTAACTTTGTTCCAAGGAATTCAGATTGTAGTAGTTATTTCCTTTACCTTCAGTAATACTTTAAAGCACGAAACTGAATACAGCACAACAGTGTGCCAGAGTGACAAGGATAATTTCAAAATCACAAACAACCAGAGATGAACAAATTTCAAACAAACAAAACTGGAATACATAGTCACATAAATCACTTTTAGACTAAGAAATAAGCACCAAGAAACATGGCCTATGGCTTATTTTCATATTACATACACACATTATAATCAGCTGTCAATGTGCCACAGCAGCATTTGATCTTCCACATGAAAGTGTTTGGTCTTCCACAAGAAGAGGACTCTCCACCTGTTTTTCAACTGTTTCACATGCTGCTAGCAGGGAAGGAAGAATAAAATGGGACAATCACAGGCTTAGGCCTCTCAAGCCGCCCCTGATTTGGAACATAAAAGCAACACTTTTTAAACATGGTGTGGCCCCATGAGCAATTCATCTGTACGTCCTGGAAGGAAGGCTTACTCCTAAACATATGACTACTGTACATAGAAGAAGTGGATGTTTATTGTCTTTCTGTTGGTGAACATAGGCATAAATGAAGCTTATGGTGGTATCTCCTTCTTCCCCATATCATGCAAGTACCATTTTATGAGAAATGGAATGGCTGCATATGAAAGAAATTGTGTAGACTCAAAGGTTGCACTGATTTTAAACAGGCCTAAAAAATGCACTTTAAAGGACTCTCAGCTGGAGCAAAGAAAGAGGTAGTTATAACCTACTTCAAGCACAGCATTTAGCACCTGTCTGATAAGTGATAGTTCATGCAGTCCCAGGAGATGAGCACAATGAAACTCATCTTCAGCAGGAAGAAACCTCATTTTTGCTGGAGTACAGATCAACATCTAAGTCTAATGACTCGCATTATGGCACTGTGTTAGTTTTCACTTTTCTCTCCTCATTATTACAAAGTAGACTCTGCTGAATTTTAAAAATTATCTTGCAAGACAGAACCAGGCACTCCAGGCACACTGTTTTAAAGAAACAAAATGCAATGATGAATTTTAGAATAGAGTATATAATCTCCTTCTCAGCTCAGCAGATCTAACAATATTTGCTTTCACTGTGAAAATCAATATATAATCCTTTTCCCTTCTCTTCTGGTATGACCTCCCTTCTGTCCTCTTTCTTTCTTCTTTCTTTCCCCTGCTCTCTTCCCTCTAGTCTCCCTCCCCCTGGACCATTAAATGTTAACAGACAGTCCGTTTAGTTCCATGAGAAGTCCTGTAGTGGTATAGTATAGGAGCACTTTTTCCTGTTATCAAACACATGCATTACTATGTTGCTACCACCTAGGAAAATAACTAGGGTCAGCACAAGCCTATCTAGAAGAATAATACATTTCATAAAGGCCACAGTCATGAGTTCTGATCCAAAGCCTGCTGAATTATAAAAATAATCCACAAGTAGGTTCTCTGGGCTTTGAATCAGATTGGCTGTGAGCATATAAAACATTGCTGTTGAACAACAGCAGTGGAACTGTGACGGCAAAAGTCCCACAAATAGCCATCAAAAAGGTCAGCATTTAACTCTGAATAGCAAAAAGGCATTTATTTCAGCTGTAAAGAATAACATAAAGATGTTAAAAAGCAAAGACCTAGACAGATATAAACCAAAGCAAGACAAATGTAAGTACAAAAGACTATTTGATTACATCACTGACCAGGGAGTCCTAGAGGCTGCCTGCAGACAAATTACCCTAATGTCCAAAATGACATACCAGTAATTCTGGTTCTTTGCTCTCTAGGTTCTCATTTTCACACAGTTTCAATTTTTATAAAATGAAGCTCCTAAATATCTCCAGAAGAATATAATACCATAGGAAATTTGGATTACTTTTAGCATATTTTACCAGGATTTTCTAACACACTTCTATGGGAATTTCAATACACATTCTGTTTGCATAATGGTAAGGATAAAATGAGGTGATGGGCAGTAACGTGTTATACAGAATTATATTGAGCTATATGGATTTCTTATACAGAGCCATAGCTTATGTGTGTTTATCTACACAATTGCTTCTCATATTTTATTTTCTGCTTTAGAAAGACAATTCTAGTTCATAAAATTACCTATTTGGCAAGGATTTTTGACTACAATAACCAAAACCTTTAATTCTCTTTCTCATACCTCCCCAAAATAAGAGAAAATCTTTTGTAAAATGTTAAAAATCAACCCCCTCCTAACATTACACAAACTTTCCTTCATTAATGGCATTCTTTTATTTAGACTAAATATAATTTCAGCATTACCATTATGTTTACATTTTGTTCAAATCTTTGTACTGATAATTTCAGAACTGCCATAGCAATATCAGGGGATGTACACAACTGTTCCTCTGATAATCCATGTTAAGTTTAAATAATACTATTACCTGATTAGACTTTTTTGAGATTATCGTATCCTCAAAAACACTCTTTCTAAACTCTTCCACTGAGAGATATTTTACCCAGTCTTGATGCGATAACAGCATTATTTAAATTACACAGCAGACATTTCTTTCAAGTACTTTTTGCATAAACAAGTTGTGCAGATCTCTGTTTTTCCTTTGCAAATGTATAAAAAATCCTAACCATCTTTTAAAACCTTTCAGTACTAAGAACTCTCAAAGTCACTTTCAATGCTGAGTAGTTATTCTCAAGAGTGCAGAGCTAAATGCTGTTCAACAGTAGGTGCAATCCACCTCAGATTTGAACTTGCTGCCATTGACAGGATTTTCCTTCACAGCTTTTCCATTCTCTCCTACAATGGAAAATGTTTGAAATGAGGATGGAAGCAGCATCAACTGGGCAGGCGCACACAACTCATGCATCTTTGGGCAGTTGTGATCTCACATCTATCTCAATCACCCAGTAAAAGTACTTGTACTTTCTTTAGCCTCACTGTGATAAAACTTACCTAAAAAGTCTTGCTGCTTTTAGGAGCACAGCTTTTTACTTTATATTTTCTGAACACTGCACTGCTTGTGTTCAGAAACAAATAAAAACTGTTGCCTACCTATTCCACTTAAGACAAAAGTTCAGAGTGGGGAAGTTTTCATATCAATATTAAATTAAAATTCACTAAATTCTTAAAAAGTTTAGTACTTTTTTTTTTAACCCATGGCTAATACACAGAACTACACAATCTAATATAAAATCTTCTTCCATGAAGATTGCTATATCATTTTTCTTCATCATTTCTCCATGAAGAAAATATTTTTTCATATACACACATAGGAAAGTAGAAGAGGATCTGATGATCATGTTTCTTATTTTAGTCACATTATTACCTAGTGAATAAATATATAAGGTACACTTTTTCACCTGCAAATATTGCATTTTTACTTTTTACTAAATAAACCATTTAAGCAGGAAGACAACTAGCATAGTTTATCACAGTGGAATAAATTTAAGGAATGACTCTTGGTCTGCTTATCTACTTTAATCAAGAAGTTATTCTGGCAGGATCAAGAGTAACACATGGTATTCCTCACCCACTAACATCACCTAACCATCAAGCATCTCCCCAGTGCAGAGCAGTAATTTTCTTCTGCACAGAATTATGCTATCACTCATATAAAGGATATTAGTGAGTCCTCAGAGGGGACTGAATGCACACAAGTAACTTCAGTACCAAGTCATCCCCAGTACTGAAGAATCCAAACACTTCTTGATTTGTAGAGGGAGATTAAATTTTAATGACATTTTACCTATTGCTGCTTCTCCTTTCGTTCTCACTCTTGCTGGAAAGTATCAATTTTATACTCAGGAAGAAAATTATACTACCTGAAACATCTTCTCTTGAATTTAAATATTTTGAAGACACACTTACATTCACTGAATTCCTCTGGACTAAAAATTTTCAGACAAGAATCTTGTCCATTCAGTCTGCAAAGAGTTGGACAGCCATAACTGAAACAGGTCTGCAAGCTGTTAGGACAAAGTCTCCCCAGTAGGTGTCTATTGCACACCAAACTGAAATGCAGTTAATCAAAGTAAAGAGACCAAGTCACATTACAGTTCACAGATACCCAAATTTTCGCCAAAAGCACCCCTAAATATTCTATCACTGTTAGTGCCCTAAGACACTGTCAATTTGACTAAGCTGAGGAACCAAAATCAAAGCCCATTTTGGATAGTCATCCCTTGCCACAGTCTCCCAAGGCACATATCCAGCTGGTATGGGCCTAGTGACCCTCAGAGCACACAGCCAACAGCACCAAGGGGAAAGCAAAGCCCTGCAGCTGCGCCTCCTGCCCTTCAAGGCAATGCCCATTTTAATACAATATCCCAGCAGTTACAACTAGGCAGTGTTTTTGGCACAATGTGATTATGCTCCTCAGCCAAAAGAAATTTATTCACCCTCCATATTTTGCATTTTCCATGATAACACCTGAGAATAGTTAAAAGGGAAGGAGAACAAGTCATCTTCATTCATTCTGCCAGTGCTGTGACATGGTGAGGCTAAAAATTCAAGCCTCATTGGGCCTTAAGAAGATAAGGAGAAGGCTGATTTTGTAGCCCAGCAGGTGGAGCATTCAGTAGGGAAAGAGCAGGGATGACACAAATGGGCTAAGGCAGGCATCTTTCTGCTAACTGGTGTATTCTGAAGAAAATAACTCCCCCTTGTGCTATTTATGTGCCTAAGGTAGGTGCCTAACTTTGAATTGTGAAATTTAAGTTTTCTCTACCATCAGCACTATTATAATGGGACACACTAAACCTTTGTGCTCTTGAGAAGTCTATACAGAACATACTGCAAAATTCCTCATGTAGCTTCCACTGGCACACACAAACCTTAAATCAGTGTCTATTTCTTCTGCAGTATCTCTCTGGTGTTTTGGTTCTCGTTTGAATTAGGTCTCAGCCTCACAACCAGATCGATGTGCACAGTCAGCTACTGTGGTCACAGAACATACTGATGGCCACAAAACACCTTGTGTATCATTAGTCTGTTCATATAAATAGATCATATTTCTGCAGCGAATCAAACTCCAATTAGAGCAAGCAATTGTTAAAAATTTTTAAATATAATCAATTTCTAGTTGCTTTATAGTTGCTATTCCAGCTCAATGGCTAGTGTATACAATATGGCAACAAATAGCACTGTACACATTTAAAATTTTCTGACATGGTTCCATAACTATTTAATCAAAGAACCATAGAATGCCAGGTTTGAAGGCACTTCAGTGACCATCTCATTCAACCTTTCCTAGAAAAAGCACAGTGTAGAAAAGATGGCCCAGCATCCTGTCCAGCTGAATCTTACAAGTGACCAGGATGGGAAGTCTACCACTTCCCTGGGGAGATTATTTCAATGTCTGACTGTTCTCATTGTGAAAAATTTTCCTCTTGTGACCAAAGTCACAAAACCTCTATTGACCTAAATTTGCATCAAATTATGATGCCTAATTACTATATTCTCAAACAAGAAATTCAGATTGCATATTGTCATAATTTAACCCCAACAACTAAATACCATGCAGATGTTTGCCCACTCCTCACACTGTAGTGGGATGGGAAAGACAATCAGAAAAACGAGGAAAATGCATGGGTTGAGATATGAAGAGTTTAATTGGAAATTACAGTAAATTACAATAGTAATATTAATAATACTAATGATAACAGTAATGAAAAAGGAGAGGAAAAGAGAGAGGAATAAAACCTAAGAGAAACAAGTGATGCACAATAAACTTGTCATCACCCACTGACCCCGCTCCCCAGCAGCAACTGGCTCCCAGCCAACTACCCTGAGTTTATAGACTGAGTCTGATGGTCTGTAGGGAATACCACTTTGGCCAGTTTGGGTCACTTGTTCTAGCTTTGCTCCCTCAGAGGTTCTTTGCACCTCCTCATTGGCAGAGCATGGGAAACTGAAAAGACCTTGACTTAAGGTAAGCACTACTTTGCAACAACTGGAACATCAGTGTGTTATTAACATTATTCTCATATTAAATTCAAAACACAGTAGTGTGGCAGCTAAGAAGCAGAAAATTAACTGTATCCAAGCCAAAACCAGGACATATGAAAAATAATTGGGAAAATTAGAGAAGAAACCTCACCTAGTTTATGCAAAGTATAAACCAACCACTTACTGGTTTGGAATATTACTTTTCTGTAAGAATTTCTCTTTTGCTTACCATGTGTACTCTACACCACAATGTACCAGTCTCTCCTCTCTCCTTAATTCTTTGAGGATCTATGTATGACTTCTCCCTAATTCGGGTAGCTGTGGATGACTAATGTAGGCATTGATTACAATTAGGGTCGGAAAAGTGACAAAAGGTTATGCTCATTAAAAAGAAGATACAACACCTGAGTTTCTAGCTAAGGCATATCACACAGGCAAGACATAGAGAAGCCCAAGTACTGAATCTTCATCTCTTGGTATAGTTTCGAAGGTATGAAAAGGTTAATCTCATTCTTGAAGAATTTGCGCAACATTTACACAGAGATTTCAGTCTACGGGACTGATCAAAAAAACCCTATAGGTAAATTACTTGATCCTTCTGCATCAATTCTAAAATAGTGAATCACATATTACATTAGAAGAAGGTGGGAGCTTGGGGGTGGGAAAGCAAGGCAGAAGAACTATGTAAATGAAAGTTTCTGAGAAAATGCAGAGACAGATTCTTGCATATGTAATTGTGAAGTCTTTGAAAATAATTTCTCTCTGCTGTAGGCAGCAACAACTTTTCCCTTCATGAGAACAAGTTCTATCTTGGAATAATACCCAGAATCTTTTGTTTCCAGTACAGCCTACCTCCCTGTGGGGTAACATCAAATCTAGAAGACTCAGTGAGTGGAGTTTCCATGGAATTGTTTCTGCAAAGAACAGATGTTTTTGACTTCACAGAAAATACTGCCAGTTTGTGACTGTGAGTCACAGGAGATCTGGTGAAAACCATTTTTTTCTATATTGCCTGTACTTTTGCTAATATCCTGTCACACTGCAGTTCTGATAAATAGTTCCTTGACTCATTCTTGTCTTTGAAACTCTTATTCTGTGGAGATTTACCATTGCAAAGTTTTATTGAGACTCACTCACCCTTATCATCTCTTAGCTTGCCATGTTCTTTTACTTCCTTCCTTCTCTGGCTTCGTAATGATCTGCCTTTTGTGTGAGATTCTTACTTAGAATCACAGAACCACAGAACAGTTGAGGGTGGCATGGATCTCTGGGCCTCATTGTACAGCCCCCCTGCTCAAATTACATCATCTAAAGCCAGTTGCCTAGAGCCAGGCTTTTTAATATCTCCAGGCATGCAGATTCCACAATTCTGGACAACCTGAATCAGTGCTCAGTTCCTGTCACAGGAAAAAAGGTGCTTCCCAAAGTTTAAAGGGAACCTCCTGCGTTTCAGATTCTGCCTATTGTCTTCACTGGACTCTCTCTAATCACAGAATCATAGAATCACAGAATGAGTTGGGTTAGAGGGGACCTCAGAATCACCTAGTTCCAACCCCTCTGCCATGGACTGGGGCACCTTTCATCAGACCACACTGCTCAGAGCACCATCAATACATCCATGACTCCAGTACTGAGGAGTCTGGAACAGTACTCCAGGTGTGGCCTCACCAGGGATGAGTACAGGGGAAGGATCACCTCCCCCTTTCTGCTGGCATCACTCTACCTAGTGCAGCCCTGGTCAACATTAACCTTTTTTTTTTTTTGTGCTGCAAGGACACATTGTTGACTCATGACCACCAGGACTACCAGGTCTTTTTCTACAACAGCTGGCTGTCCCCCAGCGTGTGCTACTGCCTAAGGATCTTACTTCCCAAGCGCAGGACTTTGCACTTTCCTATGTTCTACTTCATGAGGTTCCTGTCAGCCCACTTCTCCAGTCTGATGAGGTCCCTCAGCACTCCTCAGTGTTGTATGTCATCAGCAATCTTGCTGACGGTCCACTCTGCCCCATCATCCAAATCACTGACCAAGACAGACAGTATTATGCTTTTCCAGTATTACTCTTTTCCCATTATGCTGAACCTTCTAAAAAAAAAATAACGTGAACTGGTTAAATCAAGTCAGAAAAAAAATGTCTTCATAAACTACATAAACTCTATCAGAGCTGAGAGCTCCTGAGGTATTAAAGTACTCTACACGACCATCCTGGGCCCCTCTCATTTGTGAGATGAGTTGAGCACACTACTCCACAGCTTGGAAAATCATATTCCATGGGCACATTGGCAACATCAGTAGGCGTAGCCTGAAGAGCACTGTTCTTGCTTCTACACTGTCAACCTGTAATATTACTGCTATTCCACCAAACTGAAATACTGAGGGACACTCTGAGGGTCTCATGATGCTGGCATTCAGTCTCATCAAGGAGGGATTTTTGTTGACATTTGTGTCCTTGTCCAACTTCTTAGCTGAGCAGAATTTAATTAAAACATGTCTCCTGAGAACACTTGATCACTGTTCAAATAATCCTCAGCTTGCAGACACAGAGCACTAAGGGAGCTTTACTCCCTGCCCTTGCCCATTCTGCATTCCCATGTCCTTTGACTTGGCTGCAGCTGTATATCTGCATAAACTCCCCTCTTCAGATTAGGTCTGACAACTCCCTCTTTGGTAATAAGTAGAGCCCATTGAAAGACTGTAAAGCTTGATCATCTAACCTTTAATTTTGTACATAATTTAATTTCATATTAGGACAAACTCCTAGTTGCATAAGATAAATATTACCATTACACATACCATAATGGTTTCCTTGTTAATGATGCTGCTGCTGATTGCTAAAAATTTGGCAGATGTCCTTCTCCAGATGTGCTACTTAAATAGCCATTTAGGATAGAGAATTTCCAATCTTCTGCATTATAATTTTTACAGTTCTCACCCTGTACACAGTGGGCATTTTATGGAGCACAAATATGTAAGAACTTACTCCATTTAAACTGGTTTTGTAAACAAAATGTTTCTTTACAAATACTGCAGGAAACAAAGTGTCATTGGCAGTATACTGTTGTCCCTTTTGTATCTGGCCAGGACTGAAACGGTGGTAGCTGACACTGAAAACAAATTCGCCGATTTTCAGCTGCAGTGGCTAATGAGTGCTTAAGAGATAACTTATGAGAGAGCTAAAGAAAGGGAGAACTTGCATTCAAGAAGGGTGATTAGTGTGGTGGGTTCCTGTGAAGCGTTAACTTGACAGCCATGTTCAAGTCAACAATATTTTTGTTCTCTCCTCCCTACTGAGAGTATTGTACCAAAAAGGGTCATCAGTTTGCAAATCTGGCATCTACTTACATTGTTTAAAAATCTTACAAGACTCCCATTAGCATAATGGGTCCTGACATATATTTCCTAATTTGCTGTATGATATAACTACTGTGGACAACTATAATCATACTCCAATTGCTGCTTTCAAAAGAGGTTTTTAAAAATTGCTCTATTGATCTGAGATGTAAACTGCATCTGTGATGGTATAAACAATATGTCCTGTGGGATGACAACATTAATATTTTATTACTAACTTCTTGCATAGCCTCCTACATGAGCTGTGGAATGTAAAAACAACCTTCATTGAAGCAGAGGAGGAAAAACAAAAAGTGAGTATATAAATAAATTCTGAGAAATATTTAGTAATTTCAAGATTGCATAAGCTGCATTTCTGCTTAAGATGTTGGCATTTAAACTGCAGGTTTGCTGCCCTGCATAGCATTTAAAGGATGCTCATTGCAAAATCAAAACCTGGTCAGTCATTTTCAGGAAAATCAGATTACTTGGTTTGAAGGAGCACATTTGTCATTTGACATCACATTGTCTATTTTTAGAGGATGCTTTCTCATGAGCATCCATATGCCATTGTTTTACTCAAAAAGAAGAAACTGAGGGGAAACATGGGCAGAAGTTTCTGGCCATCTCTCTGCAGCAGTGCACAGGCTCAATGCAATATATCGAATGCATCTGGTAAAACACGCTACGCAGCCGAAGGCAAAAGGACTTGAAGGGGAGAGCCAGTGTTCATAAATGAATTGCCTTTTTCTCTTCACTGGCTATATTGAAGGCAGGCACCTTTCAAAGGTCAGTCCAAATGTCCAATCAATTTTCTCATAATGACAATGGGAATGATGGCCACAGATCACATTCCACTGCATCTGCACTAGTGATTAGAGCACTGGATGAGGAAGCAGTGACTTGAATTTTTGGGTTTTTTCTTCCTGAAAGAGTTATGCCAAGATATTGAGAAAAGGCCTAACCGGTAAAAGAGAGAAGTGTACATCCTTTCCAAGAAGGCTGGGCTGCTGAGGCCTCTGGGCAGCAAAAGACTTCTGCTCTCAAGCTGAAAAGAAGCCTGACTTCACCTTGAGGTTTCAGCATTTAGGGTAGGGGAAGGAGGACAAGGGAACAGTCTGAAGTTTTGTCTTTCATTTTAGGTCTTGTTTTTGCCTTTTACTCAGAGATAATATAATCTGAGAGGTGGGGAAGCTTCATCTGGAACCTCAATTCCAGTGAGCTGTGCGAATTTGCAGGAAAATTGCACCATATTGTGGGAAGAAGAAAGGAGCTGTACAAGGTTAGATAAGACTAGTTTCAGTTCCTGTAAGAGCCTGCCACTTTGCAGACTCTAAGCTGCAAAGTTATGTGGAATGTGCAACATGGAGAGCACAAATATGTAAAAAAAAAACCAAATGTATCCCTGAGGGGCATTTCTAATGGAAAATTATTGCCTGATTGTGTATTTCATTTCACTTTAACTAATTAATAGCAGTGGATGCTTCATTTGAAAATAAAGGAGACAAGTGATACTTGAGCCTGATGAACATGATGCCCTTATGCAGAGATAGACAGCCCTGCTCCTCATACACACCAGCACTTCTGTGCTCTGCTAACAGAAAATACCCCAGTGATTCCTGACAACTCGAATAGTCACTCCATGGGTTATAAAAATACATCAGAGCGAAGAAGGAAGATGTTTTAGAAGTGACAGAGACATTTTTTTCCTGACTGCACCTCTGCCTTCAGATCAGCAAAGTGCATAGGCCTGTAAATTACAGTGTCTTAAGTTCCCAGTAACCTCAAGGGACTGCATAGCTAGAATCAGGTCCTAAATTTGTATATAAATGTATCTTAGGCTAAAAGAGCATCTGCTTACATGTACTCCTCTAATGTACCAATTTGCAATAAAAACATGTGAAAAATTTACAGGGTCATGTCAGCGCTCTGGGCTGCTCAGAAAACAGAAAGTAGATTGTGTTTCTAAAGAACTTATACAAAAAGCTTGCAAGGATATGTGGATGCAAGCCTGACATTTTAAAAAGTGACTACAATTGTTTTTTCTAGATCTGCTGTTGTTGGGTTGGTTTTGTTTGTAACTATTCCATCTCTAGGCATAAGTTCTGGCTCCATTATGCATTATCATTATGACACTAAAAAGAAACCTAACATTATCCTCACAGGGACATGGATTCATCATACACCCCAGTGCAGTTACCTCTGGGAATATTATAAGGACTGTTTCAGCTAGGCAGAAAGCAAGAGTGTGACATAAAAGAAAGTGATTCACCAACAGCAAATGCGTGAGCACCAGTGATGCACAGTGACACTGCTGAAGGAAGCTGTTGGAAGTGTTCTGAGACAACAGGCTGGAAAAGCTGATTTCTCATATTATCCCGTTAAGATAAAATGTGAATGCTAGAGCAAATACAAAGCAGCCACTAGAAACTACTAGTTGAGTGAACAGGTGACTCAACTATTTGTGGGCTCTGTAAAATAGGGCCCTGCTAGTCCACAGGGCACACAAATGCAGAACAGGATAAAAGCAGTACAAATGCAGACTACTCAGCCCTCGGGCTCCTCTGATAGAGAAGTCAATACATTCCAGCTGCTGACAGTCCAGATGATCCCAGCTGCTCAGTGGCAGAAGAAAGAAAATACTGCCTGCCTTCAGTGTTCTGACTGCAGGCTTGCAGTAGTCCAAGAGATAGAAAATTAAATCAAATTAAATTAAATCCATTTAATCTCAAATTGTCTGCAACAAATGTCCAAAGAAAAGCAAATTACTTTGGATTTCAAAAAGGCATCCAAAAGTTTTGGAAGAGTAAGTGATTGATAAAACCCACAAAACGTTATGAACTTAGAGTTACAAGAAATCTTCAATGTTAAATTTGAATTGTAGGTGCAAATCAGGCAAGGCCCAGAAACAAGTCTGAGTGACTTAAGAATTTACTTTTCTCAGACAGAGGTTTCCATCCTATTAGATTCTACTGCAATTGCATTCAAAATAATTACAGTAGTCTAAATCACCCAGGTAACATTAAACTATTTCAACAAATATTTTATGTCAGGGCATGGTGTCAAGAACTTGCCCAAGAAAAACTTACCTTATACAGAAACGGAGTTGATAAAACAAAAGCTACCTCATCCTTCCAGACTCCAGATCCAAAATAAGGACATATCAGGCTTTCAGAGAAATGTTGTGTCTTTTTTTTCTCCCAGAAGAGAGAACTTGCACATTTTTCTGTGTCTCCTTATAAAAAACCTGATAATTTTGTCTGGAATACTCCCTGCAGACCCTCCTCCCACAGCCTCAAAATGTCAAAATTGAGGAAATCACCCAGCATAGAAAACAATTTTCTTAGACAAATGTTTAAAAATTAACAAAGTCGTGAAAGCTTGAATATCTGGGTAATTTCAGGAATGGCTGGTAGCTTTGTCTAAGCAATGACGTAGACATGAGGTGCTGTTTGAAAGATGATTAAACTGGGTCTTACACTGCCCCAAAGCATCACAGATGCGGAAGACTGAAAGGTCATCTGAGTCCTTTCCTTCATTACAGGATCAAGTTTAATCAGATTTAATAATCCCTCACTAATACTTGTCTTCCCCATTTTTTGGAAAGAACTTCAATAAGAGGGATTCCACAGCCTTCTTAAGCAACCTGAATGGAGCTACTCTCACAGTTATATTTTCCTATAATTGCACTTCAGCCTTTTCATCGGCAGATTAAACTGATTCACCCTTGTCACTTCAGTGGAATTGAGAACAATGGACAGCTTTTAAATATTTGAAAAATATTATCCTAGTCCCCTTTTCTACACTAACTTATTTCCTTCAGTTATCCTCCAAGGATTTTGGGCTTTTTTAGACACCAATCATTCTTTTTGGTTCTTCTCTGCACCTTCTCTCAATTTGTCACTGTCTTTTCTACAAGTGTGCAGCCCAAGGATAAATACAGAAATACAGCTGAGATATTCCTAGCGACAAGTAGAGCAGAATAATTGCCTCCCATGCCTTATACATCATTCCTGTTAATTCACCTCAAAATGGGACTGCCTTTTCTGCAATGACAACATATTGTTAATTCAGATGCAATTACGGTTAACTGCCATACTGCCACCTAACCAGCCAGTACCCATTTGGCATCTACATGTTTGATTTTCTTTCCTGGTGGGAGTAATTTGTGCTTGCTGATATTACTTTATTGACAAATTCTATTTGATTTATTTCAGAACATTTCTCAAGTAAATTTTGAATTCTTATTACGTCACCCAAAATTCATGCAACTTCCAGCATGGCATCTTCCATGAATTTGCAAATGCCCTCCCTTCTGTTACCTGAGATGTTAGTGAAAATAGTGAAGATCACATCTAGGGGGATTTCTTGCATATGTCTTGAAAGGATTTATGAAACTATTTTCTATTCTCACATTACCATAAACTTTGTAAAAATCTACATCATTCTTGATTGTGTAAAAAAAGCTGTATTTGCTTGCGTTATTTTGAATCTCGTACTACCACAGACTACAACAATAGCTCTGGAAACTGCAAAATTAGCTGTTCATCTTAGAGAGGTGCCAAATATGAACTTTCATGACAATTTTACATCAACATCAGTTTTCACTGATGATTGACTTTGCAGAATAAAGCTAATAAGCTTGTAATTTTTCTTGGAATATAAAATAACGAGGGGTCTGTATGGCAACAGCTAATTGCCGTTGGGTGTTATGAAGTGATTCCTCACCTAATTGCCAAATACTCCTAGTTTTGCTATGAAAATTTGTACACACTGAAAGTGGAATAAAGACTTGCACTCAATTTCTCAATATTTTTCCTACCCGCTCCATCATTGCTAAAATCTATACATAAAAATTTTGTTTAGAAACATACTCCACTGGTAATGTGATATAAATTGGTCATAACTATAAGGTGGCTCAGGCAGTAACACTAAAGTTTGAAATCTGAGTATAGGTAATTAGTAGCAGTTGTAAAATCATGTACCTACTTAGCAATAATTTAAATGTTCTTTACATAGGAATTTATCAAAGAGATTTATCTGTGGATGATAGCATAATAAAGGTATTAACTCTATATTAAGTATTCATATAACCATGTATTTTTAAACTAGAAATCAATGTAGTGATGCTTGAACCAGAAATAAACTTATGACATAAGTAATATTTCACCTAGGATATAGAACATTTTATAAGCCAACTTCCTCATATTGACTCATGATCATAAAGGCAGTGGAGTTAGAGTGAGGCTGAATGTGCCTGTAGAATTTGAATGACAACACAGATGATGTTTAGATGATTTCAAAATTGAGATATCGTGGAAGAAAGAAAGGAAATAAAGAAAGGGAAGGGAGGAAGGGAGGAAGGGAGGAAGGGAGGAAGGGAGGAAGGGAGGAAGGAAGGAAGGAAGGAAGGAAGGAAGGAAGGATGGAAGGAAGGAAGGAAGGAAGGAAGGAAGGAAGGAAGACTAAAAGTGTCTGGAAGAGCAGAAAATCTGTAATTTTTCAATTGTGCTGAATAGATCAGTAAATACACCAAATTGTTACCATATTATCTTGTTACTGTTATTATCCAGCGCTAACAACTCAGCACTTTTGCAATGAGAAAAGAAGAAAAATAGTAAGCAGCAGTAAATAGGAAGTACTAGGCTGTGTGTGTGCAGGAAGCTCTGGAGATTCTTAGTTTTGCTAATTTCACCTACTGATGACGTGACACGTGAAAGCACACCATCACGAGGAGGTCCAGCATAGCATATGGGAAAAACAGCTGACCTTGAGAAAAACAGTATTAAATATGGCATGAAATTCAACAATGCAATTTGTAAAGTGATACATTTAGACAGTAGCAGGAGTTTTTCTTACTAATAAGAATCTCAACATAGGAAAAACATGGAGGAGGAGGAGAATTAGACCATGTCTGACAGTCTCAGAGGGCTGTAAACTGATGGAAAGGCAAGTGTGTACTGAAGCTCTAACCATGCAATTCCTAGTAAAGATAATGAAGCATTAATGTCTTTGCAAAAAGTCCTGGGGACAGTTCATGTAGGAGAAGTGCATGAGATGCTGGTTTAAGACACAGTAATTTTAGATGAAACATAAATGAGCAGAAAAAGCTAATGCAACAATCACAGGGGGACAAGAGACCAGATTATTGTGGTTTAACTTAAAAAACTAACAGGAAAGGGATATCAGTGCAGGTAATTTTTGCCAATAGAAAGGAAACTCCCTAAAGAACAAAGAAAGAAAACAATCCATTCTACCAGAAGAACCAGATTATGTCAACAGTCCACTAATACAGCTAGCTTGGAAATCCAAATCAGTTTGGCTGGATGACCAAGTACAGAGAGTGGTGGCAAAAGGAGTAAAATCCAGTTGGCAGCCAGTCACAAGTGGGGTTCCCTAGGGCTCAGTACTGGGGCCAGTTCCATTTAAGATCTTAACCAATCATCTGAATGAAGGGCTCAAGTGCACCCTCAGTCAGTTTGCAGATGACACCGAGCTGGGCCAGACTACCGATCTGCTGAGGTCAGGAAGGCTCTCAGAGGGATTTGGACAGGCTGGATCAATGGGCCGAGGGCAACTGGATGAGGTTCAACAAGGCAAAGTGCCAAGTCCTGCCCTTGGGTCACAACAACCCCATGCAATGTTCCAGGCTGTGGCCCAGTGGAAAAGGACCTGGGGGTGCTGGTTGACAGCCATCTGAACATGATCCAGCATATGCCTAGGTGGCCAGGAAGGGCAATGGCATCCTTGCCTGCATCAGAAATAGTGTAGCCAGGACCAGGCAGGGGAGTGGGCCCCTGTACCTGGCACTGGAGAGGCCAGAGCTTGAATCCTGCGTCCAGTTTTGGGCCCCTCATAACAAGAAAAACATTGAGGTGCTGGAGCGTATCCAGAGCAGGGCATTGAAGCTGCTGAATGGTCTGGACCACAAGTCTGATGAGAAGCAGTTGAGGGAGCTGAGTGTGTTTATTCTGGAGAAAAGGAGGCTGAAGGTAGAACTTATCACTCTTCAAGTCCCTGAAAGCAGTCTGTAGCCAGGTGGGGGTCACTCTCTTCTCCAAGGTAACAAGTGACAGGACAAGATGAAATAGCCTCAAGTTGCATCAAGGGATGTTCAAATTGGCTATTAGAAAAATATTCCTCATCATAAGGGTTATCCAGTACTGGAAAAGGCTACTCAGGGAAGTGGCTGTGTTATCATCCCTGGATGTATTTAAAAGATGTGTTGTTTAAGGGACATGGTTTAGTGGAGGACTTGGCAGTGTTAAGTTAACAGCTGGTCTCAATGATCTTAAGGGTCTTTTCCAATGTAAATGACTCTATGATTTTATGAAAAGTCAAGAATGGGTTTCTGAGAGAGTCTTTCAGTGAAACTATGAAGCAAAATATTACACCTATTTTTAAAACAGATTTCAATTAATTTTGTGTAAGAGTTAGATGGCATGATTGCCTGTAGCAGAAGTGTTGGAGTTGGGGAGTTCATATATGGTACCAATAACAAAACCCTGAACATTCAATTAAAGGAGCTAATCACACTGGAAAATACCACTTCATTCTCAACAACTAAAGCTGAGCAACTGGGAGAAGAATATTTTGTTTCTATAAAACATTTATCAAGGAGACAGTTCAAAGTACACTGTAGTTCAGAGCTCTTATTTTATAATCACCTGAAACGTGCTTGTAGTCTACCTAACCATTTGTTTAAGAGGATATGACCAACTGAACCTGAAACAAGTGATTGACTGGAACAAAACTTACTAGTAGCTTATTATTTGGAAAAAAGGCAAATTTTAGAAACAACAATATGATTCAGTTGCATGGAATTTCAAAGTAAACTTTAAAATCTGTTGTCATTTTAAAAAGGATTTTATTATTTCAGCTACTAATCTATCAACAGATTGCTAGTTATGAATCTGAGGTTTAAAAAATCATGTTTTCCAATGGCGGGATGCAGAATATACTTTATTTGCATTGACTTTCAGGCCAGGAAACCGTACTGATGAAAAGTTTCTTTTGCTAATAACAGTATTTGAAATTGAATACTAAACTATAAGGAAAGAGAAAACACCTTAAAATATTTTTATAGAAGATACATAATGAATATAGCACAGTATAAATCTCACTGTTCTCCAGCAGCACTTACATTTATGACCTGTTGAGCTGGCAACTCACCAGCAGGTTTATGTATGTAACTTGTAACACATCTATAGATGTACCACTACCCTCACAAACGGAGGGACAAAGAGAATATACTTAATTGATTGAATGGGTTTTATGCTACTAAATTGGAACCAATCTTACACAGAATATGCACCAAGAAGTACCTTTTGATAAGTTCTATTTAACTGTGACACAGCAGGTAAGAGCCTTCCCTCCTGGTATGTTCCTATAAAACGTGCAGTGGGTGTGCTGGCTCTGTGAACCCTTGCAGGCATGCCAGCTGAAGGCACCATGGTAACCACGCTGGAGAGCGGCTCTGACATTTAGGAAAAGGCAACTGGGAGAGACTGCAAGATAGTCATGGAAACACTCACTCTTTTTCCATTAGTTACTCGGGAGGAAAGTTTTTCCTGGAAACACAGGAGATAAAGTGGCAAGCTGACAGTTACTTCATGCAGCTATTAAGAATGTCAGGGAGAAGTAGGCAACAAAACCGACCATGATTATTTGATAGTGGGAAAAAGGAGAATTTTGTAGTGCAAAAGGGAAACAAGTTGTGGCAGCACTCTAAGAGAAGAACTAAAGCAATATGACAAAAAGTGTAAAATGGAAAGGATAGGAAGATTTCTTCTAAGAATGGGATGAAGTGAGGAGACACAGGAAGTCATGCAGAAAAGCTCTTCTTAGCACATGCTCCACAGCTTCTCTAAGGAAAAAACAAATGATTTCAAAGGGAACTTCAGATGTATGATCAAGCCACTGCAACAGATTATCATCAGTTGCTTTCACACAGAGGAGAACAAGTACTGCTCTCATTTTGATCAGATACACATCACATTAGGACTGGCAGGTGTACAGATCTCATCTTGGTGGATAAATGTGTTGGTAAATATTAGCCATGGTAATGTACTGAATCTGTGTGAAGTGGGTACTTACAGCTGAAAAAAATGAATGCTTGCCTTTTTAAAAGTATGTTCCTGTTGCTTAAGAATGTATATTACATATTGTCTCTATTGCCTGCTTGTGCTGGCCACTTTCCATCTGTTTTGGAAAGCAAGTGAGATACAGATTAAACAAGTAATGTGCTAGTGTTCCTCTGTTCACACACACCACAGCCCTACTGTGAAGCTGGTTTTCAAGAAATTACATTTGAATAATAATAATAAAAAACCTTTTAGCTTGTAATTTTTCACTGACTAGAACTCCAACCATAAATATTTGCTTTCCTGAAAAACAACAGGAAAAAATATAACAGAGATTGATCATATTATGCTGTGTATATGCAAAGTGGTCAAAACAGGTACAAGCAGGCAGAAAATCCACTCTGTTCTGAAACAGGAGAATTTATTAATCATTGTACCAGTATTTGTAAATACTCCAGCAACAATATTTTTTTTCAATTCTTCCCTTTCAGTTACTCATGCACAGTAATAAAAAAATTAAGTATATTTTGTTCTGGGCTTGTTTATACCAGTAATGCAGTAAAAATAATTGCAATCAGTTTATAGCCATGCACTCAAGCCCTGAATTGGCTCCTTACACAGCTAAGGAAACATCAGAAGTAGGGAAACAAATTTCCAAGTCCTTACGTGTAAATGATTCTTTCCCTTTTCTAGCATTCAACACATTATCCCTCTCTTTGCTTTTACATTTTTAATACCTTAATTTTTGTAATTACCCTTTGAAATCATCTCTTGTTAACACAGTTTTCATCAGATAAAGTGCACTGACAGAGGAGACACTGACACAGGGAAAACAGCTTAGGTTTCAAATGCAACTTCTATGATACAGGATGAAAGAAGACAAGTCAATTGTTTCTGTGGCTCCTAAAACAGGATCAATGCCAGGCAATATCAGATCAAGCCATAGTTTACTCTCTTATAAAGAAAGCTCTTGGAAGAGAGCAGAAAGAGGCCACCATAGCTTGTCTATGGAGTTTGTTGCAAGCACAACTGTTCAAGCATAGCAGGAACCAGCTAAATATGTATGCAGAGAGACCCAGATTTTCAAAAAAAAGGGCTTGTGCACTTTTCACAGCTGGAAGAGATGCTTAGAACTGAAATTCTGTGATTCTGGCATTTGAATGATTGAGGGAACAGTTCAGCTGATAAACCTAGTGGCAATTGCTGATTATTCCAAGACAGAAATGCTGATGGTTTTCCCTAGTTTCTCAAATTGAAAAGTTTTGGAAGTTTTTTTTTTTTGTGGGAAAAGAAGTTATAACATTCCACTGTCCCCTCCTGTTCAGGATCCTTCATTCTACCTTTTATCTTCCTTCTCTCATAGACTTGTCCCTTTGGGGGACTGCTTTAATGCTTATGGGTTAAAGAACATTACACAGAAAATCTACCTAGAAGGGTTTGATATCTGTTGAACTAATGAGATACAGCAAGATCAGGAATGGCTTCAAATTTGTGAGTAAATTCCACAGAATTATTTATTAGGTATTATCAAACTGTGCATACTGAAATGAGTGGGGTTTGAATTCATCAGGAAAAAATCAAAACCTGTTATAAATACAGCAGAATAGCCTTTGAGTAAAAATGTCAGTAAGGAAGTCCAAAACCAATTGGACAGAGCAGATAATTAAATACGGCCTTCTGTAAACATAAGTAATGTGAGAATTATTTGCTGGGCTCTAAACCTCAAAAACCCACAGATTATTTTGATATGGAGGTGATGACCTCAAAGTAATAATCTATGCATTTGGCAAGCAAGTGGTCCCCAAGAATATAACCTTCCTACTGCAGCATAGATTGAATGCACTTATAAATGAGAAATCATTCAGTAGTATGTGCATAAGGATACTGTTACTATCATTTTCAAGGGCAAAGAGGCTTAACCAAAGGCTGCAGTCTGCTGTGAGATATTCAAAATTTGTTTTTTCCATTTGACTTTGGTATATTCCCAAAGACAGCACTCCTCAAAAAGCTTTTAATTTCCAAATGAATTTACTTAATGGGAAGTTTCTACATCTTTCTGACCCCTGAACAGACCTTGACATAACAGCAGTGCCACACTATGCAAATATCTCAGACTTCTGTACTTCAGAAGCTAACCTGGCATTTGAAAAATCTGGATGATGCTCAGAAGTTGCAGTGCACTTTGTGAAAATGGTTTTCTTTGTTTATAGCATTAGAGGGCTGAAACGGAGGAAGGAACAGTCTTATCTGAGTTTCTTCAAAGGAAACTTTGGCAAATTGATCACTTTAATATTAATTGAAATAAAAATGCTATAATTTAGCAGTGATGAGACAAATACAAACACCAACATGCCGTTCTTCACACCTGTCCTACAAGGATCCTATTCAACTTTGAAAATTTCATGAATTTGGCGTCCAATTCTCTTACTTCCTCCCCCAAAATCCCTTGAAAACTTTTCCACTCAGTTCACCCTGGAAATATTACTGATTAAAAGCTAAATAAATTTCACTTTGCTGCTAATAGCTTTCTACTGCCCAAAGATTAGCTTTCTTCATTGAAAAGAAAGCTTATTGTAAACTGACTTCTGAACCATATAATTTTATATTAATTCAAAATCCACAAATACACTGAATAGACATCTTTGTGTTGAATAACATGCTTTGTGCTGTTGATTCAGTACACTGAGATATCTTAAAAGGAATTCTTTGATGGCCAGAAATGCCAGCATGTGGCTTTTCACTTGAGGACACCTTGTCCCTTTGATGCGAACGGATGCATAACTATGTAATTTCTGCTGTAGAATCATAAGCTTTCCAAAACCAGTAATAGTGTAATAGGCTTTTTAATTAGTGATCCTGTGAATTTGGTGACGAAAGACTGGAAGCACAAGTGGCTGTGTGATCTGGGGGATATAAATACATGTAATGAGCTGTCATGCAAGAAAAGGTATGACAGCCTCTGAAGCATGAGGTCTACTAAAAAAGAAAAGACCGCTGCAGAACTATTTTTATGAGTTAATAAAAGAAAGCATGTTATTTTCATTTCTTATGCTGCATCCTTTATTGAAGGAACCCAAACAGCCCAAGAGCATTGGCTTTTCTTTATTACCCACAACTGATACAGCACATCAGTTATGACTATACCTGGTGAACACAAAGCACAAAATGATGTATTTGGCAGGAGGTCATAAAAAGACAAGACCTTCTCATGAAGTTATGCCGATACTGCTATGGTAGTTACTTCGCAAGGAAAAAAAAAAATTGAACTTAATTTGGTATGCATCATCTCCCCAGAACACAGTTTTATCAAGCCACTGAAAGCAGAAGGTTTCATCAGCTCTTGGCCAGGGCTCTCTTGGAGACATTTCAGTCTGGTCTGGCAGAACTGTCATTAAAGCAGTCAGTTCAGCAAGCAGCTCCTTGATCCCACTTCCAGCAGGCTCCTGCTGGTGCATCCCACTCTCACACACAGGCTGACTGTCAGGATTTGGCTCACAAAATGGCTCATCTATCATGCTGCACCCTGGGAGGTGATGGCCCAACCCAGACCCCTGCCCTTCCCTCCTGACTCCCTTTGCCCTGCTCCTGGAGCTGTCTCACAGGGAGCATGCACCATGCCCACGCTCACACAAATGCATCAGCACAGCCTCTCCTTCACCTTAGCTGCAGGGCAGGGAGCAGCACCTGCATGCCCGACCTTGTCCATGCTCCCAGCAGATGGCTGCTGAACAGCGAGACAGGGTGAGGATGAGGGGAAAGACTCAAATTTTCCACTTTACCTGGACTGAACTGGTGGGTAGGAGAAGCAGCAGACATTTCACAGAATAAGCAGAGTTAGCTACCAGTGTTAAAATCATTCTGTTGAGCCACAGCTGAGATAATGTAGATCCTTGCTCACTTTTTAGGCTGAGCGAAAAGCAAAATACACCCATGCATTTTTATGGATATAAGCAACAACATCCTTTTCCATAAACTTCATGAGAAGTGACTTTGAAATGAAATCTCCTCAGTACTGAAATATGATGGAAGATTTGAAATTAAAATATTAGCTCTTGTTTGGGCAAGAAAGAAAATTGCATTTTCTCACTACCACTGAAAACAAAGGTCACTTTAACTTCTGAGCCAAACTACAGGCATGAACATTTGAAGCAACCACAGCACATTTATAAGACTTGGGGTGGCAAACCCAGTCTTTCAAATAACAACTGAAGTTTTATCTGTGTAGCAACAGTAATGGGAAAGATAAACTAGGGGAATATCTCCAGAAGGCTGTTGAATCAGATACAAAAAGGTAACAATTCCAGGTTTAACAAGATTAGTTCAATTAGTTCAACAGGGGAGCAAAACAAAGAAATCATTACATTTAGGCATTGTTACTAAAAGAAGTATTGGTGCAAGTCCCAGAAGAGCGCCATCACTATACATTACTACTGAGAAACACCAGATATTAAAAATTATCTGGAAATATCTTAATTAATAATCCTGATGGAATGAGTCATGTGTCAGCAGTGTGCCTTTGCAGTCAGGAAGACAAACACTGTCCTGGGCTACCTTAGCAGGAATGGAACCAGCAGGATGAGGGAAGTGACTTCTTCCCTCTACTGCACACCAGTGAGGTGACATCGAGAATGCTGGGTCCAGTTTTGATTTCCTCCTGAACCCAGTATGAGATGGATATTTACAAACTAAGGGCTGCTGAGGTGGTCTGGGGGCTGGAGTACATCATGTATGAGGAGAGGCTGAGGCACCTGAGTTTGCTGAAGCTTAAGCTGAGAGGGAACTTAGCTGAAGTCTACTGCTCCATAAAGGTAATCTACAGAGCAGTGCACAAGGGAAGAGTGAGCAGCAATGGCCACAAGTTGCAATAAGACATTGAAGATGAGTAAAAGAAAAGAAATGTTTTCAAAATAACAACAGAACACATTGAGCAAACTGCAGCATCCCCTTCTTTGGAGGTTTTCAATACTTCTCCTGTTTCAGCTTTGAAGATCATTCCACTTTGAGCTGAGGCTGGAATCACATGATCTCCAAGGGCCCCTTCAAACCTAAATTATACTGTGATTCTATGATTCATGATGCTTTTCCTCAGAAAAAAAGGAAATATTATTCAGATTCTGCTTGCAAATAATAAAAATGTTATTTGAATACCTGGAGACCAATCAGTTTATATGAAAATTACCCTCTCCTCAATATCAGAGTTGCCAATACATGTAAAGAAAATGTGTAACAGTGTGTCACATAATAAATGGCAGCACAGGCTGAACATAACACTCCTACATGGTGAGGCAAAGAACATTGATCTGACTATGGTATTTATTTACATAGAACATTAAATTTTTAAAAATGTTTGAAGCCCTTGGCTTTGCTAATTCCATGAAGACTGTTTAGAATCTCTTGTTTTTAACAAATTTCAGCTGTGGTTTTTTTCCCCTAAAGCACATAACTTGTTTGTTGTGAACAAGAACCAAAATCTCAAGAGTGAAACCCAACAGAAAGACATTTCACTGGGGACCAAAAAAAAAAAATCGTGGTATCACTTGCCAGTTTTACATATCAACTTTTAGACTTGGACCTTTGATGGACTACTATCAACCAGCCATGTTAAAAAAAAAACCCCAAACATCGGAACCAGAAAACAACATTATATCATTCCTTCTGTCAAAAACAATTCAGATAAGCAAAACATCAAAAAAAATATTAATCTTTCACCTCTATGACAGAAAGTAACTGAAGCTCGTATTACTTGCTTTATGCTTTGAAGTAATATGTGAATGACAAAACTTAGTGGTACAGTTAAATATTGTCTAAATGACCCTTGCTTATCAATTAGTATGTAAGTGATTTAAGGCAACTGAATCTTCACAGTACACCGGCGTTTTTCTGCAACAAAAAATGGTTGGAGTCACTTTTTGCCGTATGACATAATTTGAAAATATTCATGATATTTTAAAAAATTTCTATGATTGCTTTAATGAAAAATATAATCAAAGGATGTTAAAATAAAGTAATTTTTACAAATAGGCTAGCTTCAGCATCCTTTATTACAGAAAACATTGGATGCATCTGTAACCAGAACTTGCACCTTCCAGTTCTTTAACACTGTATTTGTTTATGCAAATACATGCAAAGTCAGGACACAAAAGATTAAATTAATGCATGCAGATGCAGGTTTTGTTCATGGCTTAAAACAGAGCTCTTAGAAGTATTACAAAATCTTTCCAGTAGCATTTATGACTTCATTATACACTTATCTAAGAGTCAAAACCTGATGGTGACTCATTAATTTCCAGCATGTGAAATTGCTTTATTATGAAACTTCACCTTCAGAAATTGGATGATTTTAACAGGTAAAACTCTCTACCTCCATTTTACTTTCACTGCACAGCACCATCCCAGTAAAGGAGTATATTGACCCACTGTGGCTAGTGTATCTGAAATTTCTTATTTGATATAGAGAATTACATTGCTCAGACTCAGATTAATTTACCAAGTCAGCTGGATTTCTCTTACCCATGTGGATTAGACTCTACGGTTTCAGGATCCCCAGGCCCATTCAAAACATTTAATTGGCACATTGAGTCTAATTTTTCACTTTCAATGAAAATTTTCACTTTCACTCTTTCAGTGAGAAGGTTATAAGACAGAAGAATATAACTGGTGTCTGAGGAAAAAAATGTACTGGCAAAGCATAGTTCATCCATTCAGAAGTGTGCATGTTGGTCTATGCCTCACAATCATAAGCCTGTGCTAGGTTCAGTGCTTATACATACAGTACCTGATATTGCTTGCCTCAGGAATAAAATAATTTAAGTTATTATAAATGAAGGAGATCAAAACCTATGCTTCAGTCTCTAGACCTCTGTGCCTCCAAAGCACAATGTTAAAATATGTAATTTTTTTCACATTCAGGAAGGCTGTCTTTTTATTAGTGAAATCTGGGTTTGTGTATTCCACCTTATACCATGAACCAATTACCTGGTATTTCAGCAAAGTATCCCATAATACTCAGCTTGCAAACATTTGCTAGCCCTAAGCTCCGAGCGCCTGATTTACATGCAGCTTTCCCCAAAAGCTTCGAATATCAATTTTTGACCACACGTGCAGTCGGCTGTTTAAGAATGCTGGGGGCACACGGAGCCTGTGCAGCAGAGGGCCCGGTGAGGCAGCAGGAGCAGGGTAGGATGCAGCTGGGGCAGGCGGCTGCAGCAGCAGCAGGATGCTAGCCAGGGCTCCTGTACAGGTCTGAATGGGGAGAAAGGCTTTGCCCACTGGGGAGTCACTAGAGCAAAGCATATGAATTGAGATGACTACACACAGGTATCTCATAGGTTAAGGGCCAGAAACAACAGGTATGGATCATGCCAATTCTGTGCTGTTTTTCCATACAAAATATCCATCAGTGGTGAGCTATGGATTCTACAGCCGCTGCACAGTGCATGGGTGCTCTGTGCAGCCTAGGGAAGAGCTACATCCTCTGATATCTTAAACAAACGCCATTTGCTATCCTTTAAAGATTGCCCTCTGGTCACCAGGAATCCAGGAGGTTTATCCCTGCAGTCCTCTAATTACAATATTAAAAAATGGATCAACTTTGAACATGAAATACTGTATTGATTGATCTTATGCTTGAATTTTGCACTACGATCTGTGTAAGTGGGAGTTTTCATTATAAATCTCATTTTGAAGGGTTTATGACTAGCCTGTTTCAATTCTCTCTAGGCTTAAAACTTGTTAGATATGTTTTCCACTAGATGATAAAAACTGTCTTGAAAATGAGAAAGAGAGTGAGAGAAATAAAAAGAATGGTGTAATTTTCCTTAACTACAGAAATATATTTTGAATCAAATTTATGAAAACCTGAAATTTGACAGTCCTTATTTTTCATAGTTTGGTATTTTTTGAAACAGTAACTTGAGCAATTTAAAATGTAAGAGCCTACACACATCCATAAGAACTCACTTCCTACATGCTGGGCAAAAGACACCTAGGACAAAATTACCTTTTTGGTATTACTGAAATCACTTAACTTATACACAAGAACATAGGAAGCTAATTGTGAATTTTCCATTGTTCTTTAATGAGGCAATGGTCATGAGGAATTTCAGGGCATATCTTTCTTACTCATGCAAATGAGAGAGACAAAGTGACTGAGTTTTTAGGAGAGTCGGGATGGGACTTGGCAAGGATGCTCAAGTGCTCCCAAGCACAGGGTAGAAGTTCATGTGCAGTATACGGATAGGTTCTTTCCCACAGAATGTGCTGTGCCATGTTCAGCCTTTCCACTGCTTTTCAGATTTGCTAGAGCAATAATGTTGAGATGATTAGCAAGCACCTAACAATTTACTGGCCCAGCCTTCATCAAGTAAGTCAGGTCTCAGGTTGAGGTTTTAAGGTTGAGGACTTTCTCTTTCCAAAAGTAATAGATGTAATCTATTACTAAGTAGATTAAAATGCGAATCTAAATAGATGAAAATACTCTCCTAGTGAAAAGTTCCTGTATTTTTCAGATTCCATTTCCTATCCTTTAGCAATTGTTTAGGCATATGGTAAGTGGTACACAGACACATGAGGCGCTTAAAATTGTAACAATGAACACAAAACTATCAAAGTGAAATAAGTTATTCAATAAACAGTTTTGCTTACCTGTATATGACCAATCAATCTCTTCAATCAATTTCCTCTGTTGTCTATAGTATCCATACACCAAATCTGCAAAATAGTAATAAAATAATTTACAATATTAAAACCAGAAGCCTAACAGGACCTTGAAGTGTTGATGACACCCCCTCCCTCCAACAAGATAACCACTGTTTTAATTAATGATGACTAATTTACTTTGTCCTTATCTTAGACCTCAAATGATAAGTACTGGTTAAACAGAATCTAAATATCATTAACATTGTAGCATATTAAGGACACAAGCAAAGCAAACAGAAGATTTCCAATCCTTCCTTCCTTCCCTCCACCATTCTTCCTCTTTTAAAATTAATACAACTCTCCCACGAAGAAATTCTGTTTTGTCATGTCCTTTGAAAGAACCATTCTAGATAACCAGGATGTCAATGACATTTAAACTTTTGCTTCAGTGTGGCCATGACTTCACATGTTTTCTGTAACTTTGTACTGCTGATACAAGATAAATGTTAAAGATAATTAATAAAATATTCCAAAATAATTCAATATTTGAATATGAATATTCTAAAATATTCAAAAGATTTTTATTGTGTTCTATCATTGGCATAATTTTAGATAAAGTATTACTTGTACGTTCATAAATTTGATGGAGAGAGAAGGTTAGATACTAGTTACTTTTAAATTATGTTATTTTTTTCTAGAGAGAAATATGTAAGTGTATAAATGCTCATTGACTTACTCTGACTACTGAATAACCTTCACTATTATTCTTTTTATGTAGTCCTAGGGCAATTCTAGCAACAGAGTGATAAGGGCAAATAGATGACAATGCCCCCTAATAATTACTAAAGCATGTAAGTTGCAGATACATGTTTTTTGAGATCATAATTTCAAGAGCCATAATATTAACTGACCTCATTACTGTTCTAGAGAAGTATAATACATCTTATCTAAAAAAATATTTGCCCTTGAGCCTGTTGAACACATATATGGATTGCTTCCTTGAGAAAATGCCACAAAATTCTGCTCATACTCTGCAATAAATAATTTAGTGAAACGGTTTCATAACATTCATTTTTTTAATCTTTCATGCAGAAATGCAGTACTGGTTACAGGATGTTAAATCATAATTGCTATTCGCAAGTTTACATGTTTGTGTGTCTTACAGTGACTTTCTGCTACCTATCTGAAGCCCATGTTTTATCAACTTCACCAGACTTCTACCTCCTCCATGTGATGTGATTGTCCTTTAATATTTTTCTCTTCTCCTTCTCACTCCCTGCCAAAAAATACCAAACTATCTCTTGGTAACAATTCACAACTTTCACTCCTAACTAAGATCAAATCTCACAGGTAAGTAAGGGCAGTGGAAAAGGATTTACATGCACCAAACTTGTCTTTGGACCACATTTCCAAGTCAATGTCCATTGTGCCTGCTCCTTCAATTAATTATGGAAAAGAAAGCCGTGTAAGTTGTGATTCACAGCTGTTAGTTAATGTCTCCAGTTTCCTCCTTTATCCATTGTCCTCCTAACTGTTACTTCCCCAAATCCGTTGAGCAGTCACATGCAAACTAAGCTGGGCCTGGGCACGAGAGCTTCTCACTTACTTTTTAAATTTCACAGGGAATTCTGATGAACAAGGAGTGATAGTTTCAACGAATAAGAAAAAAAAAAAGGAAAGGTTCACTTTGTTTGGTGCATTTCACACCCAGTAAATCTTATAGAAAGTTTTTAAAGATTCCAGGAGGTGTCAGGAGTTGATACACCTTCTTTCCTCTGTTATTCGCCAGCTGTGTGTCTACAGTCCCTCCACAGCACACTCAGAGCCCTGAACCTTCTTGCATCTGCAGGGACTCTCAGTGGTTTTGGTCTTGTCTCTTTGCACTTCAAATATGTGGCAAAACTAGGGAAAAAAAGCAAATTTCATCTGGGAAATGACTGAAGATTCATAGCATGAGTGGTGGAGAAAAGTGCTGTGTGAGTGTGAGGTCGAGCCATGCAGCAATTGTTCCTTTGAGCTGCTGGTGTAAATTGCCCTGGGAAACACAACCATGCATTCTATTGCTGTGTGAACTGTCAGGTTAAACAGCTAACAGTGTAGAGACCAGCTGGAAAGAAATTATTTTATTTTTTAATTTCATTTTATTTAAAGCTAACAAATCAACCTCTCTTTTGCTGATGATATATGACAGCAGGTATTTCTGTTTAAATACTGTATTTAAATTCCTTGCATTTAATTTAAATGAAGATGGGAAGAACATCTTCACAAAAAAAAAAAGGCAAAACTGATGTCAAGTTTGTGGTTTTATACGTAAATCTATGATACTAATTGAGCTTGATCAGCTTGACAGTCTGCATGACTTCTGTGACACTGACTGACGTCTTCAGCCACTGCCTAAAATAGTTAGAATTTTATTGGATCAGGTGCTGCTTTATGAAGCAAAAAATACTAAATATTCTTTTTTGTTTCCAGGAAGCAATTGAACATGTTTCTATAAATTGTTGATTTATTCACAGAACAGGGAAGTTTGGTTTTGGGATCATTTTTTAAACAGTTTTATGGTTATCCTTCTATGCCTATTAAGGAGACATGCAAGATATTAAATGCTTTTTTCCCCCCTTTTACTACCCTCCTTCAAAGTCAAATGTTCCTGTCCGAGGCTGTAAGACTTGTTTCTTTTTATATTCTTTCGAAACAGTATGTGCCCCAGTGCCCAAGGCCCATGAAATCAGAAATAATGGTGGCAAATGCTCCCCTGCTATTCACGGGTAGCAGGACTGACTGATTTGTGACTGACCCTGTCTCATGTTCAGCCACAAGGGCAAAGAGAGAACATGATCTCCGGTTAAAGCATAGTGCTAGGAGTAATAAGATCTTGTAGATACTTTTTCCCATTTAAAAAGTATAAATAACCAGATTTTCTTCTTTCTGACATGAGTGTGATATTCCTTTTGTACTTACTGGCCTCAGTTGAGTTTCTTTTGATTTAGTGCTGTGAATGAAACATTCTAATCCTCAATATGTTTATGCATATCTAAAAGTGAAAAATGATTAGTTTTAATGATTAACAGAAAGAATTGTCTGTGAGGGAGATCCTGTTGATTTGACACTCTGCCAGAAAAAAAGAGACATAGAAGAGGAAATGGGACCTTAAACCTCTGAATTCTATTGGGGAAATTCCTCTCAGAGATGCTGAGGCAACAAGCTCCAAGTATCCACCAGAGATCCCTCTCCTAAGCCTTGGTATAAAAGTGCTTTCTAAGGACAGTGCTTGAGAGTCTGGGGATGCTGCACTCCATGTGCTGCTTTGTTACAAAGGATACAAGCTCAGGCATAATCTGGGACTGACATTTATACCAGGATACTGTAATTTTACCCTTTATGTCCTTTGTGCCACAGCAGTGTCAAGACATACCAGCTGCCAGACTCAAGAGAAAAAAGGGACAACCTCTTTGTGGTTTTACCTCCACTCAGCCTGAACTTGTGAGCTGCACCTGCAGTGGAGCTGGTAGTTATGATATTCTGACACCAGAATGACTTATTTATGGGAACTGGGACACATTAAGTAATGTCAACATTAGTGAGATCTACAAATAGGACACTGGTGTTCTGCATGTGCAGTATGGGTAGACATGATGAACTATGCATTTAGATTACAAACATGATTTGGTCCTGGAATACATGGTCCATTCAATATTTTCTTCCTAAAATCTAATTTGAGAGCAAAGAAGATAGATTTTAAAGTCATAAGCATTCATCTGGTATAAGTGGATAATGGCAATGCAGTATAGTCATGGAGATAAAGATTTTGTTGGCATTAAAATTCCAATTTACATGGAGAAGATTCAATGCCATGTTCTTAGGCCAAGGAAGTGCACAGGAACTCTCGGAATAGCAGCAAGGATGAGCAATCACTGAAAACTCTGATAATCTTCTGTTTGAGTAACATAGAGGCTCTTGTTTCAAGCCAATTGTGTCTCATGAAAGTGGTATTACTGACTGCAGAAGTGGGAAGCTATGAATATCAGAGGATTACACAGGTTTGGAAATGATTTTAAAATCTGTGAAGGAGAAATCCACAAACACTTCTTAAACACAGTGACACCACTTTTGGCTCACTAAGTCTATTGATGAAATTGCGAGGATTATACTAGGAAATTCTCACTGCATATTTGCCCTCTTTTAATCCACTTGCCTTGTCAATTAGCATTGGTTATTAACAAAGACAGGTTATCAGTCAAGTAGCTTATTTGCAGATTAAGATACACATATCTTCACTGGAGAAGAATTAGGAATTGTAGAACAAACTTAAATGGTATGGTAATAGCAATGCTTATACAGGGTAGCTGAAAGAGAATATGTGCATGGCTAGTGGCTAAGAAGTGGGACACCAGACAAAATTGCTTCAAAGAAGTCACAGAGAGGAAGACAAACTGCAAAAATGGCATAATAATACATTTTTAAAAAAAAGAAGCTACACGTAATTAAAAAATACATGCTCAGTGCCTTTCAAATATGAAAAGAATGCAAAAATAGATTATTGGATAGAGTTTCATTATACAGGTTCTGCTTCTGAGAACGTTAAATGGAGGTAAAACTGTGCAAAATCACGTGTGATGATAAATGGATTGCTTCTTCTACAATTTTCTTATTTTAGCCTCTTTCATTGAAAGGAAGGTCACAGAATCCACTTCTGTATCTTTCATCAATCTTATGATGGTGTAGCTTCATTGTCCCAACTGAAATAACTCTAATTTATACTGACAGAGGAAATGAAAAGATTCAGAACACAACCTGGTAACAGTCTTGAAGTTTTAAAAGACAGTAGCTAACTATAAATCCCTTTAGCAGAATGATCTACATTTGCCTGAGTAAGGTCTCCCTCTTCTTATGAATGTATTTCATTCTGTAATGCTATCTGTAAAATTCTTAACAACACAAAAATACTTTAATAACCCACCTCTACAATTTCATATATTCTTTTTCCCTGAATGTCAAAGTGTCTAAGTCTTCTGTCAAGACCTGTCTGAGAACTCTTCCCTCCTTTATGAAATTTAAAAATCCTTTTCCTGCACTAAATACGAAGCTAAAATAAAACTCTTCTTACACTTTGGCCATTGTGTGTTTATTTATTAACACAAATTGTGGTTAAGTTAAAAAAAATTAGAAGAAAAAGTAGAAGAAAAAGACTGACTTTTAATTTAAAAGTAGCTATTATTAAGCACCAGAATATTAATAGGCACACTGCTTACTTCACCTGCCACAACTTTACAGTGAATAGTACCATGAATCAAAAATATAATATCTATGGCATCAGCTAAGGTGTATAAATCACATTTAATCACGATTTTCAAATGCATTTGTACATACAAAGGTAGCATGGACTCCAGTTTGAACAATTTAGGTCCTACTCCTCTGGAATTTTACATGCTGAGGTTTAGAGTGGCCCTGAAATTCCTAAGCAGCCAGCGGAAACTGGGAGGGATACTCTAGGGTATGATTCAACATAGTTAAATTATGGGCTGCCACCTTCACTCTGACTACAGGCAAAGTAGTAGGAAATGTCAGATGTCTCCTTCCACTTGGAATCTTGTACACCCAAATGGTCTGATGGAGTTCAGCCTCCCACACAGCCATTTCCCAACAGCTGAAGCATTATCTATAGCAAACTTTAGGGCTTCTCTGGTCACCAACATAGTATTCAAGTGTCTGCTCACCAAAACCAAGGTAACAAGACAGCTTTTAGATGGGAGAGTGGTATCTTTGAACAGGCACAGGTGAGTGAAATTAAGTGCCTGTGAAGCCCTTGGGCTAAACACAAAGACTTATCAATAATTTAAGGACCTGTAGAATGAGATAGCCTTGCAAAACTACAGGACTAGATTGCTGTTGAAGCACCTAAAAACGTGTCCAAAGCCAGGACCAGGAGGGACTTAGGAAGACTGTAATTCCCCAAAAATGTTACACCATTCTCCCAGGTATGAACTGAGGCAAGGTGATGTTTATGACAGAAATTGGAACTGATATTGAAAAAAAAGCAGGTACCAAGGAGTGATTCCTAACATATACTCTTTTATAACTCTGTTGCCACTCAGATTCTTTTCCCCATACCCAGAGAGTCTTTGAATGCAACACATGTAAATTAACAGAATCATACAAATAAAAAGTAAATCCAGACCAGACATGAACAAACAAGAAATTAATCAAGTCAGGGAAACTATAGACATTTGATTTCAAAATTAATTTATTTCTCTTACAGCAGTACCAGAGAAGTAAGAAAGAGATAAAAACAACTGGACTTTGTTTAAACATAAAGGTAACATAATTTTATTTGCATAATCCTCTTCAACATTCTAGGTATTCCAATAACTCAAATGATCCCAATTTCTAGCAAAATCATGTGTCAAATACTGTAATAAATATAATTAGGAATGAAGAATATGAGCACTGCTTCTTATATTTCACAACCAAGTGTAAAAACATTTACAATTCCGTTTCCGGCAAACAAGAAACATTGTGATAGAAGTGCAAAGAAAAATGAAACAAATTTAACTCCTATATCCAAAATCCCAGAGTTCACTGGTTTTTGGAAAGTTGTGGGTTTTTTTAAAATTACTGTTTCTTCAACACCTCTCTGTCTTTTAATATTAGCAGCTACCAACCAGTAAAGCTTTAAATCTTTGGCAATATTTATCTGAAACTCTTGAGAGTAAACCTCATGCAAGCTGCCTCAAATGAGCATTTACTGAAATAAATGCTTTTTTAGCACAGTAGGGATTGTGAAGTCAAGCTGTTAGAAACTTTATCTTTTGCGAAATATTTCAATGGCTAAAATTATCTTGGGACCTGAATGAACAGCCTTAGATTGGATCCTTTGAAGATGTTGGTGGAGGGGGTATTGAGAGAAAGACAGGAAATTCTGAAATTCTTTACAGGAGAAAGTCTTTAATTATTATATATTTTCCTTCCCATTTATTTGATGTTGGAATTGCAAATTCTAGTCAACCATTATCCCTCCAGTTACATTACAGTCTCAATGAAATTATTTTTTCAATAACCATGGAGAAGAGAGAGGTTGCTCTGGATGATTTTCTTATAAGTATTCAAATAAGTCTAGGGATTATGCCACATATCTTTTATAAAACAACACCAACATCATTCTACTCCCTTGAGGAAACTACACACCACAACATCAAGACTGAAAAATTCCAAAGTTCATCATGAAAACTATAAAAATATAATAAAAATAAAA
>VXBC01009567.1:0-20533 GCA_013399945.1 Ploceus nigricollis
CTTGGGCAGCACAAGAGTCCAGCAGTTTACATTTGTCTGGGGCAAAGCAACCTTATAGAAATACTACTACTATGGTAGAATTGTGCCTAAAGACAAAAAAGCTTTTATTCTCTATTGCAGCTTTTTAGATACTCAAGGCACTTAGTATAAGTTTCTACTAAAAGCTAAAATCTATATTCTAAACCTATATTTCTATTTCACTTTGTAGCTTTGTAGCTCAGTTTCTCCAGGGGTTTCAGTGCTTAGATTTGCCTCTGGGCCTCTGCCCTGACAGGCTTGTATTCCAACACCAGCCAGGGCTACACTCCAGGTGAACCCAAAATGGTCACAAAATGATCAACAGGTCACGGGGTCACTCACTTTTATAAGTTTTGCTCCATTTGCATATTGGAGTTAATTGTCCAATTCCAGCTTTAGCCCATGAAGTCCCATCCTGCTTGTTTTTCTCTCTCCAGCCCACGTTGTTTGTGCTCTGGGGCCTGAGATCTGGATCAGCTGTCCTTGGGTCTCCAGCTAGAGAAGGAATTGTTTTGTCTCCCTACTCTGTGCAGAGTATCTGTGCACCATCCCCTAATATGAATCCCAGACCCACACACTAAAGCAGCACAGAATCTGAAAAACAGAAAAGCCAAAATCTGAGGCATCAGGGAGGATGAGACCAGAGCCACTGAGGAAAGGCCCTGGAAGTATCCCTGTCCCTCTGGCCACAATGGGACCAACAAGAGCCTTGTCCCACAGGCCAGTGCTCAGCCTGCAAAGGCAGCCAAGGATGCAGGGTCTATGCATGACTCAGAGCACCCTGCCCTGGTTTCCAGCTGAGGGCCCCTCTGCTCTCCTCCCGTGCCTCTCTGCTTCCCACAGGAAGAGCAGGTGAGTGTTGGCATCCAGCACAGGGAAGCAGAGGTCTTGGCCTCTGTGCCAAGAGAGAAGCCAGGGCAGATGAGCTGAGGCTGGATGGAGAAAGGAGACCTGTGCCAGAGCAAGTGGGTAACTGACCTACCACACTGTCCTAACCTTTGAGCCCTACTCCAGGCTGGCAGCCACAGCTACCATCTGTTCCATGCTCCTTTCTGGTCCTCAAACTCCTCACAGAGACCCACGTTGAAGAGCCTGTGACTTACCCAGCCACCATGCTGTTTGGGGCTCTGCCCCCCCACGGGAGCTGCCAGCTCTCCTGGCCACCCCCAGAACAGCTGCAAAATCTCTTCAAAGCTCCTGACCCTTAACAAGTGCTGGATTCTGCACCTGGGACACAGCAACCCTGGCTGTGTGTATCCAGCAGGGAACAGAGGCTGGAGAGAAGCTGTGGGAAGGCACCTGGGCATCCTGGTCACTGGAAAGTTGTATATGAGTCAGCAGTGCCCTGGCAGCCAGCAGGGACATCCATGTCCTGGGACACACCTGGCACAGCATTGCCAGCTGGTCAAAGGAGGGGATTGTCCTGCCCTGCTCTGCACTGAGGTAGCCTCACCTCAAGCCCTCAGGGCAGTTTTGAGCACCACAATATAAAAAAGACATTAAGCCATTGGTGAGCATCCTAAGGAGGGCCATGAGAATTGTGAAGGGTCTGGAGGGGAAGCCTCATGAGGGGCAGCTGAGGTCACTTGGTTTGTTCAGCCTAGAGGAGACTGAGGGGAGACCTCACTGGGGTCTTCAGCGTCCTCATGAGGGGCAGCAGAGGGACAGGTACTGATCTGTTCCCTCTCATGACAAGTGACAGGACTCAAGGGAGTGGCTGGAGCTGAGCTGGGAGACATTTAGGTTGGATGTTAGGAAAAAGTTCTTCCCCCAGAGGGTGCTGGGGCATTGAGCAGGCTCCCCAGGAAATGGGCACAGCTCTGAGCCTGTCTGAGTTCAGGAGGCATTTGGACCACGCCCTCAGGCACAGGGCAGGATTGTTGGTGTGTCCTGCACAAGGCCAGGAGGCAGAGTTGATGATCCTGATGGGTCCCTTCCAACTCAGCATATTCTGTGATTTTATGACCCTGAGTCTTTGCTGCAGGAGGTCCCCATGAGCTCCCTCACCCCAAACTCTCCCAACCTCCCTGTTCCCTAAGGAAGCAGCACTGCAAACTGGCACTAAGGAGCTGGGATCTGGCCATGTCCCCAGCCCCTGTAGGTTCTGGAAATGGCTTCTGCAAAGCCAGAGAAGCCCAGAGTGCCGCGGGTCCCCCAGAGCTGCACGTACGTGAGGGTGCGGACGCAGCGCGCGGAGTCGCGGATGTCCCACACCTTGATGTACGACGTGGACACGGTGAACACCAGCCCCGTGTGGCTGCAGTACTTGATGGAAACCACGTTGTTTGGGTGACCCTTGAGAGAAGCGATTTCCTGGCCTGTCACCAGGTTCCACATTTTGCAGCTCCGGTCTGTGGAGGAAGAACATGCCCAAGAGTGTTGGGGGTGTCTCCTCCAAGGGCACGGTGGCCTGGGGACAATAGGCCTTCTGAGCATCTCCCCCACCCACAGGGCCAGAGGAAAGGAGCCAGCCAGCCCCAGCACAGGGGCAGGACAGGGCAGGGCAGGGCTCAACACCGAGGACAGGGACCATCCCTGTAATGCCCAACACTTCCCATGCTCCCAATGCCAACCTGCTCCCACAGCATCTGCATCCTCCCTGCCCCCTCTGCCCATCACCCACCTTTGGACCCGGTGAAGAGCAGCTCATCGGTGGCATCCAGGCAGAGCACAGGCTTGGTGTGTCCCTCTGCCACCGAGACACACTGCAGCGGGGCTGTCCGGGCATTCTTGGTGCCACCCACTGGGTTAATGATGCCCCTTCACAGGAGAGAGAGAACAGCTACAGTGCAGGGTGGAGGGGCACGGTGCCCACAGTCCCAGGGCATGGAAGAACAGGATCTGTCTCACACCAAGCATCTCCCGCTGTCAGCACTGAGACAGGCTGCTCCACCTGAAGGTGGCATGTCTGAGCACAGGTCTTTGTGGAAAGCCCAGGAATCTCCTCATGGGCAGCCCTGCCATCAGACAGGGAAAGGGGGAGGCTGCCCAGTGACCTCTGCTCTCCCCTCAAACCTCTCCTGCCTCACCAGCACAGACCCCGCACAGTTCAGGAGACTCAGCTCCTTGGCCCTGAGGCCCATTTTGGGGCAAACTGTGCCCTCTCCAGCCTGAAGGTGAAGCTCTGCTGGGATAATGTTTCAGAGTACCAGGATCAGCACCCCCATCCCTGGGAGGCTGTCACCCTTTGGCTGGTGACATTTGAAGACAGGGCCTTGCTCCTTTACACAGATCATAAGGATGACAAAGGGCAGCACCAGCATCTGCACCCCACATCCCTGCTGCAGTGGCTGTTCCTCCACCCACTGCTGGCTCTGGGCAGGAGAGCACCCACCCCTGCCAAACCTGCTGCCAAGGAACACTGCTGTCTGTCCTGGGGGACACATCATCTGCCAATGCCCTCCACTTCAGACACGCTCAGGGTGCTGAGGACCACCAGCCTGACCCTCCCGTGTGTGACCCCAATGTGCCTGGTCATCAAGCACAGCCACAAGACCCCAAGTTGTGCTAGTTTCTTCTTACAGGCAGGGAAACTGAGGCACGGGGCTAAAGAAGGGCAAGGTTTGCATTAGTCGTGAGGACAAGCACAGGCTCATTAATTTGGGTTTGGAAATCACATGCATGTGATGCTCCTCAGCTCTGCACTTACCCATGCCAAGCCAACAGCCTTCCCCTCACCCCCAGTGCTTCCACCAGCCTCAAAGCAACACTGAATCCAAGGGGAAATCCTTGCACTGCATCTTCCATGGACTTTGAGTGGCTGCCTGACTACAAACTGCCCAGGGTGACCCTGCTCAGACTGGTCTGGAGTCACTTCCCCAGTGACAGGGGGCCTGCAGGAGCTCAGGGCACAGGCAGAGGGAGGGGACACCTGGGTGCTGGACAGCTGATCACAGAATCATGGAATGGATTGGGTTGGAAGGGCCTTTAGACACCATCTCATTCCATCCCTGTGCCATGAGCAGGGACACCTTCCACTAGATGAAGTGGCTCCAAGCCCCATCCAACCTGGCCTTGGACACTTCCATGGATGGAGCAGCCACAGCTTCTCTGGGCACCCTGTGCCAGGGCCTCACCTCCCTCATAGGGAAGAATTTCTTCCTAACATCTAGTCCAAATCTCTCCTCTTTCAGTTTTAAACTGTTCCCCCTTGTCCTGTCACTATAAAAAGTTGCTCTCCCTCTTTGTTACAAACCCCTTTAGGCACTGCAGTGTTCCTAAAGGATGGGGGAAATGTGGCCCTTGTTCTGGGAAACCTCTGTAGTGAGGTGGATGCAGGGAGAGAAGCCCAGGAGAACCTTAACTCCAAGGCTGAGCTCTGCACCACAATCTGACTTGATTTCTTTAGGGAAGGGACTGACCTTTTCCAACTGAGCACCAGGGAAGCACAACCAGGCACGAGGTGAACCTGAGATAACTGCCTGGAAGAAGCTTGCACAAAGGATGTACTGCAAGCACCCTTCCCCATCATCTCACCATCCTGCTGGAGAGCTGGGGAAGGGGTGGGACGTGGTGGCCTCATACTGGCAAGAAACCATCAGAGATGGAGGAGAGCATGCTGCCAACCCAAACCAGCCAGCACCCATCAGTGAGCCCAGCACCACGTACCAGGGCTAATCCAAGCAGGAACAGTTTGAACTTGCAGCTGAGGGACAGCACCAGGCACCAGAGGTGGCATGCCAGGGGGGACAGACACACAAGCTGGGATGGGGGGAGAGCAGCAAGCTGCAGGCAGAGCATGCAGGGACAGGGAGAGCAGGCATCTGACAGAGAGAAGGAGGAGCAGAGGAAGGGATAATAAATAGAAAGTTGTCTATACCTCAGCACCTCCGAGACAGAGGAATCGCTGTCATCAGACCTAGGGGCAGAAAATTAGCAGGATTATGGGAGAGAAAACCCAGACTAGAGAAGACAGCAGTGGAGTCAGAGGTGGAAGATTGTTATTGCATCCAAGCCAGTGTAGGACAGAGAGAAGGAGTGGAGGGAGGGAGAAGGAGAAGCACACATGGAGAACCAGGGGAGAGCAGAAGAGCAGGAGAGCTTGTGAGGATCAGACAGCAGGTCTCCATCAGGGAACACCAGCACTGCTAGCAAGCCCAGAGCAGCACCTGACCTGCTGCCAGGAGAGGCTGGAGCAGCATTTGTGGCTGGATGCCAGTCCATCAGCTTCCTTTGAGCCCTCATCCCCTCATCCCATCCTGCTCCCTCGTCTTTCCAGGGGTCCAAGTCTGGCACCACCCTGTCTCCAGGCAGAGATCAGGACTGTGAGCTCAGAGGGGGCACGGTGGGCAGGAGCACAGCCCTGGCATGGCAGCTGCTCCATCACAGGGAGAAGCAGGGAGGTGAAGTGGCGACAGGACACTGGCTGGAGCCAGTCCAAGCCCTGGTGTTCCTATATACCCCCACAGGACTCAGCACATGCCATCTGCTATCCTGGTCTGGGTTCCCCTCGCTCAGACACTCTCATCCCAGCAGGACTTACTTGTCCAAGGCAGATCCCTGGCTCTGGGTGCTCGTGAGACGGGAGAAGACGTTGCGGTCGTTGCGCGGACGGGTGGGTGGGGATGAGGGTGGTGTGAAGCCAATGTCTGCAGGCCTGAGCCAAAAGGATCAGAGGGACACATGACTTGGGAACTGCTCACCTGGCACCTGACTGGGCCTAGAAAGAATCCTGGGCCACACAGCCTCCCCTGCCCATGTCACCATTTCTCCCAAGCTCACCTGGCAGGCTGCCCACGGTCATAGGATTTCCGCCTTGTCAGAGGCGAAGTGTCCGAGCCCCGGGACTGCCTGGGACTGCAGCAAGTGAACAAAGCAGAGTGGGTGCCTGCCCCTGCACTGTGCAGGATCCCTCCACAATGAACACCTCTGTCCTCCCCCAGAAGCACAAACAAGAGATTGGGCTGGAGTCACAATCTTGAGGCAGCCCACGAGTACAGAGGCTTTTGGCAACCCAAGACACCTTCAAAAAGGCTGATAACCCAGAGCAGGGAGTTGGGGACCCTCGTGCCCCCCTTCTTTCCCTGCTCCTGAAGTATCCTCCTCTCCATCTGCAAAGGACACCAACATAGTCCTACACACTCTCCAAGCCTCGCTGAGACAATTCACTACGGCATGCTGTAGCCAAGCATGGATAGATGCAGGATTGGGCTCCCCTTCACCCCTCTGCACCTGCACAGGCCAGGCACAGCTTCCCCCAGGCCCAGGCCTCCCTGAGCCTCCCAGTGCCCAGACACTCGTGGCCCATGCTCACAAGGTGCTTCCTCGCGTGGGCAGGCTGACGGTGCGCGACACCTTCTCCTTGTAGTAGGGGTCCCGGATGGAGAAGCCAATCCCGTCCTCTTTGATCTCCATGAGGGATGCCAAGGACTTGGTGATGTTCTTGGTGGAGACGTCCAGCGTGGGTCCCAGACACTCAGCTGACACTGCCTTCATCTGCCCCGAAAGCTTGGGCTCTCCCTAGAGCAGGGCAGAGGGCTCAGGGCGGGCAGCACGGGGGGCAGTGGGAGCAGCCAGCAATGTGGGTTGGAAGAGTTTGTGCTCTCTGGCCACAAACCAGCTCCCCATGTCCCACTGGGATGCCCATCACAGCCAGCTCTCCAGCAAACATGACAGCCTGTACAGAACAATGGCTGCTTCCCTCCACGGGGACATCCTCGGTGCCACTCAGATTTGGAAGGTACTGCCTGGTGTGGTGGGTGTTTCCCAAGTCTCTGGTGCTTCAGGACAGGACCACTGTACCAGGAGACCTTGGTTCTGCCCATCCAGAGAGCAGCCATACTGCCTTATGCCAGGCCTGGTTCCCCAAGGTTCAGACTGCAGAGCAGAGGCCTGAAGCATCACTGAACATCCTTCCATCCCTCCTCCCAGTCTCTGTGACCAGGCCACACAAAAAGGCACTAACCTTGAACTTGAAGTCATCCTGGCTCGCTGAACCCTTCATGGTGAAAGACTGGGAGATGCTGCAAGAAGAAAAGAGCAAAGATGGATCTTCAGTGCCAAACTCTCTTCAGAAAGCTGGTGCCACTGGTCCACCAGACTCCTTGGGTCACCCTCTGCTCCCCAGCACCCTTTCTCCAAGAAACGACCAAGCCTTCACTCCCTGCTCGTGTCCAAGAGACATCCTGCTCCTCCCACCAAGGGCTGGGAACCATAGAAAAGCTCAGGAGGGGCTTTGTTCATCCATGCCCCTCTATGAGGTCCATGAACAGCACCAGACATTGTGTCCCAGCCACCACCACCCCAGGCAGCGCCAGGCTGGGTGCTCACCTCCCATCTGAGGCCAGGCTGAACTCTGAAACTTCCTCATCCGTGCTGGTGTAGCCGTTTTCTGTGAGAGGGAGACAATGCATCAGCAGAGGGGACCCAGAGGGGACCCCCCTGTCACCAGCCCCATCCGAACCCTGCAGCAGAGTGGGCAGCCCAGGAAGGTGTGGGGGGTGACCCAGTCCTGTCCCTGTTATCCATGGCCAGGGCCCATGCTCCCACCCAACATGGCTCTTGGGGCAGGGTCCCAGCCACAGCACCTCCAGGTGCTTTCTGCGGGCCAGTATGGGCAGGCACCCACCCCGCAGGCAGCACACCTGGCCTGAAGATGCACCTGCCTCAGGCCCCACCTTGCTGGACGTTGTGGATCAGTGCCTGCAGCTCAGGGTGTGACTCAGCCTTCTCCCTCAGGGCGTCCAGCAGGGCGTGGTTCTGCGAGGAGCTGGCCACGTCCGACTGCCGCAGGCGCCCCTCCAGCAGCCGGATCTGGGCCTCCTTCTGGGCCACCTGCAGCCCCTGCGGAAGAAATGCTGGCACTCAGACAGGTGCCACAGGTCCTTGCCACCAGGTCCCCACCCTGGCACCCAGAAAGAAACCCTGTCACACAGCCACAGCCCAGCCCTGCCCCACACCTTGTCGATGGAGGCTTTCAGGAAGTTGTCCAGCAGCAGCCGGGCTTCGGCCAGGGAGCAGGAGCTGATCACCACCGAGGTGTCCGTGGAGTCCAGCTCCTCCTGAAACACAGAGAGACAAGGGCTGGATGCAGCAGGGTAGCTTTGCTGCTGGATGTGGGATGGGTGGAAGGGCCTCTATGGCAAGCACAGCACTTCCATCACCCTGCAAGCAGTGCCCAGTCCAACCCTCACCCCCCCCAGTCCGCCCAGATCTGGCCATGGGACTGTCCAGCGCTGAAGGGCTTGTGCACTGCTACAGAAATTCTGGCTCCAACAAAAAACTAGACACTGAACAGACACCAGGCTCACCCAAATCCACAACTCAAAGCCTAGTGTGAATTAACAGCAGCCCTTCTTCCCTGCTAATCAAGGTGACAGCTGGGGACAAGCCAGGGACAGCACACAGCCTCCATTTCAGGCTGCAGGCATTGAGGGGAGTTGGGAGCTGCCCAGTGGCATGCCCAGTATCACAACTGGACACAAAACCTAGATGGCTTCTGCTGGGAAAAAGCCAGTCCTCCTAGGATGTTTCCAGTGCATGAAGCAACAAGCATGGGTACAAGTGACCACCAGCCCCATGTGTCCCCATGGGCAAATGGGGCTGCAGGCTCCCTACAATTCCAGGGCAGCAGGACACCAGCATGTCCATGGACATGCAAGGACCTGCCAAAACTCCTCTCTGTAATTAATCACCTAATGAGAAGTGACTGTGTGGGTGAAGCCCCACCAAGAGTGACAGCTCAGAGGACTCTGGGTCCTCTGAGCAGAGCCCAGCCCCAGTTGGCTGTGCCCAAGGATGCCCTTTCCACAGAGGGATGCTCTCATTTTCTCCCTGCCAGCCAGATCCAGTCCTACTGCCCACCTTGGTCTCCTCAATCTGCATGATGGTGGCCTGGCAGTCTGAAATGCTGTCGTTGATGTAGTCAATGTTGGCCCCCAGCACCTCAATCTCCTCGTTCAGCTCTTGCAGACCCTTCTGCTCCTTGGGGCTCTCTGCCTGCAGCTTTGCCCGCTTGCCCAGCAACGCCTCCTGCAGCAGTGACAGCTCCTCACGTTTCTGGGGGAAAAGGGAAGGGGGATTAGCACTGTCCACATGGCCACCTCCCTGTCCTGCACCCACCACCCAGCCCCCTCTGTCCCCAGTGCTACAGCCACCTTGATGAGCCTCTCCATGTCTGCCTCTAGGTTGACGATGGTCATTCTCTGCATGACAATGTCAAATATGCGCCGCTCCAGGGACTGCCACTTGAGGCGGGCAGCTTTGCTGAAGGTCTGGCTCGACCCCTTCTTGGGGAACTTCTTCCTACAGCCAGAGAGAAGAAGAGGCATATGGGCAGATGGCCACACCGTGCTGGAGAGCTAGGCTTGCCCCAGGATCTGGGATCTGGCTGGCCAGAAACAGAGGATGCATCTGTGTTGTTTCCACATTGCCCAACTTTTCCTCCTAGCAAAGCAGGGCAAGAGATGAGTCCAGCAAGGTTTGTGCCACAACATTTAATCCTCATGGAAGGCCAGCTTTGAGCCCAAGCCCAAGTGACAGTCACACTCTGCCAGCACAGCTTATCACAGGGTCACTGATTTAATATGGCTCAAGTGGACACTAAGCAGCCACTAAGCTACCCTTCAACTTCCACCACCAGCCAAAAGCCAGGCATGGGGGTCCCTGGGATGTCTCACCCCCTACCACCCAGCCCCTGCCCTGACCTGGCAGGCCGAGCCCCATTAATGGAGGACGAGGGGTCTCCCAGGAAGTTGTTGATTTTCCTGTTCCACTGGCGCACAATGCTGGAGACGGAGCGAGCGCCAGACTCGGGCTCGGAGGAGGTGGTGCTGGCCGAGACCTCCGCGCCCGAGTCCAGCATGGCCGGCTTCTGGCTCATCCTGCCTGCCACCCGGTCTGACATGGGCTTGGCCAGACGGCGCAGTGCTGACACCTGCCCGGAGGAAGGACAGAAGAGAAGGTGTCAGCTGGGCAGCCCCACCCAGCCTAAACCCATTGGCATCACCCCCAGCTCCCCACAGGTGTGAGAGCGGCAGCTGCATAGACCCAAAGCCCAGGGACATTTGTGCCTCATGGAGTTCCCTCTCCTCCCTCAAAGCCCACCCCTGCCACCAGGCTCTGCTGCTCGGGATGGGGAACTCTGCTGCTGCCTACATCCCTTTCCCACCCAGTTCCTGAGCCATAAAACCCCTCCCTGCCTTTTGGGGACCCCATTCCCAAAGCCAGCCCAGTCTGAAAGATGGGATTTCTCCGAGCCAAGCACTGGGCCCAGACCTCCATGGAAGCTGGGGGCTATGTGGAGGAAACCCCCTTTCCTCACCTCCTGGGTCTTCCTCCGCAGCACTATTTCCTGCTGTCTCTTCTGAGATTCCAGAGCCCTGATCTGGAACTGCATGAATGAGAAAGAAAAAGACATCCCTGAGGTCCAGCCCAGACGTGGTTGCAGTCCCAGTGCTCCTCTTGGCACAGTCTTACTCCTGATTGTAACAACGAGCAGGCTCCCAGCCTTGAGCTGGCTCTGGCTGCACGTTCCCCACTCCCACAGCATCCTCCACAACTCCAACAGGAGCAGTGGGAAGCCTTCAGGAGCCGTTCAGTGCTCTGCTAGGACCTCCAGTGAGGCTTTACCAAACTTCAAGGTATCTGTGAGCACCTGGAGTGCCAGAGCAGGACAAACACCACCTCCCCAGCCAGACCAGCCCCCTGCACGTGGCAAGCCAGGCTCTCACCTCCTGCCGGCGCTGCTCCTTCTTGAGCTGCGCGATCTCCCGGTTCCTCTTGGTCTCCGCCAGCCGGCGCCGCTGCTGCTCCTCCCGCATCTGCTTCATCAGCGCCACCTGCAAGGAGGGGCCGCTGTGCCACCGCCCCGGGGCACCACCCACCCAGCAGACTCTGCTCTGCGCTTGCCACCAGAGTGCAAAACATTGCTCCAAGTGGGGAGCCGGGCTTGTCCAGGTGATTCCTCCCTGCCCTGGCACGTCCAGGTACCTTTGCCTTCTTCATCTCGGCCACTTCTGCCTGCAGCTTCCGCAGCTCCCGCTCGTAGCGGGACTGGTTCTTGAGCAGGCGAGCGTGCTCCTTCTGGGCTGCCTGCAGCTTCTGCAGGTCCCGGTTCATCTCCTTCAGCCGCTTCTCATAGTCTGCCTTGATCTTGTTGGCTTTCTCCTCTGTGTAGCACTCCATGGTGCCTGGTGGGTGGGGAGAGAGCTCGCAACGGCCATGCACCCCGGGATCCTCCTGTACCCACATACCTGCCTGGAGGCACCAAGCACTGCGTCCCTCCCCGTCCCATCAGAGCCCCCCTCACCCCCTCGTGAACTGGGGTCTGTCTGGGAATACCCACTGCAAGAGCTCAGCACAGAGGGGAGATACAGTGGCTGGCCTGAGCAGAGCTGCAGACTGGGACACACAGCCACACATATGGGTGACCCTGCCCTATTTAAGCCTGGAGATCAGCCACACCACTGGGTTTTTTGCCCCTCAGCCCCTCAGTTTTCCCAGGAGTTCCCCCAGCTCATGAAGTGGTGCTCAAGGCTGGAAGAAGCTTTGCATTGCCACCCTTCTCCAGCACCAGCAGGGCCCAGAGCTGTGCAGCTGACGATGCTGCTCCCATGGCAAGACAAGAAGAGTCTTGGGGGTGCCAGGGATTCAAGGAGAAGCAGGGGGATGACAAAGCTCTACCAGAGCAACGGGTGGATGCTTTGACTTAGAGTTAGCTGGGCTTGTGCTGGAACTGGGGTCTGAGAATGGGATCCCGTGGCTGAGGCAGTTCTCACTGAGGTTTTGCAGGACCCGGTCCCGCTCCAGCTGCGTGTCCCGAATCTTGTTCTGCAGTAGGATCAGCTTCTCCTCATACTGGTGCTTGAGGGTCTGCAAACGCCGCTGGCTGTTCTCCAGCTCATCAATCAGCTTCTGCTTGATCTCAATCTCACAGGTCAGATCCGCCAGGTCAGCCTGGAAATTCACGGCTGGAGGCAGAGGAGAAAGTCAGGCTGGGAGGCATGGGGACCATCACTTCCATGGCCCCACTGAGTCACAGCACATGGAGAGGGCAGAGGAGCTGATGGGAACCCACATTGCTGGGGAGCAGCAGCACCCCAAAGAGCACTGCAGCAACCCTGGGGCTCTTCCAAGTCCCGCAGAGCAGACGTGGTTGGGGTGTGGTGAACTCTGCCCTCCCAAGAGGGCATTGCCAGAGATACCAGCAAGTGCCCCTCCATGCCCATGGCTGCACACAGATCTCCACTTTACCCTTCTCTTCTGCATCCGAGTCCGAGTCCACCAGGCTCTCTTCACTGCCCGAGTCCTCATCTTCATCCTCACGCCCATCCTCTTCCTCACAGCCACTCTCATCCTGTTCTTCCTCCTCCTAAGAGATGAGTGCCTCATCTCAGCCAGCAGGATGGTCTGTCCTTCTCCCCACAGCTTCTCCCTCCCCCAGACCTGAGCTCACCCCACAGCAATGGGCCACAGCCCCCCAAGTGGGACTCAGCCTCCCACACAGGATGCCCAGGGGCTGCAGCACCATTTCTGGACCCCCAGCACACCCTGTTGAGAGGAACAGCAATTTGACCCATCCATCCCTTCCCAGCTGACCCCTCTTCATCTGTGCTGATTGAAACCAAGCCCTCAAAAATGTGGACTCCTCATTCTACATCCAGGCTGACTGGGGAGTATCCAGCTTCTGCCCTGCTCCAGCATGGAGCCCTCAGCAAAACGACCTTTCCAGCCTGCTTCAGGGCCAGGCTGAGCTTGGTCCCTGTCCCACGTGCGGCAGTTACAGTGCTCCACCACCCAGACACCCCCACAGCGTGAGCATGATGCCCACTCACCTCTTCCACCTCGTTCTCATCCGTCTCCTCCCCATTGTCCTGCTGCAGTTTCTGCCGCTTCTTAAACGCCTCTTTCTCTGGGCTGGGGGGAACAGAGGGGAGCTGGTGAGAGAGAGGCCAGAAACAGGTTCTGCTGAGCCACCCTCCCTCCTGCCTTTGGGCCCTTTGGGGAAAACAGTTTCTGGAATTACGTGATGGGGAAAAGGAGACCAAGGGCAGAGCAGGGCTGGGAGGGGAAGCCAGGCGTGCGGGCTCTGGCTGTAGCAGAGATGGGGGAAGCAGGAGACCCAACCCCACAGGGACAGACCAGCACTCAGCCTCCCCTTCCCAACGCCCTCCCCTCACCTCTTCCTCTGCTGCCGCCGCTCCTTCTTCTTCAGGCGCTCCAGGTCCTGCTTGGCCCGTCGCAGGACGTCGGAGGCCTCTGTGTCCAGGGGAGCCGCGGGGCTGCACAGCCCGGCCAGGCCAGCGCCCGGCGAGGAGCCCACGGGGAAGGGGGGCCGGGCAGAGACGCGCGAGAGGCTGCGGCGCAGGGACTCGTTCATGGACTCGCTCTCCAGGAGCTTTGTCCTAGGGAGTGGAGACAGCACAGTCCAAGAGGGGCCATCCCACTGGCCCTACAGGGGGGTCTTGCCTAGGTTTAGAATCACAGAGTGGTTTGGGCTGGAAGGGACCTTAAACTCATTCCATTCCTGCTATGGAAGGGGCAGGGACACCTTCTACTAGACCACACTGCTCCAAGCTCCATACACTTACAGATATGGAGTAACCACAGCTGCTTTGGGCAAGCTGTGCCACTGCCTCACCACCCTCACAGGGAAGAATTTCTTCCTAACTTCTATTTTAAGTTTAAAGCCATTTTCCCTATCCCTATCTGCCCATGTTAAAAAAAAAAACAATCCAGCACTCTCCCTCTTTCTTATAAGCCTCCTTTAGGCAGTGGAAGGGGCTCTAGGGTCTCCCCAGAGTCTTCTACAGACTGAACATGATGTGCTTGGATGGTGTGAGCCAGGGACAGTGTCACTACTAAGCCATTCCTGCTAATGATGGGTCAGAAAGCCACAATGCTGCCAGATAGGGTACCAGGATTGAGCAAGAGACTGGGATGGATCCACCTTTGGGAGGCAGCAGTCCCTAGAAGACCCCAGGCACTTCAAATAGAACTTCCCCCTCCATCAATGCCCACAGAAAGGACAACAATAGCCAAAGCACTGCCTGGCACCAAGGCTGGGCCTCATTCAACCCTGTGTAGCAGCAGTGCCACCAGCTGCTGTTCCACAAGGCTCATAGTCCACCCCAGCAACGCTGGAGGCACTGAGCTGTGTGAGCCACCCAGCCTCAGACCCTGGCCCCAGAAGCCCAGAGACTGCCCAGCTGTGTGCCCACTCACCTCAGCTCCTCAATCTCCCGGATGTAGTTCTGGATGAGGGTGCCGATGGCTTCGTTACCGTCACCTGCAGCGCAGAGGCACCGGTGGAGAGAGGCACACGCTGCCTGTACCACAGCCCCCGTCCCAGCTGCTGCCTGGGCTGGCCCACCACGCCATGTACCAGCCCAGCCTCACCTGCTTTGGCCAGCATCAGGTTGGCCTCCTGGCTCATGAGGTAGGTGACCCTGCTGTTGATGGCGTCGATGGCCTCCTGCATGGCCTTGACGCGCATGCGCAGGGCGCTGTTCTCCTTCTGCAGCATGGCGTTCTCCCGGAACAGGTCGCTGTAGCCCTCAGCGCCATCCTCCCCGATCACCCGCTTGCCCTGTGGGCACAGGAGGGGAGCCCCTGAGTGCTGGGCAAGCTGGGACATGGAGAGCCACCACTGCACCCCTGGGGGCAACCCAAACAGAGAGCAGGGACAAACCTAGGGACCAGGAAAGCCTGAGCTGAACATGCAGAGGGTGAGAGATGCTTCGGGGCTTCTCCCTGCCTTACCACCCCCAAAACCTGGCCAAGGTCCTGCCTTGACAGGCAGGAGCTGAGACCTTGTGTTTTAAACCTCCTGACTCCTCCTAGCAGTTACTCCTAGGGGGCAGAGAGGGTCTGTCCCACTAAACCTGCCCCAGTTCAAACACAAGGAGGGGCCTTTCTGCACCTGTCTCTGCCTCCTCACCAGGGTTGCTCCATCAGCTGCGTTTGCCCTTGGTGGAGTTCATTTTCCTCACAGCAGCTTTTGTGTTTGGGATCTGTGCTGAAAACAGCACTGATCCCACAGGGATGATTTAGCTCCTGCTGAGTCAGGAGCTGTTCTACCCCTCACCCTGACCCACCAGTGTTGGGCCAGGGATGCACAAGGAGCTGGGGGGACACATCCAGGACAGCTGTCCCCCACTGACCACAGGGATATCCGAGACCATGTGATGCCATGCTCAGCATATAAAGCTGGGGGAAGAAAGAAGAAACAGGGGATGCCTGGAGTGTTGTCCCAAGTCCCTGTTACTTGACAGAGCTCTGCTGGGCTGGGGATGGCTGAACAACTCCCTGTGATGGGACATGGGGAATGAGTTCCTTGGTTTGCTTTACTTCTTAAGCTGTATCTAAACCAAGGAGCTTTCTCACAGTTACTCTTCCAATTCTCTCCCCCATCCCACTGGGGGGGCAGTGAACAACTGGCTGCACTGGTTCCCTTGCTGGCTCACAGCAGGACATGGCACCACTCACTGCCTTGTACTCCATCAGCTCCATCTGCAGCCGGGCGATCTCGGCGCGCAGGGCGCTGATCTGCTGGCTCGTCTTGTCCTGGTTCACCACCACCTTGTTCTTGATGTTGCGAGCCCGGTTGGCGTACTTGAGCGTGTTCAGGGTCTCCATGAAATCCCGGTCAGAGGGGCTCACACAGGCAATCATGATGGTTTGGCTTGGGGATGCAAGGGCAGGGTGAAAGACAGTCCCTGCACAGCTCAGCAACCCAGCAGGTGGAAACTCAGCACTCAGCACAGACCATGTGCCCCCAGACCCCCATCCTGGATGGAAGCCCATCCTGGGCCCTTCTGGGTTTTAAAACAAGGTATGAACTGGGTTCATCCCTTCCAGAGCCAGAGCACCCACAAGACCCCTCAAGCACATCACACAGCACTGAGCAAAGGCAGCCCTTCCTCAATGCCCCCCTCTCTGGAGAAGAGGCAGGGAATTCAATCCCATGCTGGGCACCATCACTTGCCAAGTCCCAGATCTGTGAGGATTCAGGAAGGTTTTGCATCAGCTGATTCTGCCAAAGCTGCTAATTGCACCTGAGGCTGATGAGGAGCCACGGTCTTTACATCTGCAAAGTCATGCCATGCCTGGAAGAAGGCATCTCTTCCTCACCAGGCAGCCACTGGAGCCCTGAGACAGCTCCTACATAGCTCCAGAGCCCTCTCAGCCCCATCTGCAGGGGGACAGCTCCTGCAGCCCTCACCCCAAGCTCAGCCCCCACCTGGGACCCCCTTACCTGTTGCCCCCGAGGGAATCCTGCAGCAGGCGGGTGAGCTTGGAGTCGCGGTAGGGCACGTGCACGACCTTCTTGCTCTGGTCTCCAAGGGCACTGATGACATTCCCCAAGGCCAGCTACCAACACAAAGGGAAGCCCCCCCAGATTCAGCTCTGGCTGAGGATGCAGCTGCCATGTAGCCAGCACATCAGGCCTGGGGCATGCACTGTAGCACAGGTCTGGGTTGCACAAGGCGCAGGCGTGGGGCTTCCCTTAGCCTGGGCTGTGCCTCTCTCCCATGCTGCACTGAGAAGAAGCATCAAGTCCCAGAGTGGGTTTTTCAGCTCCAATTAGCAGATCTCACCCTTTTGGGAGCTGCACCCCTCCCCACAGCACAAGTCTCCTTTGGCAGCAGAGCTGTGCTCTCACCGCTGGCACTGTGTGTGTCCTTGCCATCAGGCACAGGCAGCACAAACCCCAGCCATGACAGCAGTACCCCAACAGCCCAGGGCAGCTTCAAGCAAGACCCAGAAGTGTCAGACGCTTCCCCTGGCAGGCCTTGCCTTGCCAGTGCCCCTGCCCACCAGCCCAGCCCAGTGCCCTACCAGCCCACAGTTGATGGAGATGCCCTCCTTGGCTCTCTCGCCAGTGGCACCCGTCCGCTTCAGCCTCTCCGAGCCAGCCAGGTCCACAAAGTGAAACTTGGCTGTCAAGGTCTCGTACTCAGCAGCGGGCTGGGATCCATCCAGAAGGCTGCTCACCTCCTCATTCGCCTGCAGCCAGGGACACACGAGGGGTCACCACCCCAGACTGGAGCAGGCAGAGGCTCCCTTGCCTTCACTCAGACATCAGCCAGAGTCTGAGCGTTCACCCTCCATATCCAGCCCCTCAGAGATGGGGACAGGATCCCAAGAACAGCTTGCTCTGAGCCATCCTGCCTTGGACCAGCTCACCCTCAGCTCCCATTAAATCCTAATGCAGGCTATGACTGGAAAGAAGACAGAAAAATCCCTGCTTCTCTTTGCCACATTTCAAACCCTCTCCCCTTCCCAAGGGAACTTCATGCATCACCTGGGTATGGAACCTAAGAACAGCCTGGCCATGAGGCAGGACCACATCTCACCAGCTCTGGGCGGGCACACACTCTTGTCTGGCACAGGTGAATAGTGAAGATGGCATGGGATCGGGAGCTCTGCACGTTCATCTGGGTGCTGGCCGTGGTGCGGGAAAGAGCTCCTTGTTTTAGGCACTGGATCAGCTGCAACGACACCAGGCAGGGAAGAAAACCTTAAAGCACCCTTTGGGGAGTCAGGACAGACCCCGTGCAGCTCAGTGGACACACTGATCTTTCCAGAACACCCCCAGAACTGCACTCCCATCCTGGGAGAGATCCCCCCTCACCAAGCTGTCCCCACATAGCACATCCCTGGCCAGTGGCACCCAGCTGCCAGCCCTGCTCTGTGTCTGCCCCATCCTGCACCCACCTCATCCTGTGAGCTGATGAGGCGTGATGTGACCCCCGTGGTGTAGATGCTCCCACTGGCATCCTCGTGGATTTTGATGTTGGATTTGCGGTGGCGTGCCTCGGGGTCGCGGGTGCTGTCGAACAGGTCCAGGATCTCCTCGTTGTAGAGCTGAGCAGGGCAGCAGGGGGTGTGGGGTGAGCAGAGGGAGCACGAGGCTGCTCAAGCCTGGCACTGCAGGACTGGCAGGAGCTGCCCTCTGGCACCCTGCTGCCACTCCCCCATAGCTGTGTGCGCTCACACCACCTGCAAGGCTGAGCAGGGGAGCTGAGGGTGTGCACGCACCCCAGAGGAGGCACAAGCACAGAATCATGGAATCCTTCAGACTGGAAAAGCCCTCTAAGATCATCAAGTCCAACCATTTACCCCAGCACTGCCATGTTCAGCACTAAACCATGTCCCCAAATGCCACACCCACACATCTTCTGACCACTTCCAGGGATGGTGACTCCACTTCTGCCCTGGGCAGTCTGTGCCAATGCCAGACCACAATGTCAGGGAAGAAATTTTTCCTGATATCCAATCTGAACTTCAACTGGCACAACTTGAGGCTGTTTCCTCTCTTCCTGTTCCTTGTCCCTGCAAGCAGAGCTCGACCCCCATCCAGCCCCACCCTCTTGTCAGGAAGTTGTAGAGAGAAAGTCCCCCTGAGCCTCCTCTTCTCCAGGCTGAGCCCCCCAGTTCCCTCAGCCACTCCTCATCAGACTGATGCCCCAGAGCTCGCCATGCAAAGCTCTGAGCTTTGGGTTGGTTTCTGCTGCCCAAACCTGTCCAGCTCCTGGTGCACACAAGCAGCTCCACTGAGCAGATGCCCAGGAGCTACACATCCCCCTGCCCTTCCTGGCTCACCTGGCCACATGAGCCAGTGAAACCCCACTCTCATCACAGCTCAAGGGCACCTCTGTCAGGTGTACAGGGGATAAGGGGGACCAGGGAGTGCTGAACAAGCAGGAAAACCCTGCTGCCCCACAGCTGACTCCATCCATATCTCAACTCTGCAGCATCCCCTCTCAGCCTGGGATGGAGGGACAACCCTGCCCCATCTGTCCCCCTGCTACCACCATTCATTGTCACCTCTTGCACCCACATCCCAGTGCAGAGAGCTGGGTCACCCAAGGATTGCAGGTTCCTGGCCAGCACAAGGGATCAGACTAATCTGTCCCTGGCTGCCCCTGGTGCCACCAGGCTCCTCAAAGGTTTAAACCTGCTCCCAGAACCTGCTCCCAGGAGCAAAGTCACAAGACAGGGATCAGCCAGAACAAGTCCTGTGCCCCTGCCAGGACAGCAGGGCTGGTGACCAGTGCCTGATGTGGCCATGGGCTGCTTTAGCCACGCAGGACTTCAGGACAGACAGGAAATTGTCCCCATTTCCATCCCAGCACAAAGGATCCCTAAAGAGAAGCCCCACAAACTGAGCACAATTGGGCAGGCAACCAGGAGCTTGGATAGGCCAAGTGGTGGGAACGGGAGGACACAACAGCACCAAGGAGTTAACAAGGGCTCTGCAGATGGAGACATAAGTGGGAAGGATTTCTCCAGCAAGGAAGTGACTTTGGGCCCTCTCCAAGCCATCAGCATCTGAAGACACCCAGATGTGATGGCCAACAAAACCACCAGGAGGCAAGATCACAGCACAGGGCCCCTCCCTGCCCATCTCCTCTCGCAACCTCAACCTCAACCACATGAAGCTCGCTTGGGAGCTCAGCTTTGCTCAGCACCACCCTGTGCTTTCTCACTGGGGCCTTAAAACAGTTCCCACTTGCACCTCTTTGCTCTTTCAGCCCAGGAGCAAGCTCCAGGAAAAACACTGCCAACACATGAGGTCCATGGGCTTCCCAGGACAAACTTCTCCAGGGAATGAAACAGTTAATAGAAGAGGTTTTGAACAGGAGAAGCCTGGGCAGAGGCAGGAGAGGATGCATTCTCAAGGTCAGAGATGCAATAAGGGACATGGAAAATAGCACAGTCCTTCCCCACACCCCCCCAAGAGTGGCACTTTCTTCTCCTCCTGTTTCACTGGGAGCTCTGGTCCAAGGCAGCAGGCTATCCTTGAGCTCAAACAGGGGTAAGACAGCCCAGAGTCCCTGGATCCCCAAGGGACCAAGCCATAAGACCCTTCCCCATGGTGGGAGCTCCCTCCACCCAGTTTGTAGCCATCATGAGGCCAACAATATGCAGGTGCTTTGAGTCCCCACTGCACCAGCACACATCCCCAGTCCTGTGCCTGTCACAGGGCCCAGCTCTGTCAGGAGCCAGTCAAGAGAGCTCGAGGAGCCCAAGGCATGGATAGGGCAGAGCCATGGTGTCCCCCAGACCCCCCATTACCCACCCACCTCCAGGAACTGGGCGCTGACTTTGAACTCGGGTGCTGCCACGCCCTGGCTCTGGGCTGCTCGCCGGCGCTCCTCGATGCCGCTGAAGAGGTGGCTGATGGCCCGGGGGATGATGCCCTGCTCCTCCTCCGAGGTGCTCATGTCGAAGCCAGTGCCCATGGTGTAGGTCTTCCCTGCTCCAGTCTGTGCAGAGACAGGGAGGGGAGCTGGCTAGGCCCTGCCAGGCTCAGCTCTGCCCAATGCACCCCACATGTTCCCTCTGCTGCTTTAGGCTCCCCAAATGCCCTTGCTAAGCCACTGTGACCGCCAGCAACACATCAGCTCCCACACTGCCAGCCCTACCACCCCCTCCTCCCACCCAAGGCCACCCCTGCCCCCAGCTCTCACCCAACCAGGGACAACTCTGTTCTCTCCATACCCAGGGTCTCACACCCCCTCCACCTTCCTTAACCTGCCCAGGTGCCCTGTCCAGCACGCCTGGAGAG
>VXBC01009567.1:21803-32396 GCA_013399945.1 Ploceus nigricollis
AAGGGACATGGAAAATAGCACAGTCCTTCCCCACACCCCCCCAAGAGTGGCACTTTCTTCTCCTCCTGTTTCACTGGGAGCTCTGGTCCAAGGCAGCAGGCTATCCTTGAGCTCAAACAGGGGTAAGACAGCCCAGAGTCCCTGGATCCCCAAGGGACCAAGCCATAAGACCCTTCCCCATGGTGGGAGCTCCCTCCACTCAGTTTGTAGCCATCGTGAGGCCAACAATATGCAGGTGCTTTGAGTCCCCACTGCACCAGCACACATCCCCAGTCCTGTGCCTGTCACAGGGCCCAGCTCTGTCAGGAGCCAGTCAAGAGAGCTCGAGGAGCCCAAGGCATGGATAGGGCAGAGCCATGGTGTCCCCCAGACCCCCCATTACCCACCCACCTCCAGGAACTGGGCGCTGACTTTGAACTCGGGTGCTGCCACGCCCTGGCTCTGGGCTGCTCGCCGGCGCTCCTCGATGCCGCTGAAGAGGTGGCTGATGGCCCGGGGGATGATGCCCTGCTCCTCCTCCGAGGTGCTCATGTCGAAGCCAGTGCCCATGGTGTAGGTCTTCCCTGCTCCAGTCTGTGCAGAGACAGGGAGGGGAGCTGGCTAGGCCCTGCCAGGCTCAGCTCTGCCCAATGCACCCCACATGTTCCCTCTGCTGCTTTAGGCTCCCCAAATGCCCTTGCTAAGCCACTGTGACCGCCAGCAACACATCAGCTCCCACACTGCCAGCCCTGCCACCCCCTCCTCCCACCCAAGGCCACCCCTGCCCCCAGCTCTCACCCAACCAGGGACAACTCTGTTCTCTCCATACCCAGGTTCTCACACCCCCTCCACCTTCCTTAACCTGCCCAGGTGCCCTGTCCAGCACGCCTGGAGAGCGCAGCGCTGAGGGCAGAGCTGTACCTGCCCGTAGGCCAGCACAGTGGCATTGTAGCCCTCGAAGCAGCCCTCGATGAGCTTCCCCATACATGTCGTGTAGATCCTCTCCTGCCACGTGTCCAGGTCAAAGACAAAGTCATAGGTGAAGGCCTTGTCCTTGCCCAGCAGCACCTGGGGCTCGCCAGGTGTCACCGAGGTACAGATGTGACATCCCTCTATCTTCTCTTTGGGCAGCTGCGGACGGATCCTACGGGAAGAGAAGCAGGCTGAGGGCAGCACAGGCTTGGGGACACCCATGTGGGCCTGAGGAGGAGAGCACAGCCCATCCTGTGATCCATGTCCTAGAGTGTGTCTAGTGCAGCCCAACCCGAGGGAAAAGACTGCTCTGCACTGGGGCAGCCTCACCTTGAGTGCTGTGTGCAGTTTGGGGCACCACAGTGTAAGAAGGACAGAAAGGTATCAAGGAATGTCCGGGGGGGGACATAAGAATGGTGAAGGGCCTTGAGGAACCATATGAGAAGCAGCTGAGGTCACTTGGCTTGTTCAGACTGGACAAAAGCAGCCTGAGGTCAGACCTATCGAGGTCTGCAGCTTCCTCACAAGGAGCAGCTCTGATCTCTGCTCTCTGTGACAGTGACAGGACCCAACACAACAGCTGGAGCTGTGTCAGAGGAGGGTTAGCTTGGATACCAGAAAAAGGTTCTTCCCCAGAGGGTGCTGGGCACTGCCCAGGCTCCCCAGGGAATGGGCACGGCCCCGAGGCTGCCAGAGCTCCAGGAGTGTTTGGACAGTGCTCTCAGGGATGCACAGGGTGGGACTGCTGGGGTGTCCTGCACAGGACCAGGAGCTGAACCCTATGGGTGCCTTCCAGCTCAGGACATTGTACAACCCCTGCTGGAAACATGGCTCATGCAGGCAGGGGACAGGCAGCACCTCTGCCTGTAGCACAGAGCATACAGGGCAGGGGATGCTTCATCTCTCCTGCAGCCAGCCATAACTCTGACCTGTTTGCAGCTGAAAACAGAGGGTGGCACATCCCAGAAACCAGACACCTCCACCAATGAGGTGACAGGCAGGGCTGGGCACAAAGAGCCTGCACCTAGGACTGCCCCCAGCCCCTCATGGCTGCGCTGGCTCATTCAGCCCACTGCCCCTGGCAGGGCTGGGCACAGACAGGGGCCGTGGCACCGGATCAGCCCCAGCAGGGACGGGGCAGAGTCAGGCAGCCAGGCCAGCACAGCCCCACTCGCTCCCAACGCAGACACAGACACATCAAACCACAGCTACAAAGGCTTGAAATGCAAAATGCAAAACCACGACAAGACAGTCCTCACCGTTTGAAGCAAAGCACCACCCAGCCCAAAAGCTGTCCCCAGCCTTGGACTCGCCGATGGGACCGGGACAGGCGAGGCTGAGCTGGCTCCTGGCTCGGGCAGAGCCTGACCCACCCATCACATCCCACCCACTGCACTCAACCCTGCCTGGGAAATGTGGGAGCAGAGCAGCTGGACCTGCACAGACACTGCTCCTCTGCTGCACAGCTCTGCCTGTGCTGGATGCACCGGCTGCAGGAAGCTGGGGGCTCCCAGGGGACTCATGGAGAAAGGAGTTTGGAGCCAAGCGCCATGCAGATAGCTCTCATTAGCGCTAATGACTGCACAGCTCCCGTCCCCGGGTGCTCCATAAACACAGCTATTAATTCCTTCAAACCACATCCCTGGCAAGCCACATCGAGACCTGAGCAGCCGCTGTGTGCACTGGGACTCAGAATCATGGAATCTCCTGGGCTGGAAGGGACCCACCACGATCATCCAGTCTCACCCCTGCCCTGCACAGACACCCCAACAATCCCACCCTGTGCACCCCTGGCAGCGCTGTCCGAACTTCCCTGGAGCTCTGGCAGCCTCGGGGCCGTGCCCATTCCCTGGGGAGCCTGGGCAGTGCCCAGCACCCTCTGGGGAAGAACCTTTCCCTGAGATCCAACCCAAATCTGCCCTGACACAGCTCCATGCATGAGTCTCTGACCCTCACCCACCCAGGAGCAAAGCCTAGGAGGGCCCTGGGCTGTCTGGGGGCGCAGGCAGGGCAGGCAGTACCAAGCACCCCTGCACCCCTCACCCCACGCAGCAGACACATGGGAACTGCTCTGTGCCTCTGTGGATATATTTAGCTCAGCAGCCACAATAAAAAGCAGCTTCTGATGTGCTCAGTCCCAGACTCGCTCCTGTCGCCTTCCCAGGGTTCCACCCTCCTCCAGAAAAATTATCCCTGACTTTAATTACTTTTGGAGCAAGATGATGTGCTTCCCCCATCCCCACCCTAGACATGAACAGCAACTGCAGCCCCAGGGAATGGGCAGACGAAGGAACTGGAGCCACAGTATGTTTGGGAATCTTTTTCCCTCTCAGGAAAAATTAAAGCAGGTTTTCAGCAAAACATTTCTTTGTCTCTCCACTGCCCCCAGAGGGTTAAGTACCTGCAAGGGGGGTTTGGACCAGCATGAGCAGCAGCACTAGAGGAGTGCGTGCACATGAATTTTCCACAGGGCATTTAGGAACCCACTTTGAGCCTGGCCATGCTGGGCTGTTCCAGTGCCCATACACCAACACCAACATTGCCCCACTCCCCAAACCAGGCTGCCCAGCCAGCTCCAAGCACCCAAGAGGCCCATCTCTCACCCTGGCTCTCCCAGCCAGGGGACCTGTGGGGCTGGGGAGGACCCACGTGCCAGTCCCCAGTGTGCTCCCCATGCCATCCTGTCCCATCTCCCCAGCGGCAGAGAGACGCTGGAGGTGCAGGAATCCCCCAGGAAGATCCTGCTCTTCAGGCAGTTGGCCAAGCCTCACCCAGGATGTCCCTGGGAGCTGCTGCCAGCTGGTGGACAAACACTACAGACTGCAATGAGAGTGGGAAGAGTGCAGCAAGAGGGCAAGGACAGGCACCAGCTGCCAAAACTCACGTGGGAAAGCACAGAGACATCACAAAGCATCACGGGGGCCCCATGCAGCCACCAGGAGACATCTCAGAGGGTTTCTCTAGGCCAGCACAGCTGCTTCTCCTGCTCCCCAGTGTCCAACTGCCCCAGCTCTCCTGCACCAGTGTTGCATCCCTGTCCTCTCAGGAATCCCATTATGCCCATGGGAACTGGGCAACATGAGACCCCAGCTGGGGTAGGGAGGTGTTCATGTATAGCTCCAAGCCATGCCCAGGTACCATGACACCTCCAAACATAGAATCATGCAATTGGTTAGATTGAAAACACCCTCTAAGCCCAATCATTCCCCCAGCTCTGCCATGTTCACCACTAAACCATGTTCCCAAGTGCCACATCCACACATATTTTGAACACCCTCAGGGATGGCGATTCCACCACTGCCCTGGGCAGCCGGTGTCTGACCACCCTATCAAGGAGGAAATTGTTCCTAATATCCAACATAAACCTCCCCAGGACAACTTGAGGCCATTTCCTCTTGTCCTGTCCCTGTTCCCTGGGAGCCGAGCCCAACCCCCGCCACTGTCCCCTCCTGTCTGGGAGTTGTGCAGAGCCAGAAGGTCCCCCCTGAGCCTCCTTTTCTCCAGGGTGAGCCTCCCCAGCTCCTTCAGCCCCTCCTGGTGCTCCAGACCCTTCCCCAGCTCCGTTCCCTTCCCTGGACATGCTCCAGCCCCTCAATGTCCTTCTTGTATAGGCTCCTGAGGACTGGAGGTGCCTCTGAAGTGCCCAACTCAGAGGGACGGGCACTGCCCTGGTCCTATGGCTGGTACAAGCCAAGTGCCATTGGCCTTCTTGGCCACCTGGGCACACCTGGGCTCATGGTCAGGCACCACTGACCAGCATCCCCCAGGTCCTCTCCAGCCACACATGCCAATCCCCTACAGCGCCAGCCCAGGTTTCTCCTTGGCCCTGTTCTCAACCCCAGCTGGTAATGCTGCAGGAGGTCTCAGTGCTTGCCATCCTCTGCCTGAGCTTCCCACGTTCTCCAACAGAGATGAGCAACTTCAGTGGCCATAAAGTCACCATCTGAGTGTGTTCTGGCACTCCTTGTCTCTACCACTACCAAAAAAGATCCTGGCCACATCCTGTCTGCTCATAGGTCCAGCAGAACTGGGTGTGATGCTGCCAGGGTCAAACCTGTGAGCGATGGAGCTGCTCCCTCACCTGCCAGCCAACCTGCTCCATACTTGGTCATGAGCCACCAGCCCTGAGGACAGCTTGTGCCAACCAATGGGACCCACAGCAGAGCCAAACACATTGGGGTGCCTGGTGCAGGACTGGGACACCCACGGAGAGCCTTGCTGCCCTCCTGAGAGCCCATGACACAGGCTCCTGTGGTTATGTGACAGTTTGCAACCCACCTGTTAAATGGCAACTGAAATGACCCAGCAGTTCACCAGCGGGGTGCTGCCTTCCACCCCCCAGCCTGGCAGGAGTGACCTAAGCCCCAGCTCTCCCCAGCCTGTGCCCAGCCAGCCCCACACTGGCCCTGGTGACCACCTCTGTCCAAAGCTGACATAGGGAGGGCACAGCCTGTCCTGAGGCCAGCAGCTTGCTCAGTGCTCATCTCCCTCCCGTTCATATGAACACAGCAGCCTCAGCACAGGCACCCCAGGAAGGAGAAAGCCAGCAGGACCACGGCCACACCAACCACCAACCCCTCAGCTCCCTGCAAAGGGAGGTGACAAGGAATGGAGAGCCAGGACAGAGCTGCACGGTCCCAGCCAAACGCTCCTGCCAAGAAAACCTTCCCAGGCAGCCAGTGCAGCAGGCAGGAGGTGGCTGGATGGACACACAGAGGGGCAGGCAGGGTGCAGAACATCCCTCCCCGACCGGCAGCTCCCGCTGGGGCGTCACAGCAGGAGCCTGATCCAGCATCAGCATCCAAAGCCATCAGCACGAGCCACGCAGGGACACACACAAAGGGGACCTCGGCTGGAGCGTCTCCACTGCTCTCCTGCCATCCCTGCCAGGCTGGCAGGCTCTGAAAGCACTGTCTCCATGGCTGGGCTGCCACGGACACCGAGCATCTGGGAGGAGGGAGGGGAGAGGCTCCTGCAACCCCAGGGGCAGGAGCTGAGGCACAGGAGCTCGGGCAGGCACAAAGGGTGAGCTGTTCTGCACTGCTGCCCTGTGCCAGGCTTGGGGGGCTGGGAGCCAAGGCCAGGTGGGCACTGTGAGGCAGGGTCAGCCTGGGTGGGGGTCTCTGATCCCAGCAGGCACAGCCTCCTGGGGAGGAGCTCCCCATCCCAGCATCTCAAGCCCTACAAGAGGCAAGGGGACGGGGTTGGCTGGCACAGCCAGCATCCCCAGGTGAGGGCTGCACACACCACTGACAGCACCAGCTCCTGCACCCTGAAGGGAGGCTGTCTCCTTGCACGGGAAGGCACAGCTTGGCTGACGTGGACTGCTGGGTTCATGTCCTCCTCACCCAACTGTCTCAGCTTCCTGTCTCCCAGCCCAGCACCACGGCAGCCCCAAGGGGCCTGGAGCATCCTTTGGCCCCAGCACTTTGCCAAAGCCACGGCAGCACACTCCCACAGCCCTCCAGCACAGAGCCAGAGCCATGACAGCCCCACTCCAGCCCAGCAAACTGCCTGTGGGCACACACCAGGCCACACCACCCTGCTGAGACACAGCTGCCCTGGTACAGGGGTAGAGGAACCCAGATCCATCACCCAGGATCACCCATGTCACACAGGGGCTGCTCCACCTCCCGGGAGCCTGAGCACACACATCCTCCAACATTTCCCAGCGCTGTCAGGGGGCTGTAGGGCAGCTGCTCACAGACTGGGGGATCACAAAGAGCTCCTGTCCCTCCAAGACCTCTCTGCAAGCTGCCTGCAGACCCTACAAAGAGCTGTTCCTCTTCCCTCCCAAGGAGGCTGCCCAGCCAGGAAGGGCTGGTTGCCCAGGGAGCAGAGCCAAAGAGCTGGAGAGTGATGGGTGGAAGAGCTCCATGGGATTTTCCCTCTCTGTGCCAGGCCCCAGCTGCTCATAGCCACCAGCTCTTGTCCACCTTGTCTGCAGAGGGGCAAGGCTGCCCACTGCAATGCTGCTGAGGCACTGCCCCTCACCCAGGGGCATCAGCTGCTGTGGGCTGGCAGAGCTGGAGCTGGCAGACTCCCCCAGGGGCACAGCCCAGCTCTGTGAGCCTGTCAGCACAGGTGGGCTGGGCAAGCCCAGACAGCACCTGCCCCCTCTCCCCACATTGCCTGCACTCACTCTGCTCCTGTCTCTGTTCCCACACCACCTGTGCTCACCCCACGCCCCACATCATCTGCATTCACCCCCCTCCCATCCCCACATCCCCTGTGCCTGCCCTGCTCCCATCCCCACTCCTCCCATGGCCCCATCTCTGCTCCCAGTGTCACCAGCCCCTCCAGCCTCCCCAGCCTCTGAGCTGCAGGGGCAGCTGCCCAGCAGCCCAGCCTGCACACAGCCCCTGCCAGCCTGGCTGTCCTCTCTGCTGCCCAGCCTCGCCCTCCTCTGCCCCAAGCCTGCTGCCCATGCTCTGCTGCTGCCCTGTGACCCCACCATCAGCCCAGGGCAGCCAGGAGGAGCAGCTCTCATCCTCCAGTGCTCTCCCAGGACATCTCCTGGGCCAAGGACAGCCCAGGCACCACAGAGCTAGCAGGTGAGGAGGCGTGTGATGCTCAGCTTGGCCAAGCAGCTCCCCAGGGCAGGATCAGAACAAAGTGCTCCAGGTTTTCCCACACCTCAAGCATGGATGGGGCTGCCTGCCCTCCCCAGTGGCTGCCCAGGCCCAGATCCCATAGGAGAATCTTCTCCTTGCCTGGGAAAGGATCTCCCAGCCCCGTTCTCCCTGAGCATGGGGACCAGGGAGAGGGCTGGCTGCCAAGGGCTGCCTCTCTGCACGCAGGTTATATTGGACACAAACCAAGACAAAGTTCAGCATTTAATTACCACAGCAGGGAAGTGGCTTAGCAATCAGAGAAAATTGAATCAGGCTCCCCAGAGACTGCCAGGTCTGGTCAGCAAACAGTCCAATTAAGAGATATAGCCAGGCACCTCTCAGAGCAGCAGGCACAGCACAGAGCCCCCCGTGCCACTGTGCCCCAGACAAACCCTGCCAAGGCAGGGGGTGCCACAGCCAGCACAGCTGGATCAGCACTGGGCCAAGACAGAGCTCCTGGGCAGGCTGGACACCCCACAGAGCTGGGTGCACCCAGAGCCCCAGTGGGCACAGCCCAAAGAGGGGATATGCCTCTACATCCATCCCCCAAGGAAACCCACCCCAGTACCACCCAGCCTGCTCCTGTGCAGGGCAAGCCTGCCTAGCACCCCAGAGCCCCCTGGCTCCCCCTAATCCCAGCACTCCAGACTTTCCCAGGCTTAGGAAAACCTTTAAATCAGGCCGTGGCAGGCACCATGTGCTGCTCATTAGCTCTGGCAGGAGCACGGGGCTGTGAGCTGCACCATCTGCTCCGTGCTGAGAGCATGGCAGGGTGAGGGACACGCACAGGCCAGCAGCAGGGACACCCAGCCCGTGGCAGGGACCAGCAGGGCCCAGGGGATGCAGGATGCTCTCCTCAGCCCAGAGGGGAGCAGAGCCATCCACTTTGGGGTCTCCCTGGACTCCAGCTTCACCCCCTGCGGTGGGTGGGTCTGGCCTTAGCTCAGGCTGGGCTCAGCCCAAGGGGAACACCAGGGGACGTCTGCACACAACAGCCCCAGCACAGGCACCTGTGAAGGCTGCAGTGCCACCAACCCCAGGTGGGGTGGGGAACACACGTGTGACAGCACATAACATGTGACACACGCCCCAGCAGGGCCCAGCTCCCCTCCAGCCACGCAAGAACAGCCCCAAAAACACTGCCTCAGCAGCAGTATGGTAATTAATAGGGAATTAAAGGAAACCATCATTCACCCACACACCCTGGGCCTGCCAGGCCATCAGCCTGACCCCACGAAGCACAGCAATCCCCAGCTCTGATGGGGACAGAGGGACACACTTCCCCACCCAACTCTGCAGCCCAGCGCTGAGGCTCCCATTCCCTCCCAACTCAGCAAATCTCACCCACAGGACCTCTCCCTTTCCCAGGTGTCCTAGGTTACAATATAAAGATGTATTCTATTCCCATCCTCTAGAGCTGGTGAAACCAGGAGGGGCTTTGTTTCTGCCTTATCTCCTGTTAATGGGCCCACCANCCAGGAGCCCCTGCAAGGTCCCCATGTGCCGCTTCCACCCCAGCACCACTGTGGGGTGCCCATACTGGAGATAAGGCTTCCCTAGAGCCTCCCAGAGCACTCCAGCTGCCACTGGGGAAACAACAACCTGACCTTGGAAGAAGATCCTGCAGCCCCAGAGCCCACCAGGAACACCAGAGCAAAACTGCCCACAAGACATGGGAGCAGGTGGTACAGAAGAGATGCTTCTCCAACCCCTCCCCAAAATATAAATAAGGAGATATATATAAATGGATATGGATAATATATATTTATATAAATAAATTGATAAAATAAATATAAGTAAATNATATACAGAATAAATATATATCATTTATATATAAAAATAAATAAGTTAATGAAATAAATAAAAATAAATAGAAATAATAAATGCCAAGCCCTTGGCCAGCAGGACGGGGGATGCTCTGAAGTACCCAGGAGCAAACCCAGTCCCTTACCTGGCCCAGGAACAGAGAACATTTTGCCCTAATGTCTCCCTCAGGCAGGTGCAGTCTGAAAGAGTGGATGAGCAGAGACCACAGCACCATGGATTGAGAGCCCCCCCTCTTCCCCAGCTGGAGGGGCTGGGTTGTGCTTTCCAGCCATGCACCCCTGGGCCAGGGAACTCAGTGCTTGAAGGCATGGGGAAGAGGAGGAGCAGGAGCTCAGCTCCCTGCCAGCATCCCAGAGCAGAGCAGGGATGGGAACAGCTCCCTGCCAAAGCTGGGCATGGGCAGCGGGCAGGGAGGTGCCCACAGCCCCACAGGGGAGCTTGGCACCAGGCTCCACCACAGCAAGCTGTGACAAGAAATCTTCCCCACCCATGTCAGGCCCCAAGGAGCTGCAGGGCTGGGAAAGGGAATCCCCCAGTCCTGGGGCTTAGCTCTGAGCCCTCCCCTGGAAATGGGGGTAGCGACTGTATGGCATCCATATGGAGAGAGCAGAGGGGCAGATTCCGAGCAAGAGGAGGCAGCCTGCACCCCACAGCAGTGCAGGGCCACTGGGGACTCACACCAGGGCACCACTGGGCAGGCTCCTCTCTGCCCAGAGAGGGAAGGGGTGGCAGGCAGGTGCCAGTGACTGTCCCTTCCACCAAGCCAAAGTAAAGCCCACCAGCAGCTGCCCAGGGTGCAGAGGAACCCTCTGCAGACCGATCTCCTGCAGCAGATCCCAGCGGCAGCTGCCTCACAATCCACCACATCCCAAATGTGCCGGCTGTTTAACCAGTGGCATCGAGTGTTTTGACAGCCTCCAGCAGGAAAGAGCCCTATGGGACAGCAGGGCCAGCCCCCAGCCCCCCAGGAGCAGCAGCACAGCCACCGGCCAGGGCTGGCTCTGTGATCCACCCTGGGCTCACAGAGGATATCACCTTCCCTCCCCTGGGGCCAGGAGCCATGTTTCTGACAGCTTTGTTTGGGGCTTCAGCTGCAATTTTCTCCTGCCTCCAATTTCACTGCTGAGGCAGCAGCTGGCTCCGTCCTCGGACTGATCCTTGGGAGGCCTTGGCCTCCAGGCTCCTGAGGCTCCAGGGTGCC
>VXBC01009567.1:37532-55348 GCA_013399945.1 Ploceus nigricollis
CAACACACGGACACACGGACATGGACGGGGACATACGGACACAGGGACACAGAGACACAGGGACACACGGACATGGACAGGGACATACGGACACACGGCCATTGAGCCAATAAAAGTCGGACACACGGATACACGGACAGGGACACTCGGACACACGGATACACGGACAGGGACACTCGGGACACACAGACAGCGACATACGGACACACGGCCACAGCTCGCACTCACACCCATTCACACTCCCACTCGCCAGCCCCTGCTGCCCTCTGCCGGGTCAGCGGCCCCGCTGCCGCCTGCGCCGCTCCGGGCCGCACCGGGGCTGTGCCACCGCTCCTCCGGGCCGTACCCGGGGCTGTGCCACCGCTCCTGCGGGCTGTACCGGGGCTGTGCCAGCGCTCCTCCGGGCCCTACCGGGGCTGTGCCAGCGCCGCTCCGGGCTGTTCCGGACTGCATCGCGTGTCTCCACAGGGCTGGCACCACTCCGATACCTCCTCGGCTGCCCTGGATCCTGTCCCCTCTGGTGCTGGGGGGTGACACCATGGAGCAGCAGGATACAGAGCAGGGCAGGGCTGAGCTCAGTGCTCCTGACAGAGCCACCGGGAGCAGGGCCTGGCAACCCTTTGGGCTGTCCAAGGCTGTGGTGAGTCTATCCTAGGAGGACGTGGCATGCCAGGATGGTGTCCAGGTGCCAGCAGAGCTCCCCAGCGCGCACAGTCCGTCCTGCAGGGCTGGGGTCCCCACAGCAAGCTGGACACCCGTGCAGCAGAGGGCAGTGCCCACAGAGCTGTGCCCACAGGGCCATTGGCTCCATCCTCAGGGCTGGTCTGGGGAGGCTGGTGAGGGAAACACATCCAGGGCCATCAGAGAGCAGGGCTGGAGACAGACCAGCACTGGGGAGCTGAAGGAGTCACTGCTCTGGCTTTCCTGAGTTGCACTCACGTTGCTGGGGCTGATGGCAGCTGGACACAGACAGGCCCTGGCTCTGCAGGGGAGAGCAGCTTCCAGCAGGGCTGGCACCTACAGGGGACTCCCAGCTCTGGCGTCAATTCAGGGCAAATAGCAATAGAGCACGAGGGCAAACTGAGGCACCCAGAGGTCTCTTTGGAGGAGTCCAGGCTATATCCTGGGAGAGGGATAGCCAGGACACGCCAGTGGCTAACAGCTGGTGGCCGATGGCTAGTGAGGGCAGTGCTGTGCCCAGCACAGAGCCCAGCACCTGCCCTCTGCTCTGCAGTCCGGGTACCTTCACCTCAACAGCACTGTCCCTTCACCCCATGCCCATGTTTGCCCCTCCCAAGGTGCCAGGACCATGGGCCACACGTGCACAGGACTCTGCATCCTGCGGGAGTTCCTCAGCTCTGCTGGCATGGCTAAGGCCCAGGACACTGTATGCTGGTACAAAATCATGGGGGTGAGCAGGACATGGCTCAGGAGCTGTCTGGCTTCCTGCAAGGATGTGAGGAGCTGGCATTCCTCTTTCTTTGTCCCGTGTTTGCAAGGTGCACGGTGCAGTTCCCACCCTGAGCTGCTGGTTTTCCTGAGGCTGGACTCTTCCCCACTGAAGCTCCAGGCAGAGAGGGGCAGTGACTGTTCCATGATGTTTCTCTCTTCCTACTCCCACCCACATGCCAGCTGTACCACAAATCACATCTGTCCCCCAGTTCAGCTTAAGAAAGACACACCACACACACACCTCGGACAGAGCAAAGCATCCCCTGTGCAGCCCCAGACAGCAGCAGAGGGTGCAGAGCCCCCACCACAGTGCTATTGTCCCCACCACAGTGTCACCCTTATGTTTAGAGTCTCCAGTGACCACCCATGTGTCTCGGCAAGTGATACATGCAGTCCTGCATCTCCCTAAACCCACCAGGAGACCACAACCACTCACTCCACGGTGTCCTTGACATCCCCTGGCAGAGCAGCTGCCAGAGCCAACCTGCCAACCCCGTGCACCCTCACCAGTGTGTGTGAGGGTGTGAGTGTCAAGGGGGGCAGCTCCTGCCCCAGGGCAAAGAAGCACGAGGCAGGGGTGCAGCAGTTTCCCCCACCCCATCCATCTCTGCTGCTGCATGCTGTGGGGGAAGCTGCACTGCCACGGGCAGGCACCAGGCGGGCTCTGTGCTCAGGCTGCAGCTGGAACTCAGGCAGTTCCCTCCATTGAGCCAATAAAAGCCATGCTGGGCTGAAGGCTGCCTCATTGATCGACTCCTCCCCTGGGACCCATCCACTCTCTGCATTTTAATATAGATTAGGTGATCAAGAGCCCCCCAGTTCCCAGTTAGGCTGGGCTGGGGGCCCTCGGGAGCCAGATCCCACTGAAGAGCTGGGCTGGGAGATGGGGCTGCCCCAGAGCTCTGCACCCCGATCCCATGGGGGCACTGTGGACCCCCCGGGCAGCCCAGAGAGGAACAACCTCGGCTGCTGCTCAGCACCAGCGCAGGCAGTGCTGGGAGCACGGCAGGAACAGCTCCGCACTCTCCTGGCCCGTGCCCCACTGAGCTGTGGGATGGAGGTCACGGCTGAACGAGACCTTCCCAGGGACTGGGATGGATGCCTGACCCCAAGAGCGCAGTGTGGAGATAGTGCAAGGGGCAGAAATGGCATCACAGTGTCCAGCTCTCCTCTTGGCCAGCCCCAGGGCTGCTGTCCCAGCTCTTACACCTCTGCCCATCCCCAGTTTCACACACAGTTGGGACAGGGAGCCAAGAAGGCCCCAGGCCCCATTTTACTGCCTAGCCCCTGGCACATCTCCTCCTCACAGGCCAGACTCAGCTGCAGGCAGAAGGCTGCAGGCTCCAGCAGAGACATGAGGATGCAGGGTCCAGCTGCTGAGATTTCAGGAGATCCCCAGAACCTGGCAACCTCAAACTGCACTGAAGGCTGCCACGTGAATCACTGCCAGCTCTGGTTACACGTGGTGTCACATTTGCAGCCCCTTCACTGGCTGTGCAGGCAGGGTGGCAGAGGAAGGACGGGAGGGGCACCCAGGGTCACACAGCAGGAACACTTTAATGACCTGTCCAGCTCTTGCAAGACCTGCTGGAACAGCATTGTCCTGTTCTGCACCAGCATCCCAGAGACCTGTCCCAAAAGTAACACCACAGCTGGCCAGAGTAGCTGAGGAGCCCAGGCAGAGCAGGAACAGTGTGGCTCTGCTCCTGCACCCCCTGTGACAGAAGCCTGGGCACTGCAGTGGGCAGCTCAGAGGCGAGTGGCAGTGATGGTCTTTTGGGAGGGAGCTACACCAAGCCCTGGGGATCTGCCTGGTGGCACAGCTGAGGTGTCCAGAGGGACAGAGCCAGGTTTTGTGCCCTGCAGTGCTTCTCTTCCCCTTAGCAGCTCCACAGCTGCTTTCTCCACTTCATCCATCTCCAGCTGGCTGCTGGCTGCCATCTCATCCCTGGTCACTGCTAGGAAGGACGAGTCCTGGGCCAGAGCCCCGAGGCCTCCGGAGATCAGAGCCTGTGCAGAGGATGAGAGCACAGCCTGGGTGCTCAGCCTGGGGAGCTGCCCTGGCTGCAGGCACCCACCCACCCTCTTCTCCTCCCTTCTGCCCTCTGTGCTGGCACAGCCTGCTGCTTGTCCTTGTGGCTAAGCTTTGCCCCCCAGTCTCCCATCGTAGCACAAGCATGGTATCCCTGGAATTTCCTGCCATCCCTGCTGTTCCCTCTGCCAAGCTGTGCCCTTGCCTTACCTCCTGAATGAGGAAGGTGATGGCTGGGGTGGAGGATGTTCCTGGCTCACCAGTTTCTCTCTGCTGGAACCTTGAGCTGGATGCTGTTCCTGTCACAGTGCCATCCTCTGTGGGCAGCTGGGTGAGAGTAGCACAGAGCTGCAACATGTGCTGGGACACTGCCCAGGGAAGATCTCTCCCATGTTAGTGTGGGGGCTGCAGGTTCTGTGCCCTGTCCCTGCCCAGTGCCTGGACAGGCAATGCCATCCTGCTGGAGCTCCTGGGTCCAGGGCACCCCCAAAATGGGACCAGCAGGGCCCAGAGAACAGAGAGCTGGGAACCAGCCCTGTCCCCCTGCCCTGGCATGTGCTGGGCAAAGGGCAGCAAAGGGAGCCTGGGGGCAAATCTGATGCAACGCTTCTGCCTGCCCTGGCCCTGGAGGCAGATGGGCAGCCAGAGGAATGTGCTTCCAGCTGTTCCAGCTTCGAGGAGCTCCCCATGGCTGTTACAGCAGCAGGGTGGGAGCCCAGCTCCACCTCCAGGCTGATCCAAGAGAAAAGCTCCAGCAAGGCTGGATTCACACAGTGAGCCTGGAAAGGGGCTCCTTCCCAGCACAGCTGTGCCAGGATGGCAGGGAGGATTCCCAGGATGGCAGGGAGGTTCACCTGTGTCCCCCACATTACACATCCCCTCTGACATGCATTGCTCCTTTTACCTGCTGGGGGAGGAGTGGCCCTGGTGATGAGAGACCCCCAGAGGTGGCCCCTCGCCTCCTGCTCAGCCTCTCCATGGGAATGGGGCGGTTGTGCTCTGTGGGAGGGAAGCGTGGGGACATCACAGAATCACAGAATCACCCGGCNTCTCACCATCCATCAGATGGGTACAAGAGCAAGGACACCACTGCCAAACAGAGATGGGACCGGGCTTGCTGGACTGGGGGAAACAGGATTTAGGAGTTCAGCAGCACCCAAAGTCCCTGTTTAAGGAAATGAACATGGTCTTGTGGCCCTGCTGCCCTGGGATGGCCAGTGCTCCCCCAGCCTGAGGCACTGTCTCCATGCTTCATCACCTCAAAGGGTGGAAGGAGGGAGAAGGGTCTCCTTGGAGCTCTCCAGAGAGATCCTGCTGTGCTCAGTGCTCTCAGCAAACCTCTGACTTACTGGGGCCTGCATCTCCTCCTTTCCCCCACCACCATCAGCCCCAGCCCTGGCCCCTGGGCTGGTGCCAGTCCCCCAGAAGAACAACCCAGCCCAGACTCACCCCGCGCCGGGCGCCTGCGTGCTGCTGGTACCGTCTTCCTCAGCACCTCATCCTCAAACTGCACCCTGGCAAGGGCAGGCAGGGGGGTCAGCCTGGCTGGGACCACGCCCTGAGCCCAGCTCCACCTGGGGGTGCAGCCCTCCCCACCTTGCCCAGCCTGGGAGGACACACCTGTAGGGACAACTGGGATGGATGAACGGGGTGGGGACCCCAAGGAGCAGGACTAAGTACCTCCCCTTACGCTGGTGATTTTTGTCCCTTCTACCCGTGCCCAGGCACCTGCTGGTGGCCCCAGCCTGGCCCTTGGCCCTTGGGATTGGCAGGTGAGGGGGACGGGAGATTCTCCAGCTCCTGCTGTCCCTGGAGCCCTGCTGCCCACATCCCTGCTCATGGCACTGGGATGGAGAATGATGGGATGGGAGCCCAGGGTGCAGCCAGCTGCCAGGACAGCCCCAGGGCAGACAGTGGCACTGCCCCCCTGGCCTGCACACCAGGCTGAGCGCCCTTACCCCTCCAGCCAGCTGCTGCTGTTGGCGTTGTTGATGTTGGTGTTGCCTTCCTGGGGGAAGTCATCAAGGAACACAGGAGAGTCGAGGTCCTCACTGCCCACCTCGGTGAACTGCAGGGGCCTCTGGCTGGCCACCTGGGGCTGCAGTGGGCTGCTGGGCTCCATGAAGCTGTCCACCTGGCCAAACAAGCCACCTGTTCTCTGCAACCAACAGGGAGGGCATCAGGGGAAGCCTGGAGCTCCAGGCTGCTCTGGGGCCATTCCCATGTCAAAACAGTGATTGCTCTGCTCAGGCCTTGCAGACCATGTGGTCCTAAAAGCTTTACTGCCCAGGTGGGGAAACTGAGGCACTGAGAGTTGATGGCCATGCAGCAGTGCCTTGGCTGGAAATGGGGGTGTGCATTCTATCCCCATCTCTCAGAGCTGGGGCAGTTCTCTTCTGTNCAGCATTGGAATAAGCCAGCCCATGACAAATCCTGTCACCTCTGTGGGACAGCCTGAGGTGGTGGCACCTCTGGACACAGAAGGAGGTGCAACTCTGCTACCCCACAGCTGCCCAGGCTGTCTTTGAGGCTGCCAGGGAGTGGGAAGTGAATCAGTTCCTGTGACACCAGAGTTGTCCCACCTGAGCCTGGCAGAAGGTGTGACTGGGAACCTCCAAACCAGCAGGTAAATATCCAGCACAGCCCTGCCAGGCACATGGGCTGAGTCCTTTCACAGAGAGGAAACCGAGGCAGGGAGCAGCTCACCCAAGATGACACAACCAGGATGTCCTGATGCTCACAGAAAGGACAGAAGTGCTGCTCATCCCTGTGGCCCACACCCTGCAGACTGTCCCCCAGTGCTAGCAGCCAAGCTGGCCACCACCACCACTCTGAAATCAGGGCTGGTGGGAGCACCAGACTGTGCCCTGAGGGCTGAACTCACCCTGTATATGCCCTCCTCCAGGGCAGCCTCCACCATGGCTCTTTCCAGCTCCTCCTCTGCAGTCAAGTCCCCAGAAATGGCCCGATGGATTTCAGGAGCAGCTTCTTCTTCAATGCTCCTCAGCCCAGCCTGCAGGGGACAGAAGGCAGGGCTGGGGTGACCCCACCACCCTCACCCTGGTCTCTGGAGAGGGAAGCATGGTGAGGCACGCTCCCCGTGCTCCCTGTCCTGTCAAGGACAGGCCATGGGTCACAGCCTGCAGCTGGCTGGCTGTGCTTGGTGACACTGCTCCTGAGCTGCTGTCCCTCAGCTGTCCCTCAGCTTCTGGGCTCATGCTGTCCCACAAAAGGGAACACCCTGATGGAGGGCTGTGCTGGTGACAGCCAAGGGTGGGCTGGGCCTCTGTCCCCAATCTGGGACCTGGCTCTTTTCCTTGCTTTGCACCTTTGGGGCCTGGTCCTTTATCTCTACGGGTGATTTCCTCCCTACAAAGTCAGGAGAGGCTAGGGACATCCCAGCCTTCTGGCCAGGCACAGAAATCCTCTGCCAGCACCCCTTGGGCCTGCTCTACAGGCTTCTCTGACTGCACTGGTCCCTCTCAAAGTCAGCCACGCTGACCCCCCTCCACCTGGTGCAAGGCTGAGAGAACACCAGGCACATGGAGCTGTCCAGACACTGCTGAGGGAGAGGAGGGACAAGGCCCTGGGACTGGAGCAGAGCAGGGGGGTAAGGGCTTGGATGAGCAGCATTTGGCACAGACAATGGGCTGGGGTGGGTCCAGGTTTTAAAACTACTTGGTGAGGCACAGATCCTGCCAAGCCCTCTCTGCACTGGAGTGAGAGGAGCAGAGAGTCAAAACCCTCCTCTGCTTTCTGAGTCACCTGCACACCAAGGTGACACTCAGTGCTGGGAACTCATGGCCAGTTCAGTGCTGGTTTACCTGGGGCACCTCACCTCCAGGGCCATGAGGCACAGGGTCCCTGCAGCTCTCTGAGTCCCCTGGACTCACCCAGGCTGGGGGAAGCCTCTTCCCTTCCCTGCCTGCCTCCAGGAAGGATCTCCCCTCCAGCACCACCCAGACACCAACCTGGATCTCCACGGGGTTTTTCTTGGGCCGGTACCCATAATACTCCTCCTGGCGCTTCATGAACTTCCTGAAATGTTCTTGGATCAGGAAAGTGGCGTAGAACTTGCCCACTGTCACCTCATCATCTGGAGGGAGGAAACCAACACGATGATTCTGCCTGTCACAAGATCCCGGTGGCTGGAGCAGTGGGACCCTGAGCAGGAGCTGCTCTGTCCCTCTGGAAGGGACACCTGGGGACATACCTCCAATAGGGGGGATGACCTGGTCCAAAAGCTTCATACTTGTTCGCTTCCAGATTTTTTTGATAATAGCTCTGAGCTCCTCATTGGCCTGTTCAAAATTACCTGCAGGTAATAATAATTGAGGAAAGCGAGCAGGACAGAGCAGCTCATTCCCAGGGATGTGAACAGGAGTGAAGACAAAGCTTGTGAACACCTGGCCAATCTCCTGGAGGCTGTGACAGCTCCTCTCTGCCTCCCCATCCAACAAAGATGAGCTTAGTAAGAGCGAGGCTTTGATTTTAGCCAGGACACTTTACAGATTTTGACCTCCCCTTTGGTGCTCCCACAGGGTTCCCCATTCCTGAAATCCCAGTTTACCTCCAACATCTCCTGTGCTCCTCCCAGGCTGCCATGTTCTCACTCCAGCCAGAGGGAAGCACCATGGCACACTGGTGGCACACATGGCACTGACCCCAGGAGCCCACCACTGCCTGGCCTTGGCTCCTGCCACAGCTGCCCAGCCCAGCCCAGAGCTGCTCACAGCACAGGCACAGAATCAAGTGTTGCAGTAAGGCAGAAAAATCATAAAGAAATGCTTCATAAAATCAGGCCTGCTCTCCTAAAATCACTGTCTAGCCTTGTCAGGCTAGCCCTCTGCAAGTTCCCATGTGAAAGCAATCCTGGTGTGAGCAGTTCATTAACATAACAATCTATTCCTGGGTAAAAAACAAATTGCACCTGTCTAAACTGGTTTTACACTGTTAGATAGTTTTATTTGTTCCATCTCTCACAAACAACTTTTCCTGCACATACACACCAGGGGTTTGAGTGACCAATCAACACAGGGTAACAACTTGTTTCTAAGCAATAAATTAATTGGCAAGAAAGCTACTAACCAACTGGAGTACCACACAAGGTCTGTAAAACTGTATAAAAACCAGTTATGTGAGTAAAGAATGGGTTTTTTCCACCATGAAGGAAATGGAGCCCTGCCTGATTTATTCCCATAACAAGCTGGGGGGACACCTTCCCACAGCAAAGCTCAGCAAACTATGCTGCTGGCAAGGAAGGGGTAAAGGAAAGCAGCTCCCCCCCAGCACGGCCAAACTCAGGGGCCTGGCAGTCCCCTGCAAGGAGGGCTCTGGGCAGAGCCAGTCCATCGTGCCACACCTTTGAAGCAGGAGGTGAGCACAGGTAAGTCCTGATCTCCAGGAGCTGAACCACCTCAGCTCTGTGCAGGTCCTAGCACCTCTCCTAAGCTAAATTCAAAGGACGGGAGCTGCACCAGCCCCACTCCTAAGCTGTTCAGGGTGGCACTGGTGGCACTGGTTCACCCCTCAGGGCTGCCACACGTGGGCCACCAGCTGATCACATCCTCCAGGCTCCTGAGCAGGGCCACGCAAGGGCTCTGGGATGGACAACAACAGCAGGCCTGAGGGCTTGTCCACAGGGTCTGANTCACATCCTCCAGGCTCCTGAGCAGGGCCACACAGGCACCCAGGGGCTCTGGGATGGACAACAACAGCAGGCCTGAGGGCTTGTCCGCAGGGTCTGATCCCACAGACAAGTGCCTGAGCTCCCTGGCCACTGGGGGAATGGTGTGTAACTCACACCCAGTTAGAAAGTGGGCTTTTCTAAGTGAAACCATACCTGTTCCTATACAGCAGAGGACAGTTGTAATATTATGGTATTGATAATTGTAAAAACAAGCTGTGGACAGATGCAGCAACCACAATTTGTCCTCCCATGTGTTTTAAACCAGAGGTTTTTCCTGAATCTCAACATCTTTACTCCCAATACTCAGCTGCTGGAAGAATGAACCACTCTTTTTAGCTCTCTTTTAGCTTAACATCATTAGATTTCCATTAAAAGGTGCCATGTGGTTTTCATGCACAGTGGAAAATTTTCATCATGCTCTATCACTCTGTCCTTCTTTCCAAACCTAATGTGCACTTTCTGCTGTTTGAGGCAACACCAGAATGTTGGCACTGGATGTCCTCTATTTGAATTTAATGTCAGATTGCTGCCTGGTCGTTATTCAGTTGGTCCTGGACACAGCAAAACTCAATCTGTGTGAAGATCAAACAAGGGGAATGCACAAGGAAGGCTCCCTGTCAGGCTGTAGAGGCAGCCAGGATCACTGCTTACCTTCTGTCTTGATCTTGAGGGCTGTCCTCACCAGAGCGAAGAGGGTGGCGTTGAAGGTGACGGTGCCGTCGCTGTTCAGGGGCATGTTCATGCACACCAGGCGCTGCACAGCAAACCCACAGCTGGCACCCGGGCACAGAGCAGCCTGGCAGCCCCCAGGCTCAGAGCCTGGCCTGCCCAGGGGTCTGCTCAGGGCACAGAGCCCTCCCAGCCCCACCTGCCCTGCCCAGCAGTGGCACTGGTGGCACTGGTTCACCCCTCAGGGCTGCCACGCGTGGGCCACCAGCTGATCACATCCTCCTGAGCAGGGCCATGCAGGCACCAACATGGGCAATAGCAGCAGGGCTGAGGGCTTCTCCACAGGGTCTGATCCCACAGACAAGTGCCTGAGCTCCCTGGCCTATCACCCCTGGTACCACAGCTGCCAGGGGCAGTGACATCCCTGGTCCCAGCCAGCTGAACCACAGCAAGTGGTGGCTAGAGCTGGGGGAAATAACCTACAGGGGCACGGGTGCCATGGGAGAAAATCATGGAATCACAGAATTGTTTAGGTCAGAAAAGAGCTGTGAGATCATCAGGTCTAACTGCTCCCCCAGCACTGCTAAGGCCACCAGAAAAACCATGCACACAAGCACCACATCCACATGGCTTTTAAATCCCTCCAGGGTGGAACCCACCACTGCCCTGGACAGCCTGTCCCAGGGCCCAACCAATCTTTTGTTGAAAGTTTTCCCCAATATCCATCCTAAACCCCTCATGGTGCAACTTGAGACTGTTTCCTCTTGTACTGCCACTTGTTACTTGAGAGAAGAGACCCACTCCCACCTGGATTCAGCCCCCTGTCAGGGAGTTGTAGAGAGCAAGAAGGTCCCCGTGAGCCTCCTCTTCTCCAGGCTGAACCCCCCCAGTCGCTTTCAGAGAGATGGGAGTCATTTTGGACTGCACTCCCCACTCCAAAACATGTTCCAGGCTGCTCTGAGGAGTCTGGGGATCAAATCTCCTGATGTTTGCCCAAAACTCAGGAGGGATTACACCAGTGCCTGAGCTCCTGCCCATGCATGTTACACATGAGCCTCACACAGGCTCACACAGATTTGTTCAGAATGAGCTAAGCCAGGAAAAGTGTATTTCTGCTAAGAAAGTTGGGGTCTCCTTCTCCCTAAGCACCATCAGCTCTTAGAAACAAGTTCTGCAGCCCAGCTGATGTGGCCACATGCTCAGGCCCTGCACTGCCCTCCTGCACCAGCTGCAGTGGGGCCTGGCAGTCCCCTGCAATGAGGGCTCTGGGCAGAGCCAGCCCATCCCTTTGAAGTAGGAGGTGAGCACAGGTAAGTCCTGATCCTCAGGAGCTGAACCACCTCAGCTCTGTCAGTAGCACCTCTCCCTGCCCCCCAAATACCCCCCCTCATTAAAAAGGAGAGGTCAGAGCAGAGTATAAGCTGGCTGGGCTGTCACTCTCAGCAGCCAGGAGGACACAGTGACAGCTTGGGGAAGGTGTCCCTGTGCTCACACACCTCACACCACCTTGGCTCTTACCTTACAAGCTACACGGTGTGGGCAGAACTTCCCAAAGCCCAGGGGAGGGTTGATACGCCTCAGCAGAGTCACCACATCCAAGTGCTTGATTCTCCCCCTGCAGAGGAAACTCCAGCTCAGCAGTGAGGCAGCAGACCTGCATGACAGTGCCCTGGGGAGCTGCTCTGGGGGCTGATCCCTGGGATCTGCCCCGTGCTTCTCCGCTGGGCAAATCCCTACTCCTCCCTCTGCTCCTTCTGGGGAAAGCAGCTGCTCCCTGTGCCCCGGGGAGCAGGTGAAGGTGTGCAGGGGCATGGGAAGGGTCAGCAGCCCCACCACAGCTGGATGAAGAGGGAACTGAAAGTCTTATGTTCCCAAATATCCTGGTTGTTACCTCGCTCCTCTCTAAGAGGAGAACAGGGCACAAATTTTCCTAAAGATTTGCTAAGAAAGACATGAAAGAGCTGCAGACAAAAGAAAATAATCCTTATCTCTGTTCTCTGTTCTTCCCTGTAGAATGTGAAATAGAGATTGTTTATCTTCAGTAACCAATCCTAGTCCAGCTGTGTCTAGACTTAGATTGAAGGTCACGAGACAAGTCAGAAGACTAAGATAAGTAAGTTAGAAGTAAGTAGGTAGTATAGCCTCTCTTCATATATTATTAATGTATTTTAGTATAGATTTAATAAAGTATATTCAACACCTCAAAAGCCTTCTAACATCCTCAGACATCCTTCACGTCTCATCCCTCGAGAGTCGCCTGTTTATACAATACCTGGTGGCTTTTATCAGACCTGGATCAACTCTGGCACGTCCACATCAACCTCTGAGATCTGGAACGTGGCTCGTGGGCAGTGCCACAGCTCACCCTGGTGTGCCTGTGTCCCCCTCCATGGAGCACCCTGGCCATGCTGCCACCCACCCTCACTCACTTGGCCTCGGGGTCGTACTCAGCCCAGATCCGCTTGAACTCGTCCAGGTGGTGGGGCCCCAGGATGGACCAGTCCCGTGTCAGGTAGTCAAAGTTGTCCATGATGACAGCCACGAAGAGGTTAATGATCTGAGGGCAGAGGAAGGCATGGGAAGGACCCAGCCAGGGGAGAGAGACCAGCACTACAAAAACAGGGGCAGATGTGTTCTGGGATCTCCTGCAGTCAGAGGATGCTGCTGATGCCTTCCCGTGCAGAGAGGAGCTTCCTGCTCAAGCAGGTCGTGTGAAAGGACAAGCACATCAGCACCTTGTCCCTCTCCACCCTGCCAAGGCCAACACAAACATCTGGAAGGCAGCACATCAAGGCTGTGGGAAGAAACTAGAAGGGGATGCTGGGTCCCCAGGAGTGCAGTGTCAGTGTACAGCATGGCTGGGGAGGTGGGCTGGGGGTGATGTCCCCAGGAGGAGGTGCAGGGGCTCACCCCATGAGACACACAGCTACCAACACCGTGGCTGCCCAGGCAGAAGGGGCTCTGTGGGAGCCAGCATACTGTGGGAAATGGGTTGTAGAGAAATCTCAAAGCTTGACAGAAGGCTCACATAGTGTGTATCTGTATGTAAACCTTGAGATGAGAAAGGTAAACCTCGAGATAAGAAATGCTGACTTAGAAATGCCATGGAATAGGACAGACGCTGTTGAGAGAGAAATGGAACCAGAAACAAGTTTCAAAGGATGGCCTTACAAACAAGCCTAGATATTTTAGAGGAACAGAACAATGAAAGATGCATACCAAGAAGGCACAGAGCATGTAGAAGCTGATGAAGTAGAAGTAGGCAAAGCCAGTGCCACAGGTGTACTCCTCTCCCTCAGCATAGTCGGACTCGGGGTCACAGCGCCGGCCGTAGCTGCAGTCCAGCAGGATCTCCTGCCACGCCTCGCCCGTGGCACACCTGGGAACAGGGGACACCTGCTGGACCCTGCCTGTCCTGGCCATGCAGGGAGGGCTGAGGCCAGTCCAGCACACAGACTGGACTTTTGTAAGGAAAGCTTTTGTAAGGAAATCCAAACCCTCCATTGACATGATATACTGAAATTTTCAAAAATCAAGGAAATAAGATTCCCACCTTACCACAACACTAGGTAGAGAGCAGAACTAATAACTACCAGCTGCTTTTGGTGAAACAATGCCTAAGAATGCCAGTTAAAGACCAGCTTTGATTCATAACACTGCCCATAAAATGTTCATGTTATCAGAAGCACGTGGGCAGCTCCTTGGAGCAAACCAAGGGCAGATCCACTCCAGGAAGAGTGGAGGAAGACCTGCTACCTTGTAAGGGCTTGAGGTATCAATGCAACACAAGTACAGCTAGTGCTAGGTGAAGGCCACCCAGGTTTACATTAGTAATTGGTGTATCGACTGAATCACTCACAAAAGGCTTTGTGAACAAAAAAAGGAGCAGTCAGGATTCTGGGATTTCTGCTATAGGGCCACTGAAAGCTTCAGAAAGGGTCTGGAGTCAAGGAGAGCCTTGGGCTGAGCTCCTGCTTCCCATGAGTTTCCTCACAATTCACAAATTAAAATCTAGTCTGGGAAGGAAATACTCAGAATAGCAACCCCAAAATGCCACACCACCCAACCCACAGCCTCTGCTGCAGGAGAGCTTTCTGTGGGACAAAAAAGAAATCAGCCACTGAAATGTTGGTCCCCCCTCACTCCAAGCTGGGCATTCCCCCAGGCTCAGAGCCTTCTGGAGCTGCTTACACGACAGGACAAGACTGACCTGAAGAGCAGCAGCACAGCCTGTGGAAAGGTCTGGAAGTTGTTGTTTCGGTTGATTTGGGTCCCGTCCACCATGGCAATCTTCCCAAACATCTGTAAAATCACAGTGGCAGGTCTGCAGTGTGCCATCCTTTCTTTGGCACCAACTACGCTCTGGTGCCTGAGCTCCATTTCCTCTTGTTTATTTGGCTTTGGGCATCCCCAAAAGAGATTGAGATTGGGATGTGGGTGCTCTGGGGCTTGGAAGCTACTTGGACATTCCTGCCAGTGCTGAAAACACCCCTGACTACAACTGCACTTCATCTGGGCCATGGAGACAAGGTCTCCTGAACCAGCACAAGCACTGGTGCCTGTGTGTCTGGGTTGTGCCATTGACTACCAAAGTGCTCTGCCTGAAGCCCAGGGACAGGAGGCTGCTGGGGTGGCAAACACCCTTGCAGACCAGGCTAAACAGGTCCCATCATGTGCAAAGTCCCAGAGAGGCTCTAACAGAGGAACCAGTCCCTCCCTGTCCCACCTCCCCAGGTGCCATCAGGCTCAAGGCATCTGATGAAGACCAATTGCCACCCCCCTGGCCCTGTGCCCCTCACCTGCATCCCAATCACAGCATAGATGAAGAAAAGCATCACAATCAGCAGGGCCACGTATGGCAGAGCCTGTGACAAAAGGACCATGGCTCGTGTGAGACACAGCCCAGGGACAGGGCTTGGGCTCTGGAGGTGCTGCAGGAGCTGTACCTGTCCCTGTGTGGGGAGGGCACAGCTCACCTGCTCCTCCCACACCCTCCTGCTGACCCCTTCTCTGTGGTGCTCACACGTGGGAGGCTGATGCCAGCCCCTGTGGCTGGGACAGGGGCTCAGCACAGCCCAGGGCAGCCCAGGGCTGAGGGCAGTGCCCAGCTCAGGCTGGCAGCTGATGCTGCAGCATGCCCTGAGGTACCCACCTGGTGCAGATCCCAGCCAAGCAGACCAGGACAAACGGGCCCAGCAGGGACTGCCAGCACCTGGCCAGCTCTGACACTCAGTGCTGTCACCTTCCCACCCACGTGGGCCATGCTCTACCCACCACAAGCCCCCGGCCCAGCCTGAGGTCAGCAGGAGCACTGGAGCTTTCTGCTCTGCCTGGTGAGGACAGGCTGCTCACGCCACCAGCCCGAGGGTCAGCCACTGCTGCCAGCCCTGGGCATGTGTGTGTTTGGGAGGGGAGCAGTGCTCCTGACAGACCTGAAAGGACTTGATGAAGGTCCACAGGAGGGTCCTGACACCTTCCCCTCGGCTCAGCAGCTTCACCAGGCGCATCACCCGGAACAGCCGGAAAAAAGTGATGGAGACGCGGGAGTTGTCATCAGGGTCCTGCAGGCAGAGCACAGCAGCTGCAGGACACAGAGTGCTGAAGCCTCCAGGCCTTCAAGGCAGAGGGGTCCAGGTCCTGGGGGGAGGAAGGGTAACGAGATCCCACCCCCAGCAGCAGCCGTGGTGCCCTTGCCTGCACACAGGAGCAGACTGCAGAGGTGTGCTGCACTTCTCCCCCTGGCTCTCCTCCCCCAGCCTCCCCAGGGATCTCATCTCCCCAGGCCCCCACACTCACACTTCTGACACTGGGATAATGCAGGAAGGAAGGCATGCTGCACATGGACTGGGAGAGCTGTGAGGGTCACAGGGCCACCACAGACAGGCTTGGTCCCACTGGGTCTTGCCTAGCACGTCCTGTATTTGTAGGGTGAGGTGTAAGGTGGGCACCAGGCACAGCAAGGGCTGATGAGAGCTGTTTAAGCAGAGAAGGGCAGTTTTGAGAATGTTACAGCAGGACTTTACCCAAAGGAGGGACTGAAGAGATCAGCAAAGATCTCTGCAGGTGCTGCCCATGTCACCTGGCCATGCAGTGATGCCTACCCTCTGTGGGTATCCCCCTTGAAGGGGTGAACAGCCAGGGGTTCAGGGCAGAGGGGGCAGGCAGGAGGTGAGGCAGGAGGCACAGCTCCTGGCCTGAAAGGACTGGCTTTGTCTGGAAGCACCTAACAGTGGTGGCTGGAGATGCTGGGGGCTTGGACACCTGTGCCCTTGATAGCCCCCACATGGCACAGCCTCAGCCACAGTCTGTGCCACCAGGAGCCACGAACAGACCCTGCTGGCACTGCCTGCCTGGACTCCATCACTGCTTGGGATGCTTTTCCCACTGCCCCCTTAGCCTGCCAGAGCTTTACTGCTGCCACTNGTCCAGAGAGCAGTTTGCACTCTGCAGTTCCCAGCACCAGGGCCCTGGGCAGAGGCTCTGGCACCCTGCACTCAGCTCCCTCCACCTTTTCACACCAATCCAGGCCACCCCACTGCCACTGCACCCCCTTGGGGTCTGTTGGGTTAGATCTTTTCCTGACTTACAGATGGGGTAACTGAGAGATGTTTTAAAAACTTTTATCCTGTTTTTAGTCTCACGTGAAGGGTGAGACAATACAGATGTTATAATTCACGCCACCACAATCAGAAGTTACTATTTCCTAATTACAATACACTGTAAGTGTTCCTTGGCCTATCAGCTTTTGTCACACCATGCTGGAAATGCCTTAAAGCCAATCATCCAAAATTACCCCTCGTGAATCTTGTTACAATGCATCTTTCATAGTTCTATTTCTCTAAAGTATCCAGTCTTATTCACAAAGTNTGCTTGGGATGCTTTTCCCACTGCCCCCTTAGCCTTCCAGAGCTTTACTGGTGCCACTGGATCCCTCTCACTCCCATCACCCAGGCCACTCACCCCCAGCTATTTCAGGGCAACAAAATCCAGCTGTAAATACCCCTCCCAGCAGCTCCACCTTCCTCACCATCACACTTCCAAGTTCCCAGGGCTGCACTGAAAAACTCCATCTCCCCTCCCACCTCCTTCTTTTGCCTTTCACTCTCCTGGTGTCTCANGTTTTAAAAACTTTTATCCTGTTTTTGGTCTCATGTGAAGGGTGAGACAATACAGATGTTTTCATTCACATCATCACAATTAGAAGCTGACTATTTTCTAATTAAAATTCATTTTAAGTGTTTCTTGGCCTATCAGCTTTTGCTACACCATGCTGTGAATGAAACTTCTGTCAAGCTTTGAAAATTCTCTACAAATCTATTTCCCACAGAGCTCTTTGGCCACCAGTGCAGGGCTTGGCCCACTCAGCCTGCCAGGACATTGGGCTGCACCCAGGGGACACAGCCAGCCCTGGGGAGGGCACAGGGCAGGGATTGCCCCTCTCACCATTCCTCTGGCTGCCAGAGGCTGCATCCCTTCAGGCATCCCTTCAGGCCTTAGGCAGCCAGGGTGATGGGCAGAAGGACCAAGGCCAGCTTTCCTGTCCTACATCTGGAAAGCTTCTCTGATCTGGCAGTTCCAGGGGATGGGATGGAGAAGGGCAGGGCTGGGCTTTCAGATGGGCCCAGGAGGGCTGAGGAAGAGCCTTGCCCCTCTCAGGGTGGGAAGGGGTGTCTGTGTGTGTGCTGTGCCACCCCAAATCCCCCTCAGCCAGGGCAGAGTCACAGCCAGAGGGAACAGCTGGGTGTGGTGGCCTCGGTGACATGCAGGGCACGTGCAGGGCTGGCCAGAGGCAGGGAGGGATCACAGGCACATGCAGCTGGTGTTTACAGTGCCATCACAGCCCCCGCCGAGGCAGTACAATCCACCACTGGGAGCCAGGATAGTCTGTGGAGAGAACAAGAGAGTCAGCAGCAGGGAGGCAGGAAGGACAGGGAGGGACACAAGGAGGTAACACAGATGTGACAAACACATATT
>VXBC01009567.1:60355-72548 GCA_013399945.1 Ploceus nigricollis
GAGTCACCATCCCTGGGTGTGTTTAACAAAGCCTGGATGTGGCACTGGGTGCCAGGGTTTAGTTGGGGTGTTGGGGCTGGGTTGGACTGGATGGTCTTGAAGGTCTCTTCCAACCCGGTGATTCTGTGATTCTGTGAAGACACCACATGAACCACGGGTGAAGGGGGCACTGAGATGGCTGCACAGGCCTGTGCCTCCCCAGCAGCCCAGGGCCATCTCTGCTGGGTTTCTGTGTGGTTCACATCACCCTGGCACCCCCAGCTCCAGCTGCCCGTGCTGCTTCAGTGCAGGAGCATGACAGCACTCCGGGGCCAGCAGCTGCCCCTGGTGCCCCAATGTTCTCCCCAGCGTGTCCCACATCCTCTGCCAATGCCTCTGCTGCCTTCAGCCTTGCTGTCCCCAACCAGAACGACAGCATGACAGCATCACAGAAGGGCTGGCAGCAGAAAGTACCTCTGGAGATGGTCTAGTCACAGTTTTCCTGCCCAAAGCAGGGCCAACTGGAGCATGCTGCCCAGGACAGTTGGCTTCTGAAAAGCTCCAAAGATGAAGGCTTCACAGCCACCCTGGGCAATCTGTTCCAGTGCTTGGCCACCACCACCATAAAAAAAAGGGTTTTTTAATGTTTAAATGGAATTTTTAAATGGAATTTCTTGTTTTCTTCAGTTTGTGTCTATTGCATTTTTCCTGTCACTGGGCACAACTGAAAAGAGCCTGGCTCAGTCTCCTCTATGCCTTCCCATTGGTGTTTATACCCATAGGTCAGAGTCCTATGAGCCTTCTCTTCTCAGCACCAGACTTGACCCCCAGACCCTCCCCCATCTCAGTGGCCCATCTTTGCTGGACCCACTCCAGTACATCCTTGTTGCTTTTGTACTGGGGAGCCCAGAGCTGGGCACAACCCTCTGCTCCAGCTCACTCTGGGCACCCTACCTGTCCAGGGAGGCCCACTCCCTGTTTCTGGTCCCCTCTGCCCTTCCCTCAGGCTTGTTTTCTGCTAGACATGGGTCAAGCTGGCCCTGCCCCAGCAGCAAACAGGCCTGGGGCAGGTTCAACTCATCTGTGTCAGCAGTGTCACCACAAAGAAGGGCTGATCCAAATCAGCCACCCCAGCAGTGCCAGATCCAGGGCTGGTCCTCCTTGTCCTGCTCCAGCAGCCCCATTACCTGATTCTTGTCCAGCTCACAGTTCTTGTACTCATTCTCCCCTTGCTCCTGGAAGGTGACGATGACAAAGCCCACAAATATGTTCATCATGAAGAAGGCAATGAGGATGATGTAGATGATGAAGAACATTGCAATCTCCACCCGGTAGTTGTAGATAGGGCCTGCATCCTCAGCATTGGTGTCAATGGCCATGTACAGCAGCCTGCAGGAGGGAAATCGAGGCAAGAGAAAGCCTAATTGGGGTGGAAAGATCATGTCTCCTCTTGAGAGCTTTGGGGACATCCAACAACGGTGGGGCAGGACTGCCTGGGTAACCTTGCCAGCTCCACAGCCACTGCCAGGGTGACTGGTCCTGCTTCTCACCCTGGACAGCTCTTCTTTCTTTGCCCTGGCCAAGGCCCATGTGTCTTAGGTTAGCTGGGGGTGTGCATTCTATCCCCATCTCTCAGAGCTGGGGCAGTTCTCTTCTGTTCATTGGGCACTTTTCTTTATCTCTCCCACAGCCAATCCTCCCTCCAGGAGATCTCTGCTGTCCATGGCCACTGAGTGTCCCTGCATGGCTGAGAAAATTCCAGCATCCCATGGGAGAGGCTCTGCCCAGGGGAGGAGCCAAGCATTCCTACCTGGATCCAATCTGNCTGGCAGTGCCCTGCTCCCAGCACAGACCTTCCCTCAGCAGAGACTCACTCTGGCCAGCCCTCGAAGGTGGAGACAGTGAAAAGTGACATCATGGCTGAGAAGACGTTGTTGAAGTGGAAGTCGCTGTGCAGCCAGACCCGGTCCTGGACCTCAATCTGTGTGGGGTCTGCATCCACGTAGTTGATGAACTGACCCCTGCAGCAGAGGGGACACAGAGCTCACAGGCTGCAGCACTGGCCTGGCCCTCCTTGGTCCCTGGGAGGGGAGGACAGCCCTGTGCTTATTCCTGATTTACCCCAGGGAGAACAGGATGACACCTCAGGTCCACCTTTTGGATGCAACATTCCCACGCAGGAACACAAGCATTCCCCACCACATCCCCCAGCTCCCATCCCTGGCCACTGCAGAGAGCTCTTACCTGCACTCCTTCTCTGTCAGCTTGGATGGGTCTGTGCACCTGTAGAACTTGCCCTGCATTCAACAGACAGAAGTGGCCATGGGGCTGCTTTGACTTTAGAAGCCCTGGGGAGTTTTGACTTTTCCCAGCCCTCAGTCAGTCCTCCCCTCACCGCCTGGATGCAGACTCTGCCTGGCCTCCCCACCATGCCTGCCAACACCAGCCAGCTCACAAGGCATTTCCAGAGTCATGGCAGAGCTGGGGTCAATCTGAGATCAAGAAACACGGCCTGGAGATGGGAACAAACCTTCCAGGGCCCTGAGCTGAGGCCTGCCCAGCTCACCCTGTCTGGGAGTCAACTATCTGGAAAACAGGGAAGAAAGCAGTACCCAGAGAATTAACTAGCAGCTAAGGTATGCTGACAGGTCTGCTCAGTCTGCTGGGTGTCCTGAAAGCTCTTCCCACATCAGTTCAGAGTTTAAGCTCAGTTATTAGAACAAAACTGAGGTCAGCCAGGGCCAGCTCTGCCTTAGAGCAGCCAAGGCCCAGAGAGCAGGAAAGGTGCTGTGAGAAAGGAAACCCTTCACAATCAAAACACAGAGGAAATCAGTCAGAAGTGCCTCCTGCCTTAGAAAGAGGAAACTGAGGCATGAAGGGAGGTGAGGCAGTCCTTTACAGGTGCTGTCTGGAGCTGGGTGCTTCCTGCCCTACTCTCACTGCAGGCTCTTCTGTGGCTCCTCTCACAGACCACGGAGAGCACAGCCTGTGGTGACCCCAGCACTGGCAGGCACCATCCCCAAGGGGATGTCCAGGAGAGTCTGGCCAGGATGTGCTTGAGCAGAAGGTCCCTCCTGCCCACCTGAGCTCACCTTGAAGAGCTGAACTCCGATGCAGGCAAACATGAACTGCAGCAACGTCGTGACAACCACAATGTTACCAATGGTCTTGATGGCCACGAACACGCACTGGACCACGTGCTGCAGAGGTGGAGGACAATGCAGATGTGACCACAGCTGGGGCAAGCCCCTGCTCTGTGTCCCACACCCTCCCACTCCAGGAAGAGTGGGAGCCTGCCAAGAGCAGAGGGATTGGGCCCCTTCCACAGATGGGCGGTGGGAACTGGGAACAGGGCACGATGCCTGCCACACAACCTCCTGGCAGGACTGCCGTGGGAGGAGGTCCCCTTGTCCCAGCCTCTCACTTACCTTCAACCCCTTGGCCCTGTTAATGGCCCTCAGAGGCCTCAGCACCCTCAGCACCCGCAGGATCTTCACCACAGAGATCGTACTGGACCTGGGCAGGGAGGCATAGCTGAGGTGGGGCCACTTCCCTGCCCAGGCCAGGCTGGCACAACCCCACCAAGCAGCCAAGGAGGGCAGGCTGGGGCCAGCAGCGAGGGACAAGGGATGGCAGAGACGCAGATGTCACCGGCCATCACCCCACATAAGGCCAAGTGACACTGGCAGCTGGAGAAAGCAGATCCAGACTGAATTTCCCCCCAAAGATGTTTGACACTCGTGGAGCATCCCCTGACCTCCTTGACCAGTTTGCAGGCATGCCTCCCAGTTGTCCATGCCCATGTCCCCCATACATGACATGACAGACACATGGGCAGCCATTGGGCTGGCTGCTCCTCCTCCCCCCACCATGCCCAGCTGCCCCTCCAGCCTGAACAGCCTAGTGCCCTCTCTGTGGCACATGTGGCTTACTCAAATCCCATGGAGATGAGGGAGACAGCGACCACCAGTAAGTCCAGGATATTGAAGGAGTTCCTGCAGAAGGAGCCTTTGTGCAGGAAAGCACCGTAGGTTGTCATCTGGGGAGCAGAAGGAGTTAGGAAAGAGGCTGGGCAGTGCTCAGGGGCATGGCTCCTCCATAGGGGGAAGGGTGGACAAGGCACAAGGGACTTCTCACAGCTCCATGGCTTGGGGACTCTGTCCTGCCCAGACCTCCGCAGCCAGGCAGGAAGCTGGCTTCAGGTGGAAATCCTCTGTGCAGCACTGGCTGGAGACAAAACTCTCCCAGTCAGTCAGCAAATTAAAGAAGAGAATAGTAAAGACCCGTGGAGTGGAACAACATGTGGCAGTGGCTTGGATTGTGACTTTTGCCCACAGATTTTCACTGGTTTGTTTGTCTCTTTTTCTTAATGGCATGTCAGAATAAAAATGCCAGTGCCATGGCTGATGTGTCCCCATGTCACAGCACAGCTGGCTTAGCTGCCTGACCTCACTGGAGAGGACACGTGGCCTCTGGGACAGGTCACACACCACCCAGACAGCATGAATGAACTCTCCAGGAGGATCAGCTGGAAGTTTCTCCTCACTGAGACCTTCAGGAGCATGAATGCCTAAGGAGTGTGAGTGTCCATGGCCACAATAGTCTAGACCTGTGTGCCAGGCCATGCTCATGGCAAGACCATGGACTCACCTTCAAGACGATTTCAACGGTGAAGACAGAGGTGAAACCAATGTCAAAGTATCCAAGAATCTGGGGACAGAGACACCAGTACAGGATGAGATTTGGGTGACACAGGAAACGCTTCAGTGTGCTCAAACATCCTGAAGTTGTCCACTCTGTGGACTGGGGAGGCCATCCAGCTCAACAGTCTCTAAACCCAGTACCACGAAGACTCCTGAACTTTCCCCAGCTTTGCTGCTTTTCTTCAGTGCATGATCCAACCTGCAGCTGGGACAAAGCTCTCCCTTGCCAGGTGAGTTCCACCTGAAAGCATCTGGTCCCCAAAAACCCCAGCTGCCCTGGGAAGCTGTCTGATGTGAGATGTCCCAGGCCCTGCCAGACCCACTGGTACCTTGAAGGGCAGGAGCTGTGGCTCCCATGGCTGCATGCCAGCAGCATTCGAGGGCACTGCACATGCCAGAGGTCCAGTTTGCTGCCTCACAGGATGTCTCCTTACCCAATAAGCCACCACAGTTTCAAACCAAATTAATCCTGCACACCCTGTCAGGTGGATCTTTTCACCCAGAAGTAAACTGAGACATGGAGCAGTAAAACCTTGTCCCGGCTGCACCCTGAATGGAAAGCACATCTAACACCAGAGTGCACTGCCCTCCCAGAGGCAGGGTTGGCATCCCAGCCTAGGAAAAGCACCTGGCAAGTAAATCCCTGCTTACTGGGGAGCTGGGAGTCTCCATGAGGTCTCCCCACCCATCCCAAACCTCCACATCCCTGCGGGCACCTGGTTGCGGAAGGACTCGGCCCGGATGGGATCCTCAGCTGCCAGGGAAATGCTGCTGAGCAGGATGAAGAGCAGGATGAAGTTGGTGAACCAGGTGGCATTAACAGTTCTGTGGCACAGCACCCGAAACCTGCCAGGGACAGAAATGCCATGGGAGGCTGCAAGGGGCCAGAGGGGCAGCAGACAGGGTCATGGCAGCCTGGCAGAGGGTTATGGCTAAACCCTGAGGACAGGGAGGCCCTAGGCATGGAAGGATGTCTGCACCAGTCCTTCCACACAGAAGGCTTTTCCCCATGAGCTGGTTCTCTTCAGAACTGGTTGCCATGCTCAAACAAGACCCTGCTGTGAACAGCTGGTGCCAGAGACACCTGGGCCATGCCTGGCCCTACAGGGCAGGGAGGAGGGGCAGTGCCTACTTGTTGGTTGGGCTGAAGATGAAGAATGAGCTGGCTTCAGGCATGGGCACAGCCTTCTCCTTCAGCTGTAGCTCTGCAAGGGGACGTGGCCGAGGACTCAGGGGGATTTCAGGCTCATCTTCCTCATCATCACCTGCAGAGTGACCATGAAAAGGGAAAAGAAAATAATCATCCAGAGAGGGAGAGGGAATATGACCTTATGGACAATCTTCTGATCCCATGATCCTGATTTGGCATGCAAGCCAGAAGGACCTCAGCACCCCAAGGCTGGTGAAAGTTCACTGCATCCTTTGCTCCTCACACACCATCCCTCTGCAGTGCCTCCTCAGCCTTCCTGCTGCCCTGCCAGGGACAAGTCTTACCTGGGAAGTCTGCAGAAGGGTAGGGGTCTTTGATCTCATTGACATTGGATTCAAATTCGTCCACTTTCAACTGAAACAAGGAGAGACAGAGAGGAGGATGGCAGCTGCATGTGCCAGTTGGGCAGACCCCCTCATCTTGGAAGCCACGTGGGACAAGCAGCACCTCTGCATTGGGCCCACACAGCAGCAAGCACATGGAGTGCTGGCCCAGGCTGGAACCTGGTGAGGGGATGCTGCAATCGAAGCAAAGAGGATGGGAAATAGGAATGTGTGCTGGGCAGGAGCCTGGAGCCAGGCAAATATGCCAAGAGGGGAATAAGACAGGGGGCAGCTCCTGAGTGAGTTTTTAAGAGCACCTCTGGAAAGTGGATAGGAAAGTAGCTGCTGGCCAGATGCTCCTCAGAGGCAGCTCAGCACAGTCAGCACAGCTGAACAGAGGGGTTTGCACACGGGGGTGTTGGTGTGGACATAAGGGAGATCTGGGATGCTGCTGACTTGCTTTGCTCCACTCCACACTGGTGTGCACCAGAACACTGGCAACTGGCTGTGGCCAAGGAAATGGATTGGAGAAAAGGGATCCCCAGCAATGGAGCTGTTTCAACATGTCCTGCCTGGCCCCAGAGAGCCCCCATGACCGAGAGCACCCAGCACCAGTCGATGCTACAGCAAGCAGTGACTCTGGTCAAAAGGCCAGACCCAGACTGGCTCCAAGCCTTTGTCTCTCCTGGCTGGTGGGAAGAGGAGCCAGGGCACCCCCCAGGAGCCCTCCAAGGCTCACCTCCACCAGAACTGACCTTGGCTGTTGTGGGAATCCCTTCTCCCTTTGCTTTCTGCTCCAGTTTCTTTGCCAGCATCTGCTTCTCCTCTTCAGACTTTTCTGGGTAACCTCTAAGCAGAGAGGAGGGCAGAGCAGGAACTGGATTGTGGGCAGGGGCCATGGGAAAGGTCACTGTGTCCCCTCACATCCAAGCAGCTCGTTTGGGAGCTCCCACGGGCAGGGATGGCAGCACCCACCTGGACATCTTCCGCCGCTTGCGCTCCTCTGCTTTGGCCTTCTGGGCTAAGGTCAGGCTCTCAGCCTCGGCCAGGTTATCCACTGCGATGGCCAGGAACACATTGAGGAGGATATCTGGGGAACAGTGCTAAGGACACGGACGTGATTTCTGTCTGGAGCCATCCAAGGTCTCCAGAGTACCCTTAGAAACCTTCCTGGAGCTCAGCCCTTGTGATAACCCTGGATGGTGATCCCTAACCAGCATCCATCCCTTGTGAGCACTGAGCTCTGACCTGGCTGCCCTCTCTGCCTGAATTTCTGCCTGCCAGGCATCCAGACCTGCTCCAGATGTGCTTTCCTCCAGTCCCCAGCCTTCAGCCACCACCAGTGCAAGCCCTGAAGCCTGTGGTTTATTCCACTGCTCTTCACAACTGAAAACCTTAAGGCAAGCACTGAAACGCTGAGGGAAGCCTCGCTTCCCCCCTGCCCAGCCCTATGCAGTTGATGCTATGGGGCCTGGGCCTGGCTTTGCAGGCAGAGGATACAGTTCCCACAGACAAAGAGGATGATGAAGTAGATGCAGACCAGCATGCCAGGAAAGGATGGGCCCCCGTAGGCCATGATCCCATCATACATGATTGAATTCCAGTCCTCTCCGGTCAGGATCTGGGAGCAGAGCAGTAATAAAGACTTAAGAGCATCCACAGCAGAGCATGACAGAACCCCACAGACGGATCCTACCCTGCTGGCTCCAGCCCCTGGTCAAATCCTCCTTCCTGCTCAGCCCTGAACCTGAACTACTGCTCATGACTCCAGCTGCATTTCCCTGTTCCTGTCTCAAACCCCCACAAACCCACATCCCCTTGAGACCCAACTCCTGCCTGGAGACCCACAGCCCAGGTGAGACCCCCAGCCCCCGCTGCCCTTCCCACAGCCCCAAACCTGGAAGACACTGATGAGGGCCTGGGGAAAGTTGTCGAACGTGCTGCGTCGCACTTTCATGTCCTCGAAATCAAACTTGCCCCCAAAGAGCTGCATGCCCAGCAGGGCAAAAACTATGATGAAGAGGAAGAGGAGGAGGAGCAGAGAGGCAATGGAGCGGACTGAGTTGAGCAGAGAGGCCACCAGGTTGCTCAAAGATGTCCAGTACCTGGGAAGAGGAGAGACAGAGGCATATGGAAGGTGAAAGAGTGGGGAAAGCTGTGGGCAGGACCAGGCAGGCACAGGGAACCCAGCCAAACAGACCAAGGTGATGTGCCAGCAGCCCAAAAAGGGGGACTCTGGACCCAGGCTGGGCTCTGGGACTGCTCCAGGCAGGCTCCAGGAGGAAGAAGTGAAGCTGCAGGCATGGTGTGACAAGCAAGGTAACATTGCTGCCTGCACAGAGCACCAGCAAGCAGGATGGGGAAGAGGGGTGAACACACAGTGGGTTTGGGCCACAAAGAAGAGCTAGGAGCCCTGGCCCACAGCATCCTAGAACCTAGAGCTAGAGTGGGGCCTCAGCTCTGTCCCACTCTCCACTCCCTGTCAAACCACGTCCTGGAGACAAGCCCTCAGCTCGGCCTTGCTGCTCTGCCAGCAGCTCCCAGCTCTGCCCACGCTGCAGCCTCTCCTGGGACAGGGCCAGCGATGCCCCAGAGCTGTGAGGGGTGCCCGGGCACCCTGAGCTGCCAGCACCCACACAGCTCCCCCCCAACCTGGTGATTTTGAAGATGCGGAGGAGGCGGATGCAGCGCAGCACGGAGATGCCCAGCGGGGACAGGGTGCCCAGCTCCACCAGGATGGTCTCCAGGATGCCCGAGCACACCACGAAGCAGTCGAAGCGGTTGAAGAGCGACATGAAGTACTGGCGCAGCCCCAGCGCGTACATCTTCAGCAGCATCTCGGCCACAAACAGGGCCAGCAGCAACCGGTTGGCATTGTCTGGGGTGGGAGATGCAGCCTGTCAGAGCAGGGAGCTCGATCCCAGCATGGCTGGGCAGCCAGGGAAGGAGGGCAGTGCTGCTCACCCTCCTCTGGCCCACCGAGCCCTGAGCTGCTGGTTTTTGGGGACTACACAGGGGAGGAAGATGAGAGGGTGATGTGCAGCTGCATGCTTGTGTGTGTGAGCACACACTGCACGGTGCACACCGGTCCATGCAGGGTGGGCAGGTGGGCTGTGCGTGGGTTTGTGGGGCTGAGCTCTGTGTATGTGCACACCTGTGCTCTGTGTGCCTCTGAGTGTGAGGGGGGTGTGTGTGTGCACACCTGTGCTGCACATGCCTCTGGGTGTGAGTTCTGTGTGTACATGGGGCTGAGCTCTGTGTGTGNCCTCTGAGTGTGAGGGGGGTGTGTGTGTGCACACCTGTGCTGCACATGCCTCTGGGTGTGTCTGTGCACACCTGTGCTCCATGTGCCTCTAAGTGTGAGCTCTGTGTGTGTGTGCACACCTGTGCTGCACATGCCTCTGGGTGTGTCTGTGCACACCTGTGTTCCATGTGCCCCTGGGGGGGGGTGTGTGTGCGTGTGCACATGGGGCTGAGCTCTGTGTGTGCACACCTGTGCTCCGTGTGCCCCTGGGGGTGTGTGTGTGTGTGGAGGTGCAGTCAGTGGGGCTGCATGCACAAATGTGTGTGGCTGCACAGTTTGAGTGTGTGCCATGTGTGCAGAGATCCAATGGACACACTGTGTGTGTGTTCACCGTGCAAGATCGTGTCCCTCAGAGCACAGAGCGCGGTCAGTGTGAGTTGTATGACAAAAGGATCAGGCACACGCACTCAGTGCAGGCTCTGTGTGTGCCTGAGAGCCTCTGTGCCGTGCCAGTGTGGCTGTGCACCCACAGCAGGAGCTCACACAGCTCTCTGGGGCAGCAGGCTGTCCTGGGCCCTCCTTCTCTCTCAGGCTCTTTGCTCACCTTGCACCCGTGTCAGCCACTCTGGCTGGAAGTGGTGCTCAGAGGCAATGGAGAGGGTGTTCAGTGCCACCATCAGGATGACAAGCCAGTAGAAGAACTTGGACTTCACCACATCCCTGCACTTCCTACGAAACATTCGGTTCCAACGCCTCCACTGACGGCTGGAGAGATGGCAAAGGATCAGCAGAGCTGGCCAGTGGGCCAGACCCGCTGTGGGCTGTGCCTGCAGGGCAAAGCCACCCCCGCTCCCTCCCTGAAAAGGGACAAGGACCATGACCTGCCCCTGGAACTCGGTGCATTCACTCAGGCACTGCAGCTCATTCACTCTCCTGGCTTAATTTTGGCCTCCAGCCCCTCTCAGAGGGGGCTTGCAGGCACAGCTCCCAGATTACAGAGCATGCTGCACAGGCCATGGGAGGACGCTGGGAGCCTGGTCCCACAGCAAAGACATTGTTCACCTTGAGCAGCTTTTTGCCAGTACCACAGCCAAATTCCCTGTTTGCTACCCCAATGTTTGCATCTTCCCCCAAGCACCAGTCCCTGCCAAAAACTGGGGGCTGACTAGGAGAGCGTGGCCCAGTTGGGCCAGCAAGTGAGAGACAGTGGAAGCCCATGTGCAAGCAGATGGTTCAGTCAGAACATACTTACAAGAAGAGAATCCACTTGTTCATGCCCTCAATTTCATACAAGCTCTCTGTCTCTGACCCTCCTTCATCCGATGGCATCATACCTAGAGGGAATGACATTACAGGCTTTTCTTGGAGCCCTTGGGAAGAACATGTGGGAGGGAACCTCTTCCAGAAGTACACCAGGAAGAGCTTCCCCATCAGAAGTGAATAATCCCCACCAAGCAATGCCATCCCAGGGAGTCAGCAACCAAAGTTTGGGCAGAAGGCTTTGAGGGTCAGGTGCAAACCAAGCACGAGGCATGAGAAATTCCTGCCCTGCAGGAGGAGCAGCAGCAGCCCAGAGAGGAACAGCAGCAAGTACCCCAGCACGGAGAAAACTGGGGCCAGTTGGGATCTGAGCAAAGGCTGAACAGAACACAGGCCACAGCTCTGGAAGAGGCATTTTGTCTGTCCCACTGTTTCCCAAGGCTCTTTGCACACATGCATCACTCAGCTTGAGGCACCAAAAGTGCTTTCACCAGGCAGGCTGGCACAGCAAACCCTGTGGCTCTGTGGTAGAACTCCCCAGGCTTTGCTGAGCTTTTGGCTAGATGCCTGTACATCCACCTCCTTCCCTGGGTGACTTCTAATCCCTTGAAACTGTCAAGCGATGGCAAGAAATTCATGCATCTGCTAGCATGAGAGCTTGTGGCCCTGCACTGTATCCCTGCACACCAAGGGCACACACTCCCCATGGCCTTTTCAGCCCCTCTTGCCAAAGGAGACTCAGGCCTTGCTTGTGGTCTGCAAGTATCAAACACTGTGGTTGAAATGGAGATTTACCATCAGGGATAAATTATTGCTAGTTTGTGTCAGATTCAACCAAATTATTCAGGAAATGTAAAAAAAAAAAAAAGGGAAGGAAACTGTCCTGCAGAAGCCAAAACATTTTGCTTCATGGGTTTTCAGGCAAAATGAGTCTTTGTGACTTCTTCAAAGACTCCCACCTTGCCTCTCTAGGTGGTCAGCATTAGGAACCCAACCCTCAGGCTAAGGGTCTGTGAGCAAGCAGAGCTGGTACCTTCTCCCCTGGCCCGATCACTGTCCATGACCTCTGCGTGGGTGATCCAGTCCATGTAGCCCCGCAGATCCTCCTCCAGCTGCTGCTTCTCCCGCAGCTTCTGGAAGGTGCCCCGCGACTTGGCCTTCTCACGCTCCTTGGTGAACTCCCTGGGACAAGGCAAGCAGCAGGGACTCAGGGGATGGCCCTGAGGAACTCAGGAACTCTCAGGAACCACAGCTCTGTGCCAGGCCAGGCCTTGTAGGAAAGTCCTGAAATACCCTGCCACCATGTCTTGGGTTGGAAAGGGGCATGTGTATTCTATTCCTATCTGTGGGGCAGTTCTGTTCATTGGGCACTTTTCTTTATCTCTCCCACAGCCAATCCTCCCTCCAGGAGATCTCTGCTGTCCATGGCCACTGAGTGTCCCTGCATGGCTGAGAAAATTCCAGCATCCCATGG
>VXBC01009573.1:0-24017 GCA_013399945.1 Ploceus nigricollis
GTGCTGTTAATTAATTTTGGAAGCTTGTTTCATGGCCTCAGGTAAAATGCAGTGTTCTCCTGGTAGTCAGAGTCTGTCAGCACAGAAAGTCTAAAATTCTCAGCATCCAGAGCTCCAACAGACATCCAAACTCCCTGAGACTGGAAGAATTTAGATCTCACTCTGGCCTTNCAAACTCCCTGAGACTGGAAGAATTTAGATCTCACTCTGGCCTTCATTATTTACATTTCCTGGCCATGTGATTTTGCCTTTATACAGTGGGTGTGCATTTGCCACACTTGTTCTACCAGACAGCCTGTAAGGTTTGCTAAAAACCTCTCCTGTTATTTTTATAGCTAATATTTCCTTTGATGCCGTGGGGATTGCAGTCCCAGGCCCCAGGGAGCTGCAAGGCACCAGCTGTGATAAGGATGGAGGTGCTGGCTCACTCACAGGAGGGCTGTTCTTGTCACACTGTCCCTTCCTCTGCTGCTGTCACTGCGGGCCCGAGGGGTTACACTGAGCTACCTGCAGAGAGGAGCTGGCTGAGCTTTATGTCCTCTGTAAATTCAAATGGAAACCTATTTTCACAAACAAAATATGGATTTATTCACCCCTTTGCAGTAAAAGCAGAGTCACTTTAATCTGCTTTCAGGGCATAATTGAGTCAGTGACTCTGTAATAAGAACTCTGTCCCCTGTTCCTCAGAGGGGGTTCTCTCTGGCACATTTATCCACATTCCTGCTGGGAAGAGCCCTGAAGGAGCTGCCCACGCTGTGACTGCTGTGTGGGTTTATGCAAAATGTTCCTTCACCCACCATCCCTACCTGCCTCTGCCTTAAAATGTCATTGAGAAACCAGCCCAGAATCCAGGCTTTGTGGAGAAGCTTCTCTGCCAGGAGTCTGCTCCAGCCTGGACCTGCTGACCTGGAGGTGGCAATCCCAAATCTGCTGCAGAGTTTGGAGAGTGGTGGGGGGTTTGTTTGGCATTCAAAGGAAAAGCATGGGGGACATCTGGTTATCTGAAATCATGAAGTCATTGACTGTTTTAGGGTGGAAGGGACCTTAAAGGTCACCTTGTCCTATGACAAGGGACACCTTCCACTGTCCCAAGCTGCTCCAAGCCCTGTCCAGCCTGGCCTGGGACACTTCCAGGGATCCAGGGGCAGCCACAGCTTCTCTCAGCACCCTTTGCCAGGGCCTGCCCACCCTCACAGCCAGAATTCCTTCCCAGTATCCCATCCATCCCTGCCCTCTGGCACTGGGAAGCCATTCCCTGTGTCCTGTCCCTCCATCCCTTGTCCCCAGTCCCTCTCCAGCTCTCCTGGAGCCCCTTTAGGCCCTGCAAGGGGCTCTGAGCTCTCCCTGGAGCCTTCCCTTCTCCAGGTGAGCACTCCCAGCTCTCCCAGCCTGTCAGAGGAGTTCCAGCCCTCAAATCATTTCCATGACCTCCTCTGGGCTCACTCCAGCAGTTCCTTGTCTTCCCTGTGCTGAGGATCCCAGAGCTGAGCACGATATTCCAGCATGGTGAGCACAGGGCTCCTGCCCCACAGGAGAGGATGCAGTGATGGGAGAGAGTCTGAAACTCAAACATCAAACACAGGAAAAGTGGGACCCAGGGGTTTCTATCAAGCATCTAAACCAGAAGCTGGAGCCAGAAGGAATTTTGATAGAATGGGTCCATAAAGGAGCAGCTTTTCCTAGCACTCAGGCTTGCCTCTCATTTCCATTTATTTCTGCTTTTCCTCACATCAGCAACAACCTTGTGTGCTGTTGGAATCAAACTGAACCTCCAGACAAGCAAACAGGCAATAAAATCCTCCCCAAGAGAAAGGGGTTCATTTTCTGGGTACATAACACAAGGCAGCCATGGCAGGGAGAGGAACAGGCAGTGCCATGCAGCTGAACTCTGCTCTTTAACAAAATCCATCTCTCCCCTTCCCTCTCTGTGCCTCAGCAGTCCCAGGAATCCAGCAGCTCCTGCACAGACGTGGCTCATGCTGCCTCTTCTGCTTCCTCCTCTCCTGGCTGCTGGCTGCAGTGAGATAAGTCAGGTTTAATCACTCCCAAGTCTTATTCATATTTTTATTCAGTGTTTGTGGGGTTGCAGCAGCAATTTCGTGCAGATTAGTAATTCCTGAACACTTTAGAAGTGTTGATTTCACCATGTTCATAAGTAGAATTATAGAATTATAAAATCATGGAGTGGTTTGGGTTGGAAGGGACCTTAAAAACCATCTCATTCCACCCCCTGCCATGGACAGGGACACCTTCCACTGGACCAGGTTGCTCCAAACCCCATCCAGCTTGGCCTTAAACAGGTATGAGATGGCAGGAGGATGGTTTTAAGGTGGAAAAGGGTAGATTTAAGTTGGATATTGGGAAGGAATTCTTCCCTGTGAGGTTGGGGAAAGCCTGGCACAGGCTGTCCAGAGAAGCTGTGGCTGCCCCTGAATCCCTGGAAGTGTCCAAAGTCAGACTGGACAGGGGCTGGAGCAACCTGGGATAGTGGAAGGTGTCCCTGCAAATGGCAGAGGATTGGAACAAAATTACCTTTAAGGTCCCTTCCAAACCAAACCATTCCATGATTCTATGATTCTATAACCTCAGAGCCCCTTCCAGTGCCTAAATGGACTCCAAGTGGACTGGAGAGGGACTTGGGACAAGGGTCTGGAGTGCCGGGACAAGGGGGAATGGCTTCCCACTGCCAGAGTTCAGGGTTAATGGATCAAAGCTGGAGATTTCCAGATGAAAAGGGCAGAGGAGACAGCTGGGACACAGCTGTGGGAACAGCACAGGTCACAGCAGAGCTGAGAGCCCCGTGCCTGAGGAGTGCCATCCTGCTTTGTCACCTTGTCACCCTCACATTGCCAGGCACACGGGGACGGTGCCCTGTGCTGGCAGCGGTGTCACGATCCCGATCCCGCTCCCCGCAGAGAAAATCCACCCTAATGAAACACTTCCCACAGTAATTGGATTTCCACTGCAAACGAAGTCATTATGCTGATTGTCCTCGTGCCTTTGGAGATGAGACAAGTGGCAGTGAGTGGCAGCTCTGGCTCCTGGATCCCTGTGGAGGAAAGTCAAGTCAGGAGAGGAAGAGCTGGGGTGTGTGAGGTTCAGGAGGCCACTGGCTCCAAATGTTCTGCTTCTGCTCCAGAAAGGGGGGAGGGGAGAAGCTCTAAAGTGAACAGGGGACTTCCAGGAGCATGTCCCAGCTGTGATGGCATTCCCAGGCACAGCGTGCCCTCCCTGTCCTGGCTGAGTGACAGGCACTTCCCAGTCTGTGGTGGAGAGCTGCTCAGGGAAGGGCTGGCTGTGTCCCCTGCTGGGAATGCAGAGAACTCCAGCCCACAGGAATGAAAGGTGGGAGAAGGAGCAGGGGAAGGATGGGTACCAAAGGTGTGTGTCAGCAGCAGAGGTGGGATCAGATCCAAGCTCCTCTGAGCTTCCTGACTTTGGAGATCTCAGCTGAGCTGGTGCCAAAAATCTACTCCTGACTGGTGGAAAAGAGGTGAAGGCAATTTTAGGACACTCTTGGAACAACCACAATTCCAGCTGGGGCTTCAGCAGGGCTTTGTCATCGTGGTTTGATCAACAGCACATGTCTGCCTGTGCCATCTCCTCCCCTTTTTGTTTTCAGGTTCTTTAGTCACACAGGGAAATGTCAGGCTTTAAAAAAACTCACAGAACAAAATCCAAAGCCCAAGTGAAAAGGAAAATGCAGCTGCAATCCCGAGGTTGCTTTTCTGGTTGGTTGTGACTGAAATCCTTCCAGCAGTGCCAGCAGGCCACACAAAGACAAAATGCCATTGGAAATGGAGGTGCCTGGTTGGATTTGGGACTGCTAAAATACACAGCACAAGAGGAAATGGTCATGAGTTGCACCAGGGAAGGTTTTATTTTGGGTATTGGGGGACATTTCTTCATAGAAAGGGTTGTGCAGCCCAGAGTGGTGGTGGAGTCCCCACCCCTGGAGGGATTTCAAAGCTGTGTGGATGTGGCACTTGGGGACGTGGTTTAGTGGTGGCCTTGGCAGTGCTGGGATAACAGTTGGACTCGGTGATCTCAGACCATTTTTCCAACCCAGAGCTGATCCCAGTTCCCAGGGAGGCAGCAGGGAGCTCGGTGCTAGTTCCCATCCCAGCTCTGGGGTCACTCTCCCTCTTCCCTTGTGTCCCCATGGCCAGAGGCCAGCAGGAAGAGCAGAAACCCTGGACATGGCTGGCTGGCAGCTGGCAGGAGCTTCCCAAACCTGGTGGCACCAGAGCACACAGACAATTTATTCCATGTCCAAGCCAGTGCTGTGACAGATCCCAGTGTCCATCTCCATCCCCTCCACCTCTCCACACACCAGGACTGGCAGAAGGACTCATCCACATTCCATCCATTCTCCCCACCAGCAGCCAGATGGGATTGGGAAGCAGGGCTGGATTCAAGCTGCCAAGAGGCAAAGCAGCAATGCCAGGAAGAGCCTTTGAGGAAATCTGGGATCCCAGCCACTGCTGGAATGTTGAGCCTGGGCTGCAGTGTGATGTGTGGAGAGGCCATGGCTGAGACAGCACCTCAGTGGTGCTCTGTGTATTCCAGAGCCTCTGGGAAATGTGGAGCAAACTGGGGAAATCCCCTCCAAAGACCTTTGGGAAAGCCAGAAATTGGGGAGACAAGGCTTGGAAGGGAGAATTCTGGAGATTGTCCCAACAGATAAACCACATACAGGTGAGGGAACACACAGGTGCTGGGAGAACACCAGAGATAAATCAAAGATATTGTCCTGCTGTGACAGCATCATCCTGATCAGAGGGAAGGAGCACCTCTCCTGTGAGGAAAGGCTGGGAAAGCTGGGATTGTTCAGCCTGGAAAAGAGATGGCTTAAAAGTGACCTAATCATGGTCTTCAGGTACCTGAAGGGAGCCTACAAGGAAGATGGAGAGGCTTTTGACAAGGGCTTGGAATGACAGGGCATAGGGAATGGCTTCCTACTGCCAGAGGGCAGGGATGGGTGGGATACTGGGGAGGAATTCCTGGCTGGAAGGGTGGGGAGATCCTGGCACAGAGAAGCTGTGGCTGCCCCATTCCTGGAAGTTCCCAAGGACACGTTGGATGGGACTTGGAGCAACCTGGGATGGTGGAAGGTGTCCCTGCCCATGGCAGGGGGTGGAATGGGATGGGATTTAAGGTCCCTCCCAACCCAAACCACTCTGGAACTCTGTGATCTTAAGCAGACATCAGGAGACATGAACCACACGTGGCCATTTCTCTGATCTTATCCAAATGTGGCTTTGAGATCTGCCTGAAAATTCAGGGGAAAAGAGAAAGTTTAATATCCACATTATCCAACAATGCAGAGGCAATGCAACCCTGCTGTGCCATTGCCAGGGGGGAGAGGTGAGTGCTGGAGACCTTTTTGATCTAATGAAAACAGTGCATAATGATCCCCAACGGCAAGGAGCTCCAGTCAGAGAAAAATTCTGGCTGGAAATTGTTGGTTTTCTCAGCTTTTACAGAAATGGGGCAACTGAGAGGTGTTTTAAAAGATTTTATTCCATTATCAGTCTCGATGAATAGTGAGACACAAGAGATGTAAAACTCAAGGCCATTCCCTCAGAAGCCAGCCCATTTCCTGGTTACAATATCTTATAAATGTTTTCCAGCCTATTAGCTTTTGCTACACAATCCTGCTAACACTTCTAACACCAATCACCTGTTATTTTACCCCACCTGATCTTGCTACAATGCATCTTTCACAGTCCTAATTCTCTAAAATATCTGGTCTTTTTGCAAAACTGTATTTTGAAACTTGTTGAAACTTGTTTCTAGTTCAGTCTCTCTCAACCATGTCATCTCTATTCCATGGCTTTCCTGAGCCAGCACACCCCATCTCAGAGTTTGCACACACATGTACAAGGCTGTGTGAGCTTTCAGTCAGGTTTTGAGAATCCTTTACAAATCCCTTTCCCACAGAAATGAGATGCACATTTTTGAGGGAAGGTGATGATCCCTGGAGCAGCCTGCCCAGGGATGGGATGAACGCTCTGGCAGGCAGAGCCTTGCAGCCTCACCTGGATCTTGAGGGAGCCTGTGTGGAACCACCAGCTGTGGTCAAACACCTCAAAACTGCTGCCCTGAAATCTGGGATGTGTGCTTTCCATGGAAAACAATCCTACATAGGATCACAGGTTTGGGTTGGAAGGGATCTTAAAGCTCATCCTATCCCACCCCAGCCATGGCAGGGACACCTTCCACTGTCCCAGGCTGCTCCAAGCCCTGTCCAACCTGGCCTTGGACACTTCCAGGGATCCAGGGGCAGCCACAGCTTCTCTGGGCACCCTGTGCCAGGGCCTGCCCACCCTCACAGGGCAGAATTCCCAGTTCCCAGTATCCCATCCATCCCTGCCCTCTGGCAGTGGAAGCCATTCCCTGTGTCCTGTCCCTCCATCCCTTGTCCTCAGTCCCTCTCCAGCTCTCCTGGAGCCCCTCCAGGCCCTGCAAGGGGCTCTGAGCTCTCCCTGGAGCCTTCTCGTCTCCAGGTGAACGCCCCCAGCCCTCCCAGCCTGGCTCCAGAGCAGAGGAGCTCCAGCCTTTGGAGCATGTGAGGGACAAATCTACACAAGCATTTATTTTTCCATACTCCATTTCCCTAACACTTCAGACACCAGGATGTTACCCCACACTTTGACCCATGGATTTGTAAAGAAGGAGCTGTGTCCACCCAGCTTGGGTTCCATTGATCACCAAGCCACGTCTCTGTTTCCTCAGTGACCCAAGATACCAAATTATCACATCTTAATCCAGCAGAACACGGGCCCAGGGAATACATTTGTAACACTTCCACTTAATTTATTCACACAATCAGATTAGTAAATGAATGTGTGCCGAGCCCTGTCTCTGTTACTGTCCATGGATATTTCTCCCTGCATCTGGATGTCTGACAGTTTGTTTACATTATCACAGACATGAATAACTTAAATTATTTGGCTTAGCATCCTGAACAGCCTCTATTTTAGCTGCCTGCAGTGGCAGCTCCCAGTGAATTTTAATAAGCCATTAACAATGTGTGCAGGATTTGCTGTTGTCAGCAGAAGGATGGGGGGACAGACATTTCCTGAGGGGTACAAAAGGATTAATAATTTCTTTTCCTGTATAGCTGAGCTGCCTGGCAAGGTGGGTCATCCCCAGGCCAGAGCACAGAACCTTCTCTGACTCCTGAGGGAATGGCTGTACCAGGGGAAGTTTAGGTTGGATTTCAGGAAAGGATCTTCCCCCAGAGGGTGCTGGCACTGCCCAGGCTCCCCAGGGAATGGGCACAGCCCCGAGGCTGCCAGAGCTCCAGGAGCTGCCAGGGATGCCCAGGGTGGGATTGCTGGGGTGTCTGTGCAGGGCCAGGAGCTGGATTCCGTGATCTTTGTGTGTCCCTCAGGATATTCCCTCAGAATATCTCAGGATGTCCTGTGGTTCCATGACCTGGCAGGGTGGCAGGAGCTGTGCTGTCACCTCTCAGCTTATTCTCTTCAAGAAGACTCATTAAAAAGAAAGGGGATCATGGTCAGTGCCCAGTTCTTTTCCATCCTCCTGGCAGGTTCCTCTCCAGCACTGCTCATGTTGCCCACAATCAGCTGTCTGGAATTCCCTGCTTTGGAGCTGAAGCATCCAAGCCATTATGTGAGTGCCACTGGGGCTCTGCCAGCAACTGCATTTCCAGCAGCTCTGAAGCTCCTCAGGGCCTTGCTCAGCCTTGGGAGCAGCTTTGCTCCAAACCCCTCTGTGCAGGAGGGTTTGTGGCCATGGGGAGCCACATATGCTGGTGGCTGAGTGCCCTGAGGAGTTATCTGCTCAAAAAGAGAGAAAAACAATTCCAGGTGTTAAGGCCTGGGCTGGGACCAGGTTTGTGCTGGTCCCAAATGAGGGAAAGGCATCAGGAGCCCATCCTGTGCTCAGGATGGAGCAGAACTCCCCCTTCCCAGGCAGCTGCCTCTCCCCCACTCTCATCCTGGTGCCAGAGTCTCCTCCCAAAAGCAAAGATCATGGGGAGCTCCCACATCCTGCAGATCCTGGGACACCCAGCAGCCCCCAGCTCTGGGGGGTGAACTGGAGCCCAGCACCAGTGACAGGGAAGCCCAGGTCCCTCCTGATCCCTTCCCTGCTCTGTCCTGTGTGGAGCTGTAATTAGGAGGAAAATGGGCTCGGTTCCAGTGTCCTCCCAGGAGGACACTGCATGCACACGGTCCTGGGAGCTGGCAGGCAATGGTGGCAGAGCAGGTTAATGAGAAGTGACACAGCATGTGTGGGTGGTGGGAAGGTCAGCTTCGGGATTTTGGGTTCTTCATCCCATCTGATGGGCTCCAGGAGAGGCCACAAAAATCATCAGAGGGCCAGAGCCCCTCTGCTCTGGAGCCAGGCTGGGAGAGCTGGGGGTGTTCACCTGGAGAGGAGAAGGCTCCAGGGAGAGCTCAGAGCCCCTTCCAGAGCCTAAAGGGGCTCCAGGAGAGCTGGAGAGGGACTGGGGACAAGGGATGGAGGGACAGGACACAGGGAATGGCTTCCACTGCCAGAGGGCAGGGATAGATAGATGGGATATTGGGAAGGAATTCCTGGATGTGAGGGAAGTGAGGCCCTGGCATAAGGTGCCCAGAGCAGCTGTGGCTGCCCCTGGATCCCTGGAAGTGTCCAAGGCCAGGTTGGACAGGGCTTGGAGCAGCCTGGGACAGTGGAAGGTGTCCCTGCCATGGCAGGGGGTAGAACTGGATGAGTTTTGAGGGCTCTTCCAACCCAAAGCATTCCATGATTCTACAGGCAGGGATGGCAGAATTTGTCTCATGGCCAGATCAGAGAGCAGCAGACCTGGAGGATGGGATTTCAAACAGAAAGACATAATAAAAAAAAAAGGGATTTTATTAGAACATTTCACAAGGGAAGTTTTCAGCAGAGCCAGGGGACTGTGACCAGCACATGCAGAAGTGGCCCATCCAGTTCTCCCCAAGCCCAGGAGCTCCTAAAAAACCTTTTACAACCAAATCCTGAACTTGAGCAAAGGCACATCTTAACCTCACTCCTTCCACCACCCTGGTGAGTGCAAAGCAACATCCCAGCAGGAAAAGGACCCACCTGGACACAGGTGACACTCAAGGGACCACACCCACGATGACAGGGGGTGTGAGACACAACCCCCCCGTGGCTGTGCCATGCGGGAGGAGAGGCAGGAGGCTCGGAAGGAGCAGCTAAAACGGGATTTGCGCACTCTCCTATTTTTGCAGTGCTTTAGTCAGAGCAACACGTACTCCCTGGATATTTTTATCTGTTGCAGTTCGGGAGCGCATCTTCAGGAATGCGGCTCCTTACGCAACACCCCCAGCACGCTGCTGGCCCCCAGCCCCTGGCTGCTCTCATGCCTCAGGTTTGAGCTTTTCTATTTTTCACATTCTGTGCTGCTTTAGTGTGCAGTTCTGAGCTTCATATTAAGGGATGGTAAACTCTCTTCACAGAGCAGGGAGACAAAACAATTCCTTCTCCAGCTGGGCACCAAGGACAAATGATCCAAATCTCAGGCCCAAGAGCACAAACAACGTGGGCTGGAGAGAGAAAAACAAGCAGGATGGGACTGCATGGGCTAAAGCTGGAACTGGACAATGAACTCCAAGGTGCAAATGGAGCAGAACTGATCAAAGGGAGAGCCCCCGTGAGCGGCCGTGCATTTTGGGGCCATTTTGGTTCATCTTGGGTGCAGCCCTGGCTGGGCTCTTGTGCTGCCCAAGGTGGATCCATGGAGGAGATCCTTTGAATAAATCCCTGCTTTATTCTTTAGCACCATCCAGCCTCTGCTCTAGGGCAGCCTTCTCAAGGCATCAGCTCCATGTGCCAGGTCCCTGTGCCTGGAGGGGATGTGGGGACTCGGGAAGAGCCTGGGGAGAGCCAGGAGCGTTGTGTGGCCTCGCTGCTCTGTGTCAGAGGAAGGAAGCACCTTCCTGGTGTTTGTAACCTTTGGAATCTGAGCTGTTTGCCCCTGCAGAGGTGGTTTTGGAGGGGAGCTTGGCAGGAATCATCCTCCACATGGATGGAGAAGGAGCCACTGCTCCCTGAGAGTTTCCCTTCACTTATAAAATCCTCGGGGATGCTGGCAGAGCCACCTGTGACTTCAGCCTGACTCTGGCTTTCCCTCCTGCCCTCCCAGAGCATCCCTGGAGGTGGCACCTCCTGCTAGGCCCCTTCCCTTTCCCTATCACCACATACTTTTAAAAGCATTGCTGGGAAGAGATCAGCTGAGCTGCCTCCGAGGCAGGCTCAGGTTGGCAGCCCGTGGAAGTGCAAAATGTGGTTTTTAAGAATTAAAACCACCACCAATGGGGCATCTGACTTATTCCTCTGCCTGGAGATTAAAGCTTCCTGGGGCTGCTTGAAATTTTGCCATGAAAAGTAATTTCTCCTATAAATACAATGAGTCAGTGATGCCTGGGAATTGTTGTGTGGAAAAGCTTTCTTCCAGAGTCATCCTCTTTTGAAAAGGCAAATGTCTTGTTTATTCCTTACTTGGATAAAGGTTTTTCTTTACCATTTATTATTTCCTGTGAGTCAGGGCACCTTGTAAGGTTGTCTCATGCTCCAGCTGGTTATTTATATATATAAGGGGTAGATAATGACAACCATTAATTGGGAATTAGGGAATTGTATTCAGTCCTCTAACAGCTTTCTTGCTGCTCAAAGGCAGAAGCACAGCTGTAATGAGCACCAGGAGAGAAGTTCCTCACCAGGGCTACTCAGGGCTAAAGAAACATCCTTAAAAATTGAATTAATGGCCTGTTTTGAAAGCCACTGTGAAGGAGATTGAAGCCATTTCAGACAGAGCTTGGTGCCACACAGAGCCTTGCCAGACCTTGGAAAATATTTTCAAAATACAGATTAAAGAGGGTAACTTATGGAGTCTTTTCAAAACCATAAATCCTCTGCATGAAGCATGGGATGTAACAAACGTTATCCAGAGAAGCTGTGGCTGCCCCTGGATCCCTGGAGGTGTCCAAGGCCAGGTTGGACAGGGCTTGGAGCAACCTGGGATGGTGGAAGGTGTCCCTGCTGCCCATGGCAGGGGGTGGAACTGTGTGGGTTTTAAGGTCCCTTCCAAACCATTTTGGGATTCTATGAAAGCTTTTCCATTTTTGCTCTGTTTAGATAAACAGTGAGGCTCCCCTTAGCTTATAGGAATTTTTTCCACAACCAGGCAGCATTTGCAGTGTGGGGACATCTGTCAAAAATGATTCATTCCTTCCCCTCCTCTCTCCGCTGGTATTTTCCTCCCAGCCATAATAATACTCATTTTTCTCTCTTAATCTTCCTCACACTTCAGTGTTTGGGGTGTTCCATGCCCCAGGAGAGATTGGTGAGGAGAGAGATGGGTCCCCCTCACAGGGAGGGAGACCAAGAGCATGGCATGGGGACAATCCTGACAGCCACCTCCTCTGGGGGGCACAGAGCCATGGAATCATGGAATGGTTTGGGCTGGAAGGGACCTTAAAGTCCATCTCATCCCACCCCTGCCATGGCAGGGACACCTTCCACTATCCCAGGCTGCTCCAAGCCCTGTCCAGGCTGGCCTTGGGCACTGCCAGGGATCCAGGGGCAGCCACAGCTCCTCTGGGCACCCTGTGCCAGTGAGGTGACACAGCCAGCCTGGCACTGCCTCTAGCTCTGTGTGACCTGGCAGGATGTTCCCAAACCAGCACAGAGCTCCTCTGTTATGATCACTTAAGAGATTTACACAAAAATGCTCTGGGAGCTGGATTTCCTCTGCTCTGGAGCCAGGCTGGGAGAGCTGGGGGTCCTCACCTGGAGAGGAGAAGGCTCCAGGGAGAGCTCAGAGCCCCTTGCAGGGCCTAAAGGGGCTCCAGGAGAGCTGGAGAGGGCCTGGGGACAAGGGGTGGAGGGACAGGACACAGGCAATGGCTTCCACTGCCAGAGGGCAGGGATGGATGGGAGATTGGGAAGGAATTCTGCCCTGTGAGGGTGGGAGGCCCTGGCACAGGGTGCCCAGAGCATCTGTGGCTGCCCCTGGATCCCTGGAAGCGTCCAAGGCCAGGATGGACAGGGCTTGGAACACCCTGGGACAGTGGAAGGTGTCCCTGCCATGGCAGGGGTGGAACAAGATGAGCTTTAAGGTCCCTTCCAGTCCCAGCCATTCCAGGACTCTCTGATATTTAACTCCTCTCGGCCCAGCTGTGGAATCCACATCCCCAGAGCCCCTCAGCCCTCGTTGGTGCGAGGGTTCAGGGAAGCAGCTGCTGAGCAGATATAAATAGGGAGCTTTTGGCTCCTGTTTCCAAGTGCACAAGGCAGAGCTGGCTTCGCTCCGCTCGGGTGGTGCTAAATTTTCCCGAGCTCGGTGACAGAGAAGACAATGGAGAAGATCTCAGGCGATGGGATCCTATTCTCTGCCTGCCTTCGCCTCGGTAATTCCGTGTGCCCACCTCCTGCTCCTCCTCCAGCAAACCCCCGCCCCCGGGCGCAGATGGAGCTGCAGCATCCGCCAAGGAGCGCTGGGAGAGAGAGGGAGCTGGGAATGCGCCTCTGCTGCCCGCACAGCCCTCCTGGACAGCGGGATGCTCCGATGGGAGGTGTTGGCAGCGAGCCCTGTGGCACAGCAGGATGTGGATCCTCCTGTGCTCCTCACCTCTCTGCTCCATCCCATTCCTGCGCCAGCCCTGGCCACAGCCCACCCGAGCCTCCACGGGGTTTTCCAGTAAAAGCTCGGCTCAGATCCCATCCCTGAGCCACCAGAGGTCACTTGGAGAAGGGTCACTCATTCCCTTTGTGTTCACTGCTGGAGACGCTCCCAGCCCAGGGTCCACCACCCATGGCCTCTCCTGTGTTCTTGAATGGACACTGCTGCCATTCCAGAGCATCCTTCCCAAAATCCCTTCCTTTCTTCAGCCTCACATCAGCAGCTGCTGCTCGTTTTGGTGCCCGCTGCAGATGGGATCATTTGATCTCCAGATTTCTCCGTGCAGCCAAGTCGGAGCTTGCAATTTCCTTTCAGCTGCATTAAGTTCCTGCATGATTTTCAATTCACTCCTCTTTTGTGGGGGATGAATAGAGAAGGGTGTTCTCTGTCAAAGAAGGTTTATTAAAATGCAAATAAACTTCAAGCTGAAGGTCCATTTCCACTGAAAATCACTTACATCAACAGAGAATATTAAATTTGGTCACAAGAACTGAGAAGCAGAATAAGGAGGGAACAAAGCATCTCTCCTATTAAGAGACCTTTGTCTGTGACTTAAGGCATCACCCCAAGCTCCAGACAGCCAGAGCTGGCATTTCCCATGCCAGGTGTCCTACCTGTCTTCTTGGAAAAGTTCAGGCCAGGTCAGCCACTTTTGAGGAAGAAATAAAAGCTGCAGGGGAGGGTGGACAAGTCCATGGGTGAGGACTCTTGGGAGAATTGCTAAATTCAAGCAGTGGCACCTCCCCATCTGTGGCTAAAGCTGCCCAGAACTGGCACCCAGCAGCCTCAGCAGGGTGGGAATGGCCATGGATTGCCTTCCAGGGAGACTGGAGGGAGCTGCTGGTGATGAGGAGGAGGGAATGAGGGAGGAAGTCACCTGCTAGCTCAGAGGGGAGCAGTCTGCAGATTCCCAGCTTTCCTTCTGCATCCAACTGCAGCAGCACCTCTGACCGAGGTCACATCTCCCCAGGGACCACCAGTGGTGCTCCTGGAGCAGCACCCAAGTGCCTGGAGAGAGACTGGGGACAAGGGCCTGAGGTGACAGGACATAGGGAATGGCTTCCACTGCCAGAGGGCAGATGGGTGGGAGATTGGGAATTGGGAATTCCTGGCTGGGAGGGTGGGGAGGCCCTGGTACAGGGTGCCCAGAGCATCTGGGGCTGCCCCTGGATCCCTGGAAGTGTCCAAGGCCAGGTTGGACAGGGCTTGGAGCAGCCTGGGACAGTGGAAGGGGTCCCTGCCCATGGCAGGGGTGGAACTGGATGGGATTTAAGGTCACTTCCAAGCCAAACCACTCCATGATTTTATGGTTCTGTGAATCATGGCACACAGACCCAATTCCTGTCACCCCAGGTGGCCACTGCCCAAAATAACCCCCTCAAAGCTTCCAGCACCCAGTCCTGGAGGATCCACAGGGAGGAGAGAGAAGGGAGCACATCCTGGGGGGGTGAGCTGTGCTCTCTGCTGGGATCCAGCACAATCCCTGCCTGCAGGGCATTCCCAGCTCTGCCAGACCCCAGGGAGCTGTGTCACTTGTTGATTGATGTCCCTGTGGCCATCTGCAGCCAGGGAGGCCAAAGCCGTGACCAGAATCCGTCCAGGTTGCCATGGCAGCAGGAACAAAAAATTAAAAAAAAATAAAAACAAGAAAGGAAAAAAAAACACCTCTTAGGTAAGGGAGAAGGAATCTCCAACAAAATAAAAAGCCAAGATGATCTCAGTGCCAGCACAGACCTGGTGGAAGCTCCTGTGAGGAGAGGGAGGTGTGTTGGCACAGGGATGGATGATGGATGGATGCAGAGCAGTCGTGGGAGGAGGGGGAGGAGGAGGAGGAAGGCAGGTGCAGCATTACCAGTTTGTCACTCTCCTTCAGGGAGAAAAAAAGCCCTTCAGAGCCTTATGGGATGTCTGGATCAGGTGGAGGCATTGCCACAGCCCAGACACACAAAAAATTCCCTTTTTTATAGCTAGAAATGCTGCAGTGTTTCCTTGTTCTTTCCCAATTGCTCATGCTTCACCCGTGGCTCTGGGCATCCAGTGATTGAAACAGCCCATCAAAGCAGACTTGTTCCTTCCCTGGATTCTCCAAGGTCTAAAAGGACTTGACTGACTCATTTTAATTCCCTCCATTTTCTTTTCAGGTTGATTTTTCCAGTCCTGTTCCCCACCCCCCTCTCTGCTCCCAGCAGTTCTGCACTAAGACACAAAATCATGGATTTACAGGGAATGGCTTGGGTTGGAAGGGACCTTAAAGTTCATCCCATTCCACCTCCTTCCATGGGCAGGGACACCTTCCACTGTCCCAGGTTGCTCCGAGCCCCATCCAGCCTAGTCTTGGACACTTCCAGTGATCCAGGGGCAACCACAGCATCTTTGGGTGAAGAAGTCCACAGACCTTTCCTTTTCCTGGCATTTTAGCAGCTTTTTCACATGGAATGGTTGTGGGTGAAGTCTCCCCACAAATTATGCCCTTTTTGCTTTGCTGGAAAGAGCCTTTGGAGTTTCTTTCCAAAAAAATCAAAGTCAAAAGCAGGGAGGAAGAATAAGAGTCTTCAAAAAAAGTGTCCAGCAAATCCCACGGAGCCCTGATGTCCTGGTGTCCACATTTTCCTTTTTCCATGGTCCAGACCTTGCTTTTCCCTCATCTCCTTGAGGAGGCTCAGGCTGGAGAGATGCCTCAGCTCCAGCACAGCAAAAGCAGCCAGAAAAAAAAAGGGAAAGGTTTTTCTTGGAGAGGATTTGCATCAGGAGACTGGCAGGTGCCATTCCCTTGGCAGGATCCCAAGGCCTGGAGGTCTGTCAGCCTGGAGCAGCACCCCAGGCAAGGATCACACAGCTCTTCTCTCCTAAAATCCTGCTGGATCCAGCCTGTCACAGAGAGGGTGCAGTGAGGTGATCACATAAAATGGCCCAGAGTTCCTCTGGTTCCCACATCTTCTCCTCTCCACCTACTCCAACATCTCCTTTCACCATCTCTGAACCAGATGGGATCCACCTCTTCCATGCCTGAGTCCAGGCTGGATGCTTGAGTGCTAGACCCCCTAAATTTGCCAGGAATGTGCCTGTGGTTGGCATGAACACCCCCAAAGAAGGATTTCCCACTTTTTTGGAATTAACCTTGGCATTGGAGCAGCAGGAGGTAGCAGTGGTGTAGCAGTGAGAGGAGTAACCTTGGCCATCTGTGGATGGACACTGGATACATCCCAGGATGTTTCCTGGATGAGATCAAATCACAAAACTACAGAATATCTCAATGTGCCAGTTTCTCCCTGTTTTGCCCTTTTATTGAGATTTAAAATGCTGCTTTGCCAGCCAGAGGTGAGTCTGCATGAGGAGTGGGCAGTCAGGAATGGGAACACGCCTGGCTTGCTTCTCTCACATCTCCTCAGCACTTCCACCACCACCCCCTTGATTCATCCGAGCGTGTCACTGCAGGCAGCAGGCTGCTGGGAACACCCACGCCCAGGGATCCGTGCTGGCAACGGGGGGAGACACTTTGGGAAGCAGCAATTCCTCTGGGAGGGGTCAGGGACAGCCATCCTGGGGTAGGGAAGGATGCAGGTGACCCCGAGATGGGAAGAGATGATGCTGAGTCCAGTTCAGAAGGCTGAATAGTTTCTTTATTATAACTATATTACAATACATTAATATATATTTAAAGAGGAGATACTAAAACTACATCTTAACTTCTAACTACCATATCTAACTCTAACTTCAACTCGTGTCTCCCTCTCCAGAGGGAGTCCAGACACAGGTGCATTCCATTGGCCATCATGGCCAAACAATCCTCACCAGTGTCCAATCAACCAATCACCTCAGGTAAACAATTTCCCAATGCATTCCACATGGAAAAACAAGGGACAGGAATAGAAATTGTTTTCTTTTCCTTCCTCTCTCTGCTCCTCTACAAAAGTTTCCTCAGGGAGCAGAGATGTGGGCACTACACCATCCCACCAGGGCTGGAGCAGGGGATCCACCACCCCATCCCAAAGGGGCAGCTGGAGGATTTGGGAAGGGTGTCCCTGCTGCTGGGCTTCCCACAGCCTTCAGTTTAGGAGCTGTTATCCATATGGCAAACTGCACCAAGGGAAATATAGGTTGGATATTTGGAAAAAGTTTTTTATGGAAAGAGGGATAAAGCTCTGGAATGGCTGCCCGGGGAGGGGGTGGAGTCACCATCCCTGGGTGTGTTTAACAAAGCCTGGATGTGGCACTGGGTGCCAGGGCTTAGTTGAGGTGTTGGGGCTGGGCTGGACTTGATGATCTTGAAGGTCTCTTCCAGCCCAGTGATTCTGTGAATTCTGTGGATATGGAAGGGTTGATCCTGTCATTGCCTCTGGCACAGTCTGGCCACCACTGTGGCTTCAGGTCAGGTCAACTTTTGTCTGCCAGGACCTCACATCTGGCCACCAGACCTGGGATCTGAGGCTGAGTGACCCCAGGGAGAGGGATACCTCTCACAGCACCTGGCCAGGACATCCCCTCTCTTCAGCCTTGTTCTCTTTCTGGTGAGAATCCTCTTCCCATGCTGGGGATCCTGGAGGAGAAATCACAGTGACAGGAGCAGCAGGAAACCCAGGCCAGGCTGGAGCCACTTGGGCTAGTGGAAGGGCAGTGGGTTGGGACTGGATGGTCTGGAAGGTCCCTTCCAATCCAAAGCATTCCAGGATTCCATGAAGCTTACCATGAGGAATGGTGGCACCTCCTGCTGACCTCAGCAGGACATTCCCAGCCTCTGGTGAAGGCTCTGCAGCAGGGGAGTGTCCTGGAGCCTGGGCATCTCCTGAAGGCCACTTGGAGCAACAGAAAAACTCATCCCATGGGAATCATCCCATCCATCTCATCCCAGTCCAACATGAAGACACCCACACCTGGGCCAGGCTCTTCCCAAGCCCCTGCCTGATTTCAGCTCCCTGATTTAGGAAAAGGTGATGGAGCCCTTGGACAGAGGCACCAGTCAGGATTGCCCCCTCCAGCAGGACCTGCACACCTGGGAGGGAGCCCCTAACACATTCCTGGGGTATCCTCCCTCCAGGCTGGCTCTCCAAGCTCACACAGAGCTGCCACCTGCACAGGCAGCTTTTCCCCAAGTCCAGATTTTGGATTTAGTGGTTTATTTCGTGGTTATTTCAAGCAGATGGACACTGGCACCGGTTTCATGAGTCTCCCTTCACACGTAATCACAGCAGGTGCTGAACAGCTGCTCTGAGCACCTCCAGCTCATTCCCAGCATAAATCCCAAGGAACACGGGGCAGCAGATTGACTCCCAAAGTTATGCAAAGCATCTAACCTGGAGACAACTTCCCCCTGTAATTAAGGGATTGTTAAACACCGTTACATAATGATTGCAGATTCCAGGTCAGATCCTCCATACGTCACGGAAGCATGGAGTGTTTTGACATTTATGGGAATGTTTCTTATTTTTAGTTAGTTTGGTTGCCATGGCAGCAAAAAGAAATCTGCACCAGATTCAGCCATACATTAGATTTGAGCCTCCCACTTGATACATCCAAAAAAGTTTTCTGCTGCTCTCCTCCAAAGTTCTCAGCCAGAAGCTGCGAGGGGTGGAAGGAGGCTTGGAAAGAAAATATCCCACTCCATCAATTAATGGGAAAGCTGCTCCTGAAGGCCTCTCTAACACCTGGGTGACTCATCAGCAGATCCACTTGTATTGTTCTATTTAGATATAATTTAGAGTTCAGAATTTAAAACTTTATAATTTAGATTTTATTTTAAGAGATGTCTGTACTGCAGAGGTTAGGAGATCATTTTGAATGAGCAACTTTCCACTCAAGCAGAAATTGTCTGAAAATGGGAATATCAGAGAATCCCAGAATGGTTTGGGTTGGAAGGACCTTCAAGCTCATCTCATTCCACCCCTGCCATGGCAAGGGCACCTCCCAGGTTTCTCCAAACCCTGTCCAACCTGACCTTGGACACTTCCAGGACAGGTCAAACAAGCCTTGAGTTGTTTGTGAAGCCAATAAATTTTGGACAAAGCTTCTTTTTCAATGCTGAAGACACAGGGAATGTCCCACCTTCAGCACATCTGAAGCACCAAGTGTTCCAGCTGAGTCTTTGGGCAGCAGGGAAAGCAGGGTGGAGACAAACTGGCTGTGGGAGGAAGGACAGATTTTTCTGGTGGGATGAATTTAATGTTGCTGTTCTCCAAAATGAGTCACAAGCTGGAGAAGTGGGGCATTAATCCCAGAGGGGATGAGTAAGTGGGCAGGCTGGTCAAAGGAGCATCACAATTTAAACTTGAAGCTCTGCTCTTCCCGTGTATTAGCAATGGATTCTGCTCTGTTTTGATAAAAATCAGAAATTTTCCAGTAAGAAAAAATAATAACTTAAAAATAAATGATGTCACCCTTGAAAGTAAGGAGCACATTGAGATGTACACATTTTTTTCAGTACATCTCACTCTGAGGCATCATTTGAGCTTTAACTTCTCTTCCAGTCAGACATGCCCAGATCCTGGCATCTCGCCAGCCTGGCTCATACTTGATGGAGCAATTTTGCCACCTTATTTTCAGAAGTGATTTCCAGGAGATGTTTTTGAGCAGCATTATCCCCTACCAATGCCCATGGTCACACCTGGAATTCCTCAGGAAACAACCTCCTCTGACACCTGGGGGTTTATCCTTATACCCTGTGCTACCAATTAAGTGTTGGATTTAATAAGCAAAGCGTGTGCTTGATGCCTTGAGAAGGCTGAGCTAGACCAGGCTGGATGGAGTTAAAGAATAAAGCAGGGATTTATTCAAAGGATCTCCTCCATGGATCCACCTTGGGCAGCACAAGAGCCCAGCCAGGGCTGCACCCAAGATGAACCAAAATGGTCCCAAAATGCACGGCCGCTCACGGGGGCTCTCCCTTTGATCAGTTCTGCTCCATTTGCACCTTGGAGTTCATTGTCCAGTTCCAGCTTTAGCCCATGCAGTCCCATCCTGCTTGTTTTTCTCTCTCCAGCCCACGTTGTTTGTGCTCCTGGGCCTGAGATTTGGATCATTTGTCCTTGGTGCCCAGCTGGAGAAGGAATTGTTTTGTCTCCCTGCTCTGTGCAGAGAGCTCACCATCCCATAATAGGAAGCTCAGACCCACACACTAAAGCAGCACAGAATGTGAAAAATAAAAAAGCCAAAACCTGAGGCATCATGCACAGCCATTGTAATTCAAGTCTGATAGAGGAAAAAAACATGAAATATTTCAATCAGTTTAGTGTTGCCATCAGTGTCTCTCAGGACCCAGCCTCCCTGGGCCAGAGCAAGGAGCAGCCCTGGACACCTCCACAGCTTCTTGGGAAGGGTTGGAGCAGTCATGAACCAGGAGTTGTTTCACACCCACTCCATGTGATGAACAACTCTGCTGGTGTTGCTCATCAGCCAAACGAGCCCTGAGTGTTTAGGAAGAGAGACAAGGAAGCAGAGAAATCCCTGAATCATGGAATGGTTTGGGATTAGAAGGGACCTTGAAGATCATCCAGCTCCCCCCCTTTCCATGGGCAGGGACACCTCCCACTATCCCAGGCTGCTCCAAGCCCTGTCCANGTGAGCAGCCCCAGCTCTCCCAGCCTGGCTCCAGAGGGGCTCCAGCCCTTGGAGCATTTCTGTGGCTCCTCTGGACTCGCTCCAGCAGCTCCACATCCTCCTTGTGCTGAGCCTCTTTGTCTGCCTCCTACACAACAGGCAAAATCCCGAGTGTTTTGCCCTTGGGAAGCTTTCCTTTAACTAATCCATCTATCCCCAGGAAACCTCACCACTCTCCCAGGAAGGTGCAGCTCCCTGCCAGCAGTGAGGCAGCAGAGCTGGCATTGCCTTCAGCCTGCAGCAGCTCAGAATGATGGGAAGGAGCCTGTCCTGGCTAAAGGGAAACTGATTCTGGAGAACTGGGCATCAAAATCTTCAAAATGCTCAAAAACTTGGAGGTCTGGCTACAGGCACAAAGCCTTTCCTGGATCCTTCATGTTTGTGACGCTGACGTTGGGCAAAGATGCCACCTGCATTCACTGGAATCAATCATCCACAAAAATCTGGCACTTTTCCTTGCAAGGAGGAGACCTCAGAAACAAATGGGAAGGGTTTGCAAGTTTCTGAGCTCCTGAAATGGTGCTTGGAGCAAATGATGTCACCAGTAAGAAGCTCTGGCAGTTGTTCTGGGAGGCAGCTCCTGCCGGAACTCTGGGAGCCCTGGAACCTTTCCAGCATTCCTGACCATGGTCTTGGCACCAGAGAGGAGAGTGACCTCAGCACCTGTCCTGCTGCCAGGAGCTGTCCCCAGGACAGGGAAATCAGGATGTGCTGGAAGCTCTGGGTGACCTGAGGAAGCAGGATGAGCTCAGGGATGCTGATTTCAAGGTCGTGCACACAGGCACTCACAAACAAGGATTGCTCCTGTCAGCCAAGAGCTCATCCACTCAAAATGATGGAGGAGGAGGAGGAGGGTGTATTGGTTGGTGACAGGGTGAATTATGAGCTGCCAATGTCTTGGAATCATAAAAAGGCAGCTCCAAGCTCTGGCTGCATCTGCTGAGATGTTCCCAGGGGGCAGAGGGAGAGCATTCCAGCACAAGGGATTCTACAGGGACAGCAGAGATCCTGGGTGGGGACAAGGCACCACATGTGGGACCTCCAGGCACAGGAGGAAACATTCCCAGAGCCTGAAGCAGGTTTCCCACATGGCAGTGGAAGATCTACTTTCATCAGACACCTGAGGCCTCTCCAGCAGCGTGGGAGCACCTCTGGAAAGGTTCTGTTCCTCTCCTCTGAGGAGCTCTGAGCCCTTGTCCACTCTCTGATTGATCTCCTCAAGGTGTTCTGCGCGTGGGATGAATAAAGACACTGCAGAGTTGTTATCTTGGTTCATTTCTCTCTTTTATTTATGAGCTCTAGCCCAGCTCAGATATTTATTACAATTCACCAAGAGGATCCAAGAGCACTTAGAGAGTCTAAATGACTTTAATTTATCTCAGCCCAGCAGTGGCTTCCACACTCTCCAGGGCAGAGGCTGGTTACAACAGGAGATGCACCAACAGCAGGAGATGGAGCTGCCTCTGTAGCAGGAAAATCCAGGAAAATTTTCATCATAGAAAGGGTGGTCAAGCATTAAAAGGGACTCTCAGGGTGGTTTGGAGTCCCCATCCCTGGAGGTGTCCAAGGAATGACTGGATGTGGCACTCAGTGCTCTGGGCTGGGGACAAGGTGGGGCCCAAGGTTGGACTCGATGATCCCAAAGATCTTTTCCAACCTCACTGATTCCAGGACTCTATGTGAAGGTGAGGCTCCTGCTGAGAAAAGCAGGAGCCAGGTGTGAGCAAGACAATTTCTCCACCCTTTAACTGATCACAGCCACGTCAGACAAATGAATGCTGAAGCTGGGTCAAGTAATTACTGCAGGTGCAGAGCTGTGCAGCTCTCGGGGCAGTGACAAGTGTGACAGTCGTAAATAAAGCACAGCCAGAGCGTGAGCAGCACTCCCTGCTCGCTGAGGGCTCGAGCTGCAGTGCCAAGAAGAAAACAGCTCAATGTTTATGACCAAGGGTTGCTTCCAAAGGCACTGGCTGTGCTCCTCTCCCTGCCCATTTCCATGATCAGCGGGATCACTCCAGCAGAAATGGCAATCCTAGACCTGCCAGGATGAAAAATGGCCACAGGAAACAAGAGGCAAACAAGGAATGATGGTTTTATTTTGGAAAAAGGGCAGCTCGAGGAGGGAGAGCAAGGAAAAAAAATGAGCAGCTCTGAGCAGAGACACCAACAGGGAGCAAATGAGGAATCTTCAGCAGAGTCCAGGGGAAGCCACGGTCAATACAGAGCCAGGAGGAGCCTGAGGAAGCAGAAAGGGAAGAACAAAGCACACCAGAGTGGAAAAGAGAAACACTCAGAAAATCCCTTTCCCCTTATCACTTGTCCTTCCTTGTCAGGCTGAGAAATGGTGGTGCCTTCCTTGGGCATCTGGGCTTTTGGGCTTCCCCCCTGCCTGAATATCAGTGTGGGAGCTTGGAATTGCACCAGCTCCCTGAATCCCTGCATGGACCCACTGGAGAGGGGAAGGAGCCCCTCAGGGTGTCCTGACAAGCAGTGGACTCACAGCCCTGGTGCCCCCAGTATTTTTGCCATCCCCCACCATGGAAACGGGTGCTATGGGCAGGGACACCTTCCACTATCCCACGTGGCTCCAAACCCCATCCAAACTGGCCTGGAACAATTCCAGGGATCCAGGGACAGCCACAGCTTCTCTGGGCAACCTGTGCCAGGGCCTCACCGCCCTCACAGGGAAGAATTTTTCCCTAATATCTGCTCTAAATCTTCCCTCTTTTAGCTTCAATCCATTCCCTGTGTCCTGTCCCTCCACCCCTTGTCCCCAGTCCCTCTCCAGCTCTCCTGGAGCCCCTTCAGGCCCTGCAAGGGGCTCTGAGCTCTCCCTGGAGCCTTCTCCTCTCCAGGTGAGCACCCCCAGCTCTCCCAGCCTGGCTCCAGCCCTTGAAGCAGCTCCATGGCCCCCTCTGGACTCTCTCCAGCAGCTCCAGGTCCTTCTGACGTTCGGGTCCAAGAGCTGGACACAGCCCAAAGCCACCACGGGCATCTGCACCAACGGGCAGCCCCAAACGTGTGCACAGAGAGAGGGAAACAGGAGCTAGCACAGAGACATCCCAAGCAATCCTATTTTTCCATTGGCTGAGCAGCACCCGCTGTGCCGTTCTGTTGCCAGGAGAGTTTAAGACCTCAGCCGACCTTCAGAGCCAGCAGGGCTGAGAAGCAAAGCCACGGGAGCCCCTCGGGCTCCGTGTCCCCGCTCTCCAGTGGCGGAGCGTGTCCCCACGGGGGCGTCCCAGGCTCAGGGACCGCGTCCCGCTCCCCACGCAGGGCATCACCGCAGCAGCATCCCTCCGCTGCCATCCGCGGAGAGCCGGGGGATCGCCGAGCGTGACGCGATTACCGCACACGTGCGGCCACTCCAATCATTACAGCTACACCCTCACCACCGCATCCACCAGCGGATCCCTTGCACTGCCGAAGTCACCTCGTGCGGTCACAGGGGAAACCGCAGGAGCGCCCAAGGATCCCGGAGAGGGGATGCTGCGGGCACCGCGGGCTGTCCGCGGGGCTGCAGGGCGGGAAGCGCGGGGCTGTAGTGCCGCTTCCCGGGAAGGGAAAAGCACCGTGCAGAGCAGCGGGCAGAGCAGCGGCAGGCCCGGGAGCAGCGGCAGGCCCGGGACCGGCGCTCTCCCCGCAGCGGCGCCGCAGCCCCGAGCGCAGCCCCCGCAGCGCCGCTGCCGGGCGGGCGGACTGGATGACGGACAGGCGGATCAGCCAATCGCAGCGCGCAGCG
>VXBC01009573.1:26185-48910 GCA_013399945.1 Ploceus nigricollis
GTTCCGCGTGTCCCCCCCGCCCGCCCCCCCCCCCCCCGCCGCGCTGGCGCCGCCGCCGCCGCCACGCAACGCGTGCCTGACCTGCCCGCAGTGCCACCGCAGCCTGGTGCTGGACGAGCGCGGGCTGCGGGGCTTCCCCCGCAACCGCCTGCTCGAGGGCGTCATCGACCGCTACCAGCAGGGCAGGGCGGCGGCCCTGCGGTGCCAGCTCTGCGAGAAGGCGCCCAAGGAGGCGGCCGTGATGTGCGAGCAGTGCGACGTGTTCTACTGCGACCCGTGCCGCCTGCGGTGCCACCCGCCGCGGGGACCGCTGGCCAAGCACCGCCTGGTGCCGCCGGCCCAGGGCCGCGTCAGCCGCCGGCTCAGCCCCCGCAAGATCTCCACCTGCACCGACCACGAGCTGGAGAACCACAGCATGTACTGCGTGCAGTGCAAGAGCCCCGTGTGCTACCAGTGCCTGGAGGAGGGCAAGCACTCCAGCCACGAGGTCAAGGCGCTGGGAGCCATGTGGAAGCTCCACAAGGTGAGCCCCGGCTTCTGCCAGCAGCCCCAGCCGAGCCGGCTTGTCCCACGCGTTCCGTCGTCCCCGGCTGGCAGGCAGGGTGGGAGCATCCTCAGCCGTCCTCTCCCGTTCCGTGGTGCCCCCTCGGCGTGGGGATCATCACCGTGCAGATGATGCTCCCCGCGGGTCCCCAAATCCAGCCTTGCCAGCTGCACCCCGCAAGCCGAGGTGCCACCAAAGGAGCTGGCAGGGCCGGGGGTGGGTCGGGGACATCTGCGCCGCAGGGCTGGGAAAGCAACAGGGAGCGATGGTTTGGGGAGGAGGAGGAGGGAGGCGTGAAATCCACCGTGGGAGCGGGGAGCCGCGGGGGGCCACCTCCTGCCGCACTCGGAGTCACCGGGAGGAGGAGGAGGAGGAGGAGGGGTGGCAGCGGGCAGCCGGGAGCCTGTCCCTGAATACTGATCAGCTGCACTCGCTCCCACACGCGGCCGTGCTGCAGGAGAGGGTCCCAGCGCTTGCGGCAGCGATGTGGCCATCATCATCTTCAGCTCCCTCCATCCCTCTGCCTCCGCCCTCCCTCCTCGCACCAGTGACCGAGGGAACTGGGGCAGAAGTGACGGGACACGGGCGGACAGGGCACAAGGGGATGGGCGTCATTCCTTGGATGAACATCGCCATAATTGGCCCCCACTCCAACAAATTGGGGCAGGTGGGGGGGACCTGTGACAAGGAGCTGGGGGAGGGTGTGACCTCCCGGTGGAAGGGACTGGGCTGGATTGCTTTCCAGGAATATTTGGGGATGCTCTGGCAGGTTGTGTGGCAGCATGTGGTCCGTGCAGGATGCAGATCTCTGGGCTGGAGCTCTGCACCCCGAATTGGGTCAGTGGGTGCGTGCAGGGACAAGCTGTCACTTGTCACAGTGCCCCAAAAATGGGGATAACCACGTTATGCTGTGTGGAGAAGGTTTGGTGGTGCTTGCTGGAAGGGGCTTTTCCTGACCCCCTTTTGCTGGGAGCAGGAACAGCTCCTCTCTGGATTTTCAGAGCTCTTGTGGAGATGTGCCAGAGCAGTTTGGTGCCCTTGTCCCTATCCATGGGGTGCAATCCCCGATCCCAGAGCTGCTGGCAGCCAGCAGGAACATCCAGCTGGCGTGGGATGCCCAGGATCAGGGTGGCACAGGTGACTGAGGAGCTGCTCACAGGAGCACAGGGAGGCTGAGGATGGAGCCAGGCTCTCGTGGTGTGGAGCAGGCAGATGAGAAGCAACAGACAGAGTTTGGAGCGCAGGGAATTCCACCTGAACGTGAGGGAGAACTTGGCTGCTCAGGTCAGGTTGGAAAGGGCTTGGAGCAGCCTGGTCTGGTGGGAGGTGTCTGCCCATGGCAGTGGGGTTGGAATAAGATGAGCTTTAGCTTTTCCTTCCAAATCCCTTTTCCCAGGGGAGAGCTTTAGCCACGTGCCGTTTCATTGATGTAACTGACAGATGAGGATAATGTAATGTTGAAATATATTGAAATCATGTTTCAAGTGATGATTTTGGACAGTGGAGTCTCACCTGCCTTGAGAGAGCTGTGTTTCTGCAGGGGTTCACTGGTATTACCTGGTGTTAGTTTGCTTTTTAGGAAGGGGAAGAGTCTGTGGAGTTAAATGTGGTGTTAAATAATTGAAAGAGTGATTTCAGGGCCAGAGCTCAGATTGCTCCTTGAGATGCCATCCAACAAAATCAGGGGAAGAGGTTATTTACCTTGATTTTTGTTACACAGAAAAAAAAGCCACCACCAAAACCAATACCCACGATTTCCAAGCTTGATCCTGGTTGGGACTGGGCATTAGGAACCAAACCACCTGTGGTTTGGAGTGGTGATCCTCTTGCAAAACTATCTGGTGGTGTCATTTTTTGGGAGCACAGGCCCTTGGCAGTGGGACAGATTTGCTGAAGGGGTGACTGTCCCTTTTTGCCTGATCTTTTCTCTGTGATGAGCAGTGTAANCACAAAAAAAAAAGGCACCACCACCAAAACCAATACCCACGATTTCCAAGCTTGATCCTGGTTGGGACTGGGCATTAGGAACCAAACCACCTGTGGTTTGGAGTGGTGATCCTCTTGCAAAACTATCTGGTGGTGTCATTTTTTGGGAGCACAGGCCCTTGGCAGTGGGACAGATTTGCTGAAGGGGTGACTGTCCCTTTTTGCCTGATCTTTTCTCTGTGATGAGCAGTGTAATGATGCCTACAGCTCACAGGAGGGAATCATGGAATGGTTTAGGTTGGAGGGGGCTTCAAATCCCATCCTGTTCCATCCTCTGTCATTCACAGGGACACCTTCCACTATCCCAGGCTGCTCCTAGCCCTGTCCAGCCTGGCCTTGGACACTTCCAGGGATCCAGGGGCAGCCACAGCTTCTCTGGGCACCCTGTGCCAGGGCCTGCCCACCCTCACAGCCAGGAATTCCTTCCCAATATCCCACCTAAATCAACCCTCTTTTAATTTACACCCATCAGCCAGCTCCTGAATTCTCTTGCACCATTCCAACACCTCTTGGTGTGAATATTCTTTGGGATGCTCTTCCCCTCTGACCCAGGGAGGCTGTGACTGTCCCCAGAGCCTGTGCTGACCCCGGAGTGCCTGGATGAGCTGTGCCTCCTGAAAGCAGCAGTGTTCATGCCCCAGTAGGTGATTGCCAGACCCAGGGCAATCAATCCCTGTTAAGTGCAGCGTGCTCCCCTTGGAACCAAATCCAAAGGGCTTTTCCCTGCCCCAATTTCCTCTTTTCCTCCCTGAAGGGTCTCTGGGATGATCATTGAAAATTATCTGTGCTGAGGCACAATCAATTGTCATTTAAGCTGGACACAGATTGTGGCAAATCCTCTCTGTCCCTGACTTCCTTTCACTTGTTGGGAGCAGGGTGAATATTCAGAGAAACGTAGAGGGAAATGGGTTTTTAATGTGAATTGTCCCAGTTTTGCACAGATATTGCAGCTGTCTGGGTTTTTATCCTGACGAGCTGGAATGCTGCTTGGCATGCCAGAAGCAGGAGCGCAAGATGGAGCTGAATCATTTATTCCTCACACATCAGAGTCCCTCTTCTGCTGGAAATGTGTGGAGAGTGCAGGCTCAGCAGGTGGATGGTGTGTTTTTATGGATAGATGGAGGCATGGATGGGTGCTTGTGTACAAATACAAACAGACTGGGAGGGATCTTTCTGATACCTTGTGAAGGCTGCCCTAGAGCAGAGGCTGGATGGGGTTACAGAATAAAGCAGGGATTTATTCAAAGGATCTCCTCCATGGATCCACCTTGGGCAGCACAAGAGCCCAGCCAGGGCTGCACCCAAGATGAACCAAAATGGTCCCAAAATGCACGGCCGCTCACGGGGGCTCTCCCTTTGATCAGTTCTGCTCCATTTGCACCTTGGAGTTCATTGTCCAGTTCCAGCTTTAGCCCATGCAGTCCCATCCTGCTTGTTTTTCTCTCTCCAGCCCACGTTGTTTGTGCTCCTGGGCCTGAGATTTGGATCATTTGTCCTTGGTCCCCAGCTGGAGAAGGAATTGTTTTGTCTCCCTGCTCTGTGCAGAGAGCTCACCATCCCCTAATATGAAGCCCAGACCCACACACTAAAGCAGCACAGAATGTGAAAAATAGAAAAGCCAAAACCTGAGGCATCATCACACTGCGTCTCCCACAGCCCTCAAATCCCAGCCAGTTGATCAAACTTGGTCTTAAAATCATTTTACTGTTGCTGGTGCAGGCTCTGGAGCACAAGTCCTGTGAGGAGGTAGGTGGAGTCCCCATCCCTGGAGGGGTTTAAGAGCTGTGTGGATGTGGCACTTGGGGACATGGATCAGTGGTGGCCTTGGCAGCACTGGGGGAAGGTTGGACTCAGTGCTCTTAAAGGGCTTTTCCATCCTGAATGATTCCAAGATTCTGATTTGGGACCACTCTCTCCTTGAGGAGGTCAGGCAGCATGTCCAGGTCCTCTTGGAGAGAAGCAGAAACAAATCTTGACTTTAGTGGAAGGAAAACAATGCTCTCCATTTTAATTTTACATGGGATTGCCCAGGCTGAAGACACAAACTGTCCTTGGATTGCAAACCCCTGCAGACTGCAGCAGAGCTCAGCCCTGGGAATTTCCATCCCACACCGGGTGGGATCAGCAGTGATGATACAGGTGACATCAGGCAGAGGTGACACCTCATTAGCACAGGTGTCACCTGGGCTCAGCTCCTCCTGCCCCAGCACAGATGGAATGAGGGATGCAGGTGATTCCTATTAAGAGCAAAAAAATCACACACTAGGATTTAATTCCAGCTGGTTTGGACACCTGGGGAGAACCAGGGGTGGGAAACACTGCAAGGGCCCCTCAGTTTGTGCCCAGGGGACACCAGAGCCAGGACAGGGAGGAGCAGAGAGGATTTTTCCTTAGCTCACTTGGCCAGGGCTCTGTGTTGGCTGCCAGAGGAACTTTGGAGGGGAGATTGGGAATGTGCTGCTCTTGGGTCCATGGGAATTCCTGTCCCCACAGCACTTGGCAGAGTATCCAGGGAGTTGCTGTATGACCAAGATCTATTTGCACTTGGAAAGTAAAATATTTGCTGTTTAAAGAGAAGCAGGGAGAATCCTTAATGTTTCCCAAGCCTTGGTGTGATGGCCTTCCTGAATCCACCACCCTTTTTCCATCTGCAGCAGCAGGATCCATCCTCTCCTCCTCCAGCAATGCCCAGCAGCCTTCCCACCTCCCCCATTCCTCCTTGACCAAATCTGAGAGGCTTTGAAGTCAGAAAAAGCCAAGAAATGCCAGGATCTGGAGCAAAAATGTGGTGGGGAGAGGCTGAGGGAGCTGGGAAGGGGCTGAGCCTGGAGAAAAGGAGGCTCAGGGGGGACCTTGTGGCTCTGCACAGCTCCTGACAGGAGGGGACAGCCTGGGGGCTCTGCTCCAGGGAATAGGGACAGGACAAGGGAAATGGCTTCAAGTTGTGCCAGGGGAGGTTCAGGTTGGATATTTGGGAAAATTTCTTCATGGAAAGAGTAATTAAGCACTGGAAAAAGCTTCCCAGGGGAGTGCTGGAGTTCCCTTCCCTGGAGGGATTTAAAAGCTGTGTGGGTGTGGCACTTGGGGACACGGGATTTAATGATTTAAAAGACCTTTCCAGCCTGAATGCTGCTGTGATTTACACCAGCCTGTGCCTGCCCAGGATCCAGAGGTGATGCTGCCTTCTCCTGTCCATTTATTTGGATAAAAGCTTTCTGTCAGGTGGCTCTTTGCTTTGCACTCTCTGCAGTTAATGGAATAAGGAGCAACCCCTGTTAATCAAAGGTGGTGTGGTACAGCAAGTTCTCCCAGGGGTTTGTGGAGGCAGGAGGTGACCTCTGAGTAACTTGCAGATGGAAATGGGCCCAGGGTCATCTCAGAGTGAGTGTAAATCACTGCAGCTTTTATTCCATTCCAGTGGGAAGGTTAGATTAGATATGAGGAAAAAAATTCTTGGCTGTGACGGTGGGGAAGCCCTGGCACAGGGTGCCCAGAGAAGCTGTGGCTGCTCCTGGATCCCTGGCAGTGTCCAAGGCCAGGCTGGACAGGGCTTGGAGCAACCTAGGGTAGTGGAAGGTGTCCCTGCCATGGCAGGGGTGGAATGAGGTGGTCTTTGAGGTTCCTTCCAACCCAAACCATCCTGGAATTCTGTGTCCAAAAATACAGGGATCTGACAGAGCAGTGCTCTGTTCCACCATCTGCCTCAGGTTCTCCACAGGCTCTGAAGCACCTCAACAAGCAGATTGAGCTCTGGTGGGGTCCATCTTCATCTGTAAATATCAAACCTTTTCCATTCTCTCCCATCTTTTTTCTTCTCTTGGCCATTTGATGAATGAAGGGCCCCCCTGGCTGGGTTTTGCTGCATTTCCTGTGGTGCAGCTCAGGAGCACCTCAGCTGAGATGGGGAAAGTTAACCCAGGGACTGATTCCTGTCTCTCTTTCAAGGGAATTTCTGCACCATCCATACCCAGAGATTCCCCTGGCACGACAAGTTGGATTAAGCTTTTTTTTTTGACTCAGAGGTGGGGTAACTGAGAGGTGTTTTAAAAACTTTTATTCCATTTTCAGTCTCATGTCAAGGGTGAGGCAATACAGATGTTATAACTGATGCCTTTTTAATTAGAAGCTAACTATTTCCTAATTACAATGCATTATGAGCATTTCTTGGCTTACTTTACTTGAGAATTGAAATATATAAGAAAACTTTTACCAAAAAGTAGCTAAACAAGAACAAGTTTGTGTACAAATGCATGCTATGTGAGCCTTCTATGAAGCTTTAAGAATTCTCTACAAATTCATTTCCCACAACCACATCCCTAGCCTGGAAAAAACAGGAGAATGAGGAAGCAGAGCAAACACTGTGCCTGGTGTTAAATAAATTACTTGAGAGTGTGGAAAGGCTTTGCTGTTTATTAACCAGGTTTCACAGGATGCTTTCCAAGAGCTGACATTGGTACAGGATCTTTGTTGGGAAAATGTGCTCAGGAGGCTTTGAGGCTACTCTGCATTGCTCATTCCTGCTCTTCTAAATAACCCAGCACCCAGAAGTTTAGGCTTTTAGAGGGAAAGCTTTGCTTGGTGTCACAGAACCCCAAAATGGGTTGGGTTGGAAGGGACCTTCAGGATCATCTCATCCCATCCCTGCCGTGGGCAGGGACACCTTCCACTGTCCCAGGCTGCTCCAAGCCCTGTCCAGCCTGGCTTTGGACACTTCCAGGGATCCAGGGACAGCCACAGCTTCTCTGGGCACCCTGGGCCAGGGCCTCCCCACCCTCCCAGCCAGGAATTCCCACTATTCCCAATATCCCACCTAAATATTTTCTGTTTTCTCCTCTTGCCACAACCCTTTCCCATGTGACCACAAATTCCTTTTTGGAGTGCTGCTGTGCACTTTCTAGCAATCCAGCACATGCCACTGGGAGATATTTCCCTTCCCTTTCCTGGGCTTGGAAGGAACTTCCAGCAGCCTTTGATTAACTCATGTTACTCACACAAATTCATTTACTTCAGAGTGCCTTCAAATTGCATTGCTCTTCCCAGCTGTATGAAAGAGTAATTAAAGAAAAATGTGGCTGAAACATAACAGCTCTCAAAGCTGCTCTTTTGTCAGCCTTGGTCCTTTGTTTTGTTTGTTCTTGGGACGAGGCATTTTACCTGTTAAATTGGCTTATAAATAAGCCAGCTCATTCCCTGTTCATTCAGCTCGTCCTGCTGGGATGAATTGGATGGAATTCTATTTAGAGCAAGCACATAAGGCAGAGAGAGCTGGGGGCATAAATCTCTGGTGACCCTGGCTCAGGTAATGTCCTGGAAGGAGAGGCAGAGGCTGGTGTGGAATTACTGTGAGGAGTAAAAGCTCTCAGGGTGATTTTCTCAAATCCCCAGGGATTTGAGAATCCATCCAGTTGTAGCTGGAAAGAGCAGGGATGGTTTGGGGTGTGGGACCACCACTGAGGGTCCTGCCAGGTGGCCATAAATAGGAAATGTACTCAACTCTTCAACAGGGAGACAAATAATTAGAAATGAAGCCCAGCTCTCACCCATTCCAGTGGCACCTCCCTGATTAATGCAGGAAGGAGACCAGAGCTGAGAACAGCAGGTCAGAGAACTCACCTTGCCTCTATGGAAAGGAAAACTTTGTTTGCAGTCTGAACCAGCTCATATTTTGCCTTCAGAGTTGGATTCAGCTTTGGGGACAGCCTGACCTGGAGCTGGCTGGAAAAGCTCAGCAGAGGCTCTCATCAGGGCAGAATTTCTGGGTAAGAAAGAACAAGACCCAAGTTCAGTTTGAAATTTTCTTAAGCCAGCAGAGGGGTGACTGTGAGGGTGATGCCAACCTCAAACACCGTATGCACAGCATGGATTGAGGCTTGGGCCACGTTCTGGTATTTAATTAGCCATTAAATTCCCCGTGTCACAGAAATAGAGGGCTGTTAACAGGAGCCTGCTCAGTTCTGTAGCAGCAGAAATTGCCCTGGGAGGGATCTGGCAGTTGAGGGATTTCCCATCAGTGTTAATTACCCTTTCCCCTTTACTAACCTTATAGGAGTTGATGGGTTTAGGGAAAAAAAAGCTGGGAATTGGATGTTAATAAGGCATGCATGGATGTTGCCTGGGGTGCTGAGGGCTGGAGCCACAGTTGCCATTCCCCTGGGATGGATGAAGGGAGCACGGATCCGTGGAAGCAGCTGCAGCAGCCACTGGAGTGGAAGATCACATTTGTGACTTCCAATGCCTCCTGAAAATCCCAGATCTCCTGTGGAGATGCCAGCCTGGCTGCCCACACTGGGGCTGCTGCTTCCTGCTTGGTGTAAAGCCAAAATCCGTGGGAAATATCAGTCAAATTATTTGCACCAACCCCAAAAATGTGCAGCATCTTTCAACCAGTGATCCCTTTTTTTTGTTTTGTTTTTCTTTTTGGGCTTTTGCACTAAATTCTGTCTTTTTTCCCTTGCTCCTGGCCTCTCTGGATTTGCATGGTCAGTTCCCTTCCTGTTGCTGTTCCCTGTGGCAGGATTGGGGTGTGTGTGAATTAATGATGGGTTATGGCCTTGCCTTGCCTTCAGCTCCATGGTGCATCATTCAACTTCAGGGTGCATCTGTGGCATCATTCCTGACAGCCTGTGCTGTGGGGCTGCTCTCCACCTGCAGCTCTTGGGGTTTTCCCTGCTGAAATCCCTCTGTTTTCCCAGATAACCAGTGTCCCTTCAGTCAAGATGTATTAATTCACTGGTTCTGTTAACTTCACCATTTTTCTTCTCCCTGCTTCCTTTCCCTGGAAGCATTCCAGGCCAGGCTGGACAGGGCTTAAAGCAGCCTGGTCTAGGGGAGGGTGTCCTTGCCCATGGTAGGAGGTGGAACAAGATGGGATTTAAGGTCCCTTCCAACCCAAACAATCCTGGGATTCTGTGGTTCCCAGGGTCTCTGACCTGGGGGCTTTGCTGTGCCCGTGGGATTCCTGCTTGGGAAGGACCTTTGTGTCTGCAGAGGCAAACTCAGAGGTCTGGATTTGATCCCCCTTTCAGAGCAGCTCTCTGTGATTCTGTGCCGTGGTCTCTCTGTCAGAGGATGTAAAGCTGGCAGGAGGGGGGGTTGTGTCAAGCTTTGAAATGGATTATTCCTAACAAGGCACATTTATTGATTTCCAGACACTGGAAATTTCTGCTTTGAGGGCAGAGCCTCTGTTCCCTCCCTGGCAGGGCTCTTTCACCCACAGCACCCAGGGATCCAGGCTGGAGGAGTGGGAGGGAATTGTGGCAACACTTCCCTGAGGATGCTGGAAAGGGAAGGGGTGGGCTGGAGATCAGTTCTCCCTGCCAAGGATTTGCTTCACCCTCCTGGGCAAATAATTGCACAAACCCCCTGTCTGTCCTCTCCCAGGAAATGTGTGTTTAGCACCAGTGCCCTTCCTCCAGCCCAGCAACAATTATGGTGGGAATTCCTAACAGAACACGTGGAGGTGAACTGGGAATTTCCAAAATTGTGAGAGCTGGGTGAAATCCCATCAAGGACACAACGGGAGCATCAGCCTCCCTCCCTCCCTGGGAAAGCACTTCCATCCTTGCTCAGACAAGGATTGAAATCACAGAGATTTGAAGGCATGACTGAAATGCTTGCTCATGATAAACTGGGGAGAGCCCTTGATGTGCAAACAGCTCTGGGTTAATGAGGTGCTGGGTGGGGGCTGGTGCTGTCCCTTGGCTCTGTGACAGATGCCACTGTTCCCTGGGTGGCACAGCGCTCATTCTTTGGCAGGGTACAATGTTATCGTTGGGTTTTGTGCTAACTTAAAGAATTTACTCATTTTCTAGAAAAGGGGAGAATGAGACATGGGGTTAGAAATGAACTTGGGGTAGGATTCAATTTGGGGTTTAGATGAGGTGTGCTGTTTCAACTTGGGTAGTCTATGGGTTGCTTGCATTGATGCCCTGTGAAGGCTGCCGTAGAGCAGAGGCTGGATGGAGTTACAGAATAAAGCAGGGATTTATTCAAAGGATCTCCTCCATGGATCCACCTTGGGCAGCACAAGAGCCCAGCCAGGGCTGCACCCAAGATGAACCAAAATGGTCCCAAAATGCACGGCCGCTCACGGGGGCTCTCCCTTTGATCAGTTCTGCTCCATTTGCACCTTGGAGTTCATTGTCCAGTTCCAGCTTTAGCCCATGCAGTCCCATCCTGCTTGTTTTTCTCTCTCCAGCCCACGTTGTTTGTGCTCCTGGGCCTGAGATTTGGATCATTTGTCCTTGGTCCCCAGCTGGAGAAGGAATTGTTTTGTCTCCCTGCTCTGTGCAGAGAGCTCACCATCCCCTCATATGAAGCCCAGACCCACAGACTAAAGCAGCACAGAACCTGTAAAATATAAAAGCCAAAACCTGAGGCATCAGCACAGATGAAGTGTGCTGTGTGTTTAACTTTAGTTGTGGACTTGCTGTGCAGAAGGCAGAAGTGTAGAACAAGCTTCACCTTCCACGGCAAACGCTCTGAAGCCTCAGCCCTGCTGAGGGAACAGTGACAGCACCTCTGATTGTCCCCCCTTGGTTCCTTGGTGCTCCTTTGTAGTTCAGCCAACTGTTCCCTCTTTCTTGTGCCATTCCTGCTCTTTGTGGAGCTGTTCCCTCAGAGGAGCAGCAGTGGTGGCTCCTGTCACGCTGTCACAGCAAACCCACACAGCCCAGGCGTGGCTGAGCCCGTGCTGCATCCATCCTGCACCAACACCTCTTCCATGCTGACATTTTGTTCCCAGGAAATGAGGACCTCAGGGGGCATTTGCTGAGGTCTGTGCTGCCAGCAGCCCACACCTTGGTGAATCAGAGCGAGAGCTCAGACACAGTTTCTCACCTCTGAGATGGTTTCTCACCTCCCCCGGAGCACAGCAGTTAAAATTCGTGAATATAGGAATTTTTTTTTAAATTTTTTTTTTTCAGTTTAAATGTTGCCCTCTGGCAGTGGATGCTGCACTTCCCCTCTGCCCTAAGGACAGATGAGAGCCCAGATGGAGGGGCAGGGAGGTCATTTTTTGGGGTTGGTGGTGGGAGCCGTGCTGTGCTCCTGGAGCTGTGGCCAGACGAGCGAGCCCTCGGTCCATCTGTGGCTTGGGCTCTCCACTGATCTCCTGCCGTGGTGCCAGGCTGTCACATGGGCAAGGACAGGCCACAGGCAGCTCCAGGGAGGATCTCTGCTCCATTCCTGGCTGGCAGGTGCTTTGCCCACGTCTCTGCCAAGTTGCCAGCTGACCACTGCCTGTTGCAGAAGTTCTGGCTCCTGTTGCCAGGCTGTGCTATCTCATGGTGCCAGATGTGGCTGTTGGCCTGGGGTGTGATTCCTGGGTGAGCTGGGAGTGGTAGGAAGGTGCCAGAGGAGAAAAGGAGGCTCAGGGGGGACCTTGTGGCTCTGCACAGCTCCTGACAGGAGGGGACAGCCGGGGGGGTCAGGCTCTGCTCCAGGGAACAGGGACAGGAGGAGAGGGAACAGACTCAGGCTGGGCTCAGGGTGGACATTTGGGAAAAATTATTCATGGGAAAGGTGGTCAGGTAGTGGAAGGAGCTGCCTGGGGAGGTTTGGAGTGCCCATCCCTGGAGGTGCCCAGGGAATTCCTGGATGTGGCACTCAGAGCTCTGGGCTGGGGACAAGGTGGGATTGGGCACAGCTGGGACTCCATGGGCTGGGAGATCTTTTCCAACCTCAGAGATTCTGGGATTCTCTTCCTCACTGTGGGAAACCTGAAGGAGCATGCTGCAAGGTGGAAAGGTGGGAGAAGGAAAGAGGAAAGGAAGTGGGATCCTACCCCCTCTCAACATTCTCCATCCCCACCTCCCAGGGCTGCAGCTCCTGGAGAGGCTTCAGGGGCAGAGGTTCTGTTCCTTTTGTTCCAAGCTGGGTTGGACAGGGCTTGGAGCAGCCTGCTCTGGTGGAAGGTGGCCTCAAACATGAGCTCTGAGCCGGGGGAACACCTCCTGCCATTGTGGGATGTTTCTCCAGCTGAGAGGGAAAACTGGGACTGCTTTTATGGAGCCGTTGCAATTCCTGGGATGGTCTGGGACTCGGCAGAGGCGGTGACAGGAGGGTGATGCTGCACAGGGTCATTAGTGGCAATTAGCACAGATTGTCTTCCAGGGACCTCGTGCACTCAGCATTTGGCACCTCGGTTCATCTTGTGCAGCATCCAAAGGAGAGGCAAGGAATAATTCATGTCAGGGCTGCAGCAGGCTCTGTGTGCTGGGATAAAAGCCCTTCCTGCCATATGCCACGGGTTTGGCTTCAGCAAAGCTGGGAATTGTTAAATTCTCATCAATCACATCAGGTTTGGGTTTCACCAACCTGCCAGTGACCCCGGGAGGGAGGGACAGACTTTGTCACGGGGCCTGTTGTGATGGTTTTAAACTAAAAGAGGAGAATTCAACCGAAATTGATAATTTAGGTAAAATTCAATCCTAAATTTAAGGACAAAATTATTTATTGTGAGGGTGGGGAGGCACTGGAGCAGAGCAGCTGTGGCTGCCCCTGGATCCCTGGAAGTGTCCAAGGCCAGGTTGGACAGGGCTTGGAGCAGCCTGGGATGGTGGGAGGTGTCCCTGCCATGGCAGGGGTGGGATGGGATGAGCTTCAAGGCCCCTTCCAACCCAAACCATTCTGGGATTTATTCAGAGTTAACATCAGCTAGGTCATGGCTCAGTTCCCTCCTTGTGAATGTGCTACAAACAAGAAAATAAGAGTAACTTAAAACCCACCAGTGGGTTTGTATTTATGCAGCCCTTCCTGAAGGGGTCACATCCCAGCAAGGCTCCTGAGCCCAGGAAAAATCCACTTTCCTTATACATGCCCCAAAATCAGCTATTTTTAATTAAATATATTATTTTATTAAATTATTGTAATTAATTATCTATAATATTATATAATATATATTTTATAATATATAATAGTATAATATATAATAATATAACTATATAGTATATAGAATATAATTAATAATTATATTATATTATATATGTTATATTAAAATTATATAATACATTATAATTATTATACAATAATTATTGTATTGTTATAATTTATTATATTATTTAATTTTAAATTAAATATAGCACAGCTTATGGGGCCAACACCATCACCTGGTGATGGCACAATGCTGCATGTGGAGTTCAAGGGGGCTGTGCTGGTTTAGCCTGATTCAAGCTGCACTATAAAACATGACCTGTTCCTAAATGTGCTTCACAGGGATCCAGAGCAGGGCTTTGTGCCTAATCTCCATCTCTGGGAAAAGCTTTTAACCTTGGTAAAACACTGATGAAATCAGTAATTATTTTATTGCAGCCATTTGATTTAAGCAGATTCCAGGTTTGGGGTCTCCAAGGTGATTTGCAGGTGCAGTTTGAAGGAGCCAGGAGATCTCTGAGTACAAATAATGTCACAAATTTGTGTCCAGAGTGGGATTTAAGGCCTGATTCTGCCTCCTGCATTTCCCCTGGATGTCAGGAATATCTGTGGTAACTTGAAGTGATGGATTCCTTCAGCATGAGGTTGGTGGAGTTTGAACATTTCTGTGCAGTTGGTAGGTAATTTCTAATTTATGTAACACTTTATGTAACAGCTTGCTGCCTTCACCACTTTGCATGTGCATAATAAATACATCAACCAACCTCTTCCTGAAGGAGAAGATTTTAAAAGCAGGTGGTCCTGGTGGCTGCACAGCCCTGCAGCAAAAAATAGGTGTTTATTCTGAGGCAGGGTTGATGTAGAGATGATTATTTTGGATGCCTGTCTTCCAAGTGGCAGATATTATGGTCTGGAGTTAAATATATGAGACATTGCTGGCCCTAGAGGGGATATGGAGATAATCCAAGGGTGTTCTGGTTTGAAGGCAAAACCAGTGAAAGACTCCAAGTCAGAAATACAATTTATTGGGAAAAGTTAAAAAAAACAAAATCCATGCAATAATACAAAAGAAAAACCACTGACAGAGTCAGAACACAACCTGACACCCTTTGGGCAGGGTGTTGGTGGCAGTCCCAGTTGGAATGGCTGCATCCTCCTGGAGTGTCAGGTGTGGTTCTGTCAGAGCAGGGATCCTGTANCTGCCCCTGGATCCCTGGAAGTGCCTCTGCAGGGCACACAGGGCCCTCCTTGGTGGCTCTCCAGGTTGGAAGTGCTGGTGGCAGCTGGGAATCCATGGAGCTCCTGGCTCCTGGTGCTGCTCCATGTGCAGGGAGGGGTTTTGTTGCTTTGCTGGGAGCCCCTGCCCTGGGCTTGAGAGGAAGATGGGAGAGACAGGCCTGGGCAAGCTTTGCTTAATGAGCTGCTTCTCCTTTGGGTGTTCAAAAGTTTAAATGGAAACATCTTTAAATAAAGCAAAGTCTCCAAGGGAAAGGAACAGGCCCTGGCACTTCTGGGAGTCAGCCCTTTGCCTTGGAAAAGCCAAGGAAAAAAAGGAAAAAGCCACCAGAAAAAACCCAAACTTCACATTTTAGGGTTATTTTAGTAGCCCTGGTTCTCTGTGACATTTGTGTGCAGACCCTTTGTCCTTGTGAGGAGGCACCAGAGCCTCCTGGCAGTGCCCGTGCTCCGAGGCTGCAGGTGAAGGCACAAGGGCTGGGTGGGACAGACAGGACAAAGGGCACCCATGGGACAAATCCAGGCTTGTCCTGTGCCTCTGGATTGTCAGTCCAGTGGGTCGTGGCAGGGACACTCAGGCTGACCACCTGGGAGCTAATTAAAAATCAGGGCTAATGAGCTCAAGCTCAGTGTGCTAATCCTCCAGGTCTGCTGAGCATCCAGCTCTGTGGGGTGGACATCCCACAGAGGGGACAAGAGGAAACGGCCTCAAGTTGCACCAGGAGAGGTTTAGGCTGGATATTAGGAGGAATTTTTACCCAAAAAGGGTTGTCCAGTCACAGCACAGCTTCCCAGGGCAGTGGTGGAATCCCCATCCCTGGAGGGATCTAAAAGCCATGTGGATGTGGCACTTGGGGACACGGTCAGTGGTGGCCTTGGCATCCCCAGCACCATGTTGCCTTACACCTCTATCTGTGGTTCCTTTCCTCTTTAGCCTGGTTTTTCTTTCTTTTTTTTTCTTGAAAGCACTTTCCCCTAAAAACCCCACACCTATTCCTGAAGTAAATGTGAATTATCCCCCTGGTATTTCCTGGAGCTTCACTTCTCCAGAAATGATCATGGATGGTTCAGTGAGCCCAGCCAGGGCTTCCCTGGTGACATTGGATGGATTGCTCTGCTCCAGTTGTGGGGATGGAGCCCCCTCACTCCTCATTCTCTGTAGAAACACTGACAAGTCCTTTCATTACTTCCTAATTAGCCAGACATCCCTTCTTATTAAAGATTAATTTTTTTTAAAGGCAGTCATTATCTCAGCTCTTCCAAGGGTTATTGATTTATTCTTCCTCTTTTTTTATTAATGGATCTACAACCTTCTCATAATCCATCCAGAGCAGTGGTTTCCCTGCCTCTCATCCTCCTTTCCCTACACCATGAATGTAGGAAATAGATTTATAGAAAATTTTAAAAGTTTGATAAAAGCTTTATGTGGATTTGTATGTAAATTTTGAGATAAGAAATGGTAACTTAGACATTACATGGAACAGGATGGAGATTGTTGAGAGAGAAATGGAATTAGAAATAAGTTTGAAAAGGTGGTTTTATAAATAAGATTAGATATTTTGGAGGAATGGAATTATGAAAGATGTATTGTAGTAGGACTTATGAAAAGTCATTTTAGATAATTAAAGCATTTACAACATATTGTAGCCGAAGCTGATAGGCCAAGAAATGCTTATAGTGTATTATAATTAGGAGATAGGTGGCTTCTGATAGTAATAGCATAAATTATAACACCTGCATTGTCTCACCCTTCACATGAGACTGAAAATGGAATAAAAGTTCTTAAAATGCCTCACAGTTACCCCATCTCTGGGTAAAAAATGGAATAATCCAACACATTCCCAGTCTCCTGCTGCCTTCAATGCTTTTATCACCCAGTGCCTCTCTCTGGGCTTTATTTTCCTTGGGAATCCTAGTCTGGGTTCCCAGGAGGCCACTTCCAAACATCTTCTGAGCTTGAGGGAGTGGGATTTCCAAAGAGAGCTTGGGTTTGTTTTCCTGTGGCCATTCCAGCCCCCAGCCAGAGGAGGAGAGGTTGTGAAATTCCTCCTGTGCCCACCCTGCTCCCTGTCCCAGGTGGGATTTCTGTTTATTCCCACTCTGGGAATGAGGTGCTTTCCCATCTCTGTAAATGTTTTGGAGTCTCTGTAATCCAGGCTGCCTTTTTGGGTATCTGCAGCACCAGATGCAATCTGGTGGCTGTCACATTTTGGGATTAATCCCAAATCCTGCCCTTTCCAACCTGGGAGGTTTGCATCCAGCTGCAGGGGCTCAGAGCCCAGTGCCTGCAGGAAGGAGTTAACAGAGAAGAAAAGCTGAATTACTGTGTTTTTCCTGTGATTTCCTGCATTGGAGGTGAGATCTGAGCTTCCTAGGTGTGTTTTCCTGGCAGCATCCACCCAGTCTGGCTGTGGTGAGTGGTGCATTCCCAGTGCTCCAGTCTCCATGGTGATGGGAAGGATTTCTGAAGTGCTGCTTTGGAGGAAATGTGAAATCCTGGTCCTTGGACCTTCAGTTTCTTGCAGAGAGCTCCCAAGGGCAGAGCAGGACTGTGTGAGGCACAAAGGGTCTGGAGTGGCCCTGCTCAGCTTTGTCCCCACAATGGAACCACAGTGGGTGACAAGGTGGGAGCAGCTCTGCTCAGGCAAAGATGTTGCTTTGGTCATAAAAAATTTCAGATTAGGAAGGACCTCTGAGAGCTCAGCCTTCTGCCCAGAAGCAGCAGCAGTAACTGAAGGAGAGTTTTCCAGAGTGATTTGGGTTGGAAGGGACCTCAAATCCCACCTAGTGCCATGGCAGGGACCCCTTCCACTATCCCAGGCTGCTCCCAGCCCTGTCCAGCCTGGCCTTGGACACTGCCAGGGATCCAGGGGCAGCCACAGCTGCTCTGGGCACCCTGTGCCAGGGCCTGCCCCCCCTCCCAGCCAGGAATTCCTTCCCAGTCTCCCATCCATCCCTGCCCTCTGGCAGTGGAAGCCATTCCCTGTGTCCTGTCAGCTCTGAGAGCTCCACATCTTTCAGCCTGCCTGGAATCTTCCAGAGGCTCCTGGCTGGAAGCACAGATCCGAACTGATGCTCTCTCCAGGGAGCATTCCCCATCCTGTTGGAGGGGGAAGAAATGCAGCAGAAAGACCAGGTGATCCATATTTTCCTCCTCCTCCTTCCTGCTGCTGTGTGAATCCAGCAATCTTATTAACAGCAGCATGAAATTAGTGATAATTAGCTGCCGTCCCGCTGCTGGTGCACAGAGCAGAGATGAGCAGGTGGGTAAGTCAGGTGGGCAGAGCTGCTGTTTCCTGGAGATGTGAGGGGGAGTTCAGGGATGCTGCTGGGAATGCTCAGCTCCCTGAAATGTGTTTTGCTGCTGGCTCTGGGCATCCTGGTTGCACAGAACATCCCGGGAGGTTTAATGTGTCACTTTTGTGCTCCTCAGGCACTCACCGTGCAACAGGAGCTTCAAAGCAGGAGCAGTGTTGAGTGAAACACCAAAAAGAATGTTTTAAGAGAACCCACATGCTCCTAAAAACGTGCCAGACAAGCAGAGGGAGGGGCTTCAGGTCAGGTCAGTGGTGGTGGATTTTCCTGAAGAGATGATGGTGGTGATGTGCAGGGATTTATTTGGTCAAGTCGATGGAAGGGCTCAAAGGAGAACACAGAAAAACACTCCAAAAAGGTGCTGTGAGCTGTCCTGAATGTTGGGAAAAATCACAGAATTCACAGAATCACTGGGCGGGAAGAGACCTTCAGGATCATTGAGTCCAACCCAGCCCCAACAGCTCAACTAAACCCTGGCACCCAGTGCCACATCCAGGCTTTGTTAAACACACCCAGGGATGGTGACTCCACCACCTCCCTGGGCAGCCATTCCAGAACTTTATCACTTATTCATGGCAGCCCAGCCTCAGCTGGAGGATGGTGGTGGTGTGGGGCACCCAGGGATGGGGGTCATTCCAAACCATGGAAGATGAGACCTCAGGAAAAAGCAGCAAGCTGGGCATGCACTGAGAGGAGGCTGGAGAGGGGATTGGGATGGTCTTCAAGCCTCAAGCAGCCTGGTGGAGGCTTTGTGTTTCCATGGGTGCAGCAAGAAGTTTGGCACTTCAGTCCTAGCAGTGGAAATGGGGTTAAATTGACCCTTTTCCCACTTTGGGGTTGGGAATTTTGGCATATGGGCAATGGCCTGACAGCATCTCCCTCAACGGGGAACAGCCAGAATCCCATCAGGAATGGGAAAGATGGCCTGAGGCTGGCTTAGATTTGAGCCAAGGATGGAAATGACCAAATGCAGGCTGCAGTCATAAAATCATGGAATGGTTTGGGTTAGAAGTGACCTTAAAAGTCATCTACTCCAGCCCCTTCCATGCTGATGCTGTTCCACTCCACACCCCAGTATTGTAAAAATGCAGGTGAACCCAGGATGGGAAGAAATGATGATGTCTGACTCTGGTTCAGAAGGCTGAATGATTTCTTTGTTATATCTATATTATAATACATTAATATACTATTTNCACATGAGAAAACAAGGAGCAGAAATAGAAATTGTTTTCTCTTTCTTCTCTCTGTGTGCTCCTCTATGAAAATTTCCTGAGAGAGCAAAGAATGTGGGTGCCACACCCCAGGCTGCTTTTCATAGTGGCACATGGTTAAGAGAAGCAGCCAAAAGGAACACACACAGAAATCCACATTTTGAATTACAGAATAACATTTTGTTCTTCTGTAGGACTTTGGGTGTGTCCTAGGTGAGATTTGAGTGGGAGAGGAGAGACCTTTTGTTTGGCTCCTTCCCCTGGGAAAGGCAGACAAGATTTTGGGTCCAGCAGCCCCTCCTTGGAGGCTGCAGCACTGAGGATGCATTAGGAAATGCCAGGAGATGAGTGCAGAGCCACTTTGTGGGGGTGCTGGAGGATATCTGTGCTTCCTCCTGTCCAAGGGAAGTTCTGTGTGTCCACAGCCACAGGGAATGAGATGCCACCCCCCCCCACATCTGTGCCTTTGCAAACCGGTCTTGAGCTAAATCCATGAGTAAATTGTGTGAAACCCCAGTTCTGGGCAGCAGCCAAAGAGGCAGAGGGCTGTGAAATGAGGAGCTGCTGCCCAGGGGCTGGGCTGGGATGGTGGAGAGCCATGGCTGGGATGGCCAGGGACGTCCTGCACAGGGGTGCTGTGGCTGTGGGACCTGCCTGGTGACAGCCAGGACATCAGCCACCCGCTCCTGCTGCCTGGAAGGTGCAGCTGTGCCTTTGTGGGAAGCACCTGGGGCCTCCTTAGGCCGAGAGAGCCCCAGAAGTGGCTCTGGGAGAGGTGCCCAGTGTCACACTGGTCACCCCTGGCAGAGCAGGGCTGGGTTCCAGACCTGCTGGATGCCACATCAGGGACAGGTGCAGGAGGAAGGGGCTTCACTGAGTCCCACTCTGTGGTGGGACTTCATAGGGTCATGGAATCCCAGAATATTTGGGTTGGAAGGAGCCTTAAATCCCATCCCATCCCACCCCTGCCATGGCAGGGACACCTTCCACTGTCCCAGGCTGCTCCAAGCCCTGTCCAGCCTGGCCTTGGACACTGCCAGGGCAGCCACAGCTTCTCTGGGCACCTGTGCCAGGGCCTGCCCACCCTCACAGGGAACAATTCCTTCCATAGATCGAACCTAAATCTCTCCTTTTTCAGCTTAAATCCATTCCCTGTGTCCTGTCCCTCCATCCCTTGCCCAAATCCCTCTCCAGCTCTCCTGGAGCCCCTTCAGGCCCTGCAAGGGGATCTGAGCTCTCCCTGGAGCCTTCTCCAGCCTGGACACCCCAGCTCTCCCAGCCTTCATGGTCACCACCCAGCCACTCCCAGCCATGGGATGTGCTCCTTTCCCTTACTGCCTCAGTGATTGCTCAGAGCTGGAGAATCCAATACAATTTGCATTTCTAGGCAATTAAATGTCAAAGCAAAGTCAGGATGCTGGCAGGCTGTCAAGGCTGTTTATGACTCCAGCATCCAGGTGGTAATTAAAGCTGTAGGACAAGACAAAAGGATGGTCAGTACATTCCCTGCAGGAAGAGGAATTGCCCCACAGGGCTCTCAGCCCTGGGTTAGGGCCAGGACTGGGAAAAAAATCATTGTTTATGCACTTAATCAGGTTTAAATTTAACCCCAAACAATGTAATCAGATTTAAAGACTTAATGCAGTAATGGGATGGGAGAGCTGAAGTGTGAGTAACCACTGGAGTGGGGAGGCACTAATGAGATTGGAGCAGATGGAGTGGAATTTTAAGGCAGAAAGCACCAGATCTGCAGTGTGCACATTGCTGGGGGTTGGGCAGTGCCTGGACCACAGCACTGCCTGGATGGAGATGGAGGAGAAGCTGCTTGGTGCTCACAGACAGTAGTGACCACATCTGTGTATTCCTGTGCTAATTCTACCTCAAAAACTGGGTGTGCCCATCCCCTGACAGCTTCATGGCCTTGGTTTGTCCACAGCACCTTTATCCTGTGCAGGACACAGATCTTGACCCGTGACATCATAACCTAAGTCTTTGCTTCCACGTTTTCTTCACCCACCATGGAGAAAAGCTGTGTCTAAGGAGACAGTGTTTACCTTCTGGGACTTCCCTCACCACTTACAGAACGTCCTCCAGATTTTCTGGAGTACAAAGATGCAGCAGTGATCTGTGTCCTTCAAACACAGCAGGACCCAACCCTTTCCCTAGCACTGACCTGGCTGGAAATGGTTTGGGTTGGAAGAGGTTNCTTAGGTTGGGAGAAGTTTAGGTTGAGAATGGTTTAGTTTGGAAGAAGTGGTTTAGCTTGGACGTGGTTTAGGTTGGAAGTGGTTACGGTTAGAATTGGTTTAGTTTGGAAGTGATTTGGGTTGGAAGAAGTGGTTTAGGTTGGGAGTGGTTTAGGTTGGAATTGGTTTAGGTTGGAAGTGGTTTTGGTGGAAGTGGTTTGGATTGGGAGTGGTTTGGGTTGGANAGTGGTGGTTTAGGTTGGGAGTGGTTTGGGTTGGAAGAAGTGATTTGGATTAGAATTGGTTTAGGTTGGGAGTGGTTTAGTTCAGAAATGCTTTAGGTTGGAGGGAGTGGTTTAGGTTGGAAGAAGTGGTTTAGGCTGGGAGTGGTTTANGGTTTTGATGGAAGTGGTTTGGGTTGGAATTGGTTTTGGTGGAAGTGGTTTGGGTTGGAAGACGTGATTTAGGTTGGAAGTGGTTTAGTTCAGAAGTGTTTTAGGTTGGAATTGGTTTCGGTTAGAATTGGTTTAGTTTGGAAGTGGTTTAGGTTGGAAGGAGTGGGAGGAGCCACAGAGCTGCTAATCTGGAAGTGGTTTAAAGCTCCTTGACCTTTTCTGGCAGTCGTTCCCCCAGTGCTCATTTGTCCTGCATAAATAGGAACATTTCACAGCAATCCCTGAGGAGCTCATTTTCTTCTGGATGAGCTCAAACCCTGTGGATTCCTCAGGCCTGGAGCAGAAGGGAGGTCAAGTGGAGCAGTGGTTTTTAGGGAGATGACAGCAGGTTGCTGAGGGAGACAGAGGAGTTTGCTGCCTCCAGGATATAATTAAGGATGGCCATGACACCATCAGTGCTTCATGTCCTACTTTTCATGTTGTGGGACTCCTTGGGAAGGGCTGAGGTGCTGGGCCATGGCTCAGTGTTCCCTGAGCATCCTGTAAATTCTGCTTTGGTGTTTGTCATGGAGAGAGGCTGCTCTGTCCCTAAATATATATATTTTTTTTGGCTCTTAATTCTAAAACTGGTGGGAATTCATAGCAAGAAACACAGAATGGTTTGGGTTGGAAGGGATCTTTGAGCCCATCTCATTCCAACCCCCTGCCATGGACAGGGACCCCTCCCACTAGATGAGGTTACTCTACTGAATGTCTTCGCCCACAATGTTGATGAGGGGATCGAATGCCCCCTCAGTCAGTTTGCAGAGGACATCAAGCTGGGTGTTGATGTGATGTGGTGTTTGGTGCTGCCAGGTCCTCCCAGACTGAACCCTAACTCTGGCAGCTCTGTGTTGTTCACAGCTGGCTGCCCCTGGCTGGTCATCACTGACTTCGGCTGCTGTTTGGCAGATGAGAACGTCGGCCTGAGGCTGCCCTTC
>VXBC01009573.1:55455-88905 GCA_013399945.1 Ploceus nigricollis
CTCAGCCTGGAGAAAAGGAAGCTCAGGGAGGACCTTGTGGCTCTGCACAACTCCTGACAGGAGGGGACAGCCGGGGGGATCGGGCTCTGCTCCAGGAAACAGGGACAGGACAAGGGGAAACCATCTCAGGTTGCTCCAGGGAAGGTTCAGGTTGGATATTTGGGAAATCTCTTTGTGGAAAGGGTAGTTAGGCATTGGAAAAAGCTTCCCAGGGCAGTGGGGAGTCCCCATCCCTGGAGGGATTTAAAAGCCGGGTGGATGTGGCACTTGGGGACATGGAGCAGTGGTGGCCTGGGCAGTGCTGCGGAACAGTTGGACTCCATGATCTCAGAGGGCTTTTCCAGCTTTCACAATTCTGTGATTTTTATGATCCTGCCTGGTGCCAGAGCCTGCAAACAAGCTGGGTTTGAAATGGGACCAAGCTCCTCACCCCTCCTGGTGTCCAACACCAGTGACTGAGGCTTGGCCAGATGGAGCTGTGACACCCATCCAGCACCCAGTGCCTCCAGAAATAACCAGCCCAGCTCCCTCCTCACCTCAAAGTCACATGCCTGAGCTCCATCACTGGCAGCTGGGCTGCACAGGAGGAAAACCAGAGCAGTTCTGACGATGCAGAGTTAAAATGATGCTTTTCTCTGTTTCTTGGAGCCTGCTCAGCTCTCCTGAGCCTCCTGCACCGGCTGCTCTCATCCCTGGGCTGGGACAAGGGAGAATCAGAGAGTGACAGAAATCCCTTTGTCAGCCGTGCCTGGGAAGGAGGAGGGTTCTGGAGCTATTAGTGAGCACAAAGAGAGGACAGATTCTCTCCTAAGTGCTCTGGGGACAGAGAGATTTAAATGCTTAGCTCCCATTAATGCTAATGTGAACCACAGAGGTCTCTTCTCACTGCCTTGGACTGAGAGCGCTGAGAAAAGAGGGCAGCTTTCCACAAAGAATAAATTCCCTCGATTTTAAGGCACCGGGAAATGGGATTTTTCTTCATTTCACACTCATTAACTTCCCTGCCTGTGCTGGTTGAGGGCTGGGCTCAGCTCCACTCCAGGCCCACTGGGTGATGCCATGGATGGTGTCCCCAGAGCATTCCCGACCCCAAAAAGCCACAAGGATTTTGTTGTCACATGGAGGTGCAAAGTGCAGCATTCCAGGTTGTTGCAGTGTGTCAGAAATATTCACAGTCAGAAATATTCAGTCCTCTTGTGGAGGACTCCTTTAGGCACCCCAGTGCCTAAAGGGGCTCCAGGAGAGCTGGAGAGGGACTTTGCACAAGGGATGAAGTGACAGGACACAGGGAATGGCTACCTTAGGGAGACCCATGTGGAGATGGGAATGGAGCTCCTGCAGGTGAAATGCTAAACTTGGAGCTCCTGTGTCCAGTGAGCAACCTGTGCCCACCCACAGTAGGAACTGGCCTTAAAATTCTGGGGAAATTACACTTTCCAGGCTAGATAATGCTGTTCCCTCGCTTGCACTGGAGGCAAAAAGAATATCTGGAGCAGAGGGAAGGGCTGAGCTGAGGAAGGGGTGCAGTGAGCCCATGGGCAGGGATGCTCTGAGCTGATGGACCATCTTTTTGTGGAGGCTCCAAGCTTGCTGCACCAGGGGAGCTGTTGTGCTGCGAGTCTGGGGGTGCCTGGGGTGAAGGAACCTCCGTGGACAGCAAACACAGGCACCACAGAGCTCTTATTAAATTTTAAGCCCACTTTTAAAAAGCTTTCCCATCAGGAAAGCCTCAAAGAATTATGTTGATCTAAAGATACCCTTTATGAAATTCATGTTAATGGGGAAAAAAAAAACAAAACAAAACCTTTTAAAGACTTTAAAGGGAAAAAAAAAACCCAACCCAACATGCTGCAATTTTAATGAGGAGCTTGTAAACACAACCAACCCCTGCTGATTTTTCCATTAATTGCCTGTGTTATCAGGGACCTGGGCTCTGCAGCAACACAGCTCTCAGCAAAACACCTTGCTGGGCTTGGGGCATCTTCCCAAATCCAGGAGGGCTGAGGAAGGTGATGGAGGCTTTGGAAGAGGCAGGGCTGGGCTGTCCCTGCGGGCTCTGACCTTGCCTGGGGGAGGGAGGAGGGATGGGGGGGACCTGCTGAGCTGATTTAGCAATCCCATTTTTATTAGAGCTGCATTCCCTGATTAGCTCCACATCCCAAGGATAAATTACAAAGGAAATGCAGGAAGCACTCGGGTGAGATTAAAGTCTCCCAGGGAAGCAGCAGCGAGGTCATTTTCTGGGCCATTATTTTCTGGGCCATTAAAGGGTTGCCAGGGCTCTCCTCGGGAGCAGTGCTGGGTTTTACTCTTGATTTCAGCCCAGAAAGAGCAGAGCCCTTCTCCCCTCTCCCATCTCACTTCCCATCTCCCACACTGGCATCCAGGGGGGCACAGCACCTCTGGGAAGGGGTGCCAGCCCAGTGCCCATATCCTGATCCCTGGAAGGATGGGCACAGTAGATTTTTGGAGATTTGGGCACATCAGCCACCTTCCCAGCACCTTTCTGTGTCTGCCTCAAAGAAAGATCCCCCCCCCAAAACCCACGGGGTGTTTGCAGCCAATTTGCAACCACAGAAGAGGCAAAATCTCTCCCGGAGGAAAATTGCTGAGGGTGATTTGGGCAGCTCTTGAGATAATCCACACACTGCTGTGATGGCAGAAGGGGGAGAGTGGGAAGATTCCCGAGTGAGGCTTCAGAAAGAGCCATGGAAATGAAAAAGAAAAAGCGTTTGATGAACATAATGATTGTTATTAGAGTTCTGCTGCTCAGGGCCAGGGCTGTGGGAGTGCTCCCACTCCAGAGGGAGAAGGAGCAGTCAGTATTTTGTAGGAAGACCTTTACCTTCTCTTGGATTATGGTTTTTTCTGACCCACAGATGGAGTAACCCAGAGGTGTTTTAAAAACTTTCATTCCATGTTCAGTCTCATGAGAGGGGTGAGACAATGCAGGTGTTACAATTCACACCATCACAATCAGAAGCCAATTATTTCCTAACTACAATACACTGTAAGTGTTTCTTTGCCTGTCAGCCTTTGCCACACCATGCTGTAGATGCCTTAAAGCCAATCATCTAAAATTACCCCTCATAAATCCTACTACAATACATCTTTCATAGTTCTATTTCTCCAAAATACCTAATCTTATTTAGAAAACCACCCTTTAAAACTTATTTCTAGCTCCATTTCTCTCTCAACAATCTCTATCCTATTCCACAGCATTTCTAAGTCAACATTCCTTATCTCAAAGTTTACATACAGATACACACTATATAAACTTTCTGTCAAGCTTGAAGAATTTTCTATAAATCCATTTCCCCCAGCCTTCACTTTCAGGAGGCTCTGGGTGATTTTCAGCGTGACTCAGGTGGCCTGACCTGTGTTCCCAGCAGACATGGGTCAGAGCTTAGGGAATTTTTGGTGATTCCCTGGAGGACACAGATGCAGGGGACGGAGCAAATGGCTCACTGTGAGAGCCAGGCTGGATGTGGCTTGTCCCTGATCACCCAGGGAAGCCTGTGGAGGAGGTGGACACTGAATATCTGCTTCCTAAAGCCAGGGTGTGATGGTTAACCCTCCTTTTCCTCTCCTTGCACTCAGGCACACCTTGGTGGGATGCTGGAGGCAGTGCAGCCCATCCCCAGCCCAAACCCCACACAATCCTGTCCTTTTGTTGAAAACCATTAGCTGGGCCCATTTCAGATCAAATTAAATCTTCACCTGGTCTCTTACATCCTGTGGGTGCCAGTCCCTCAGCTGCACTGCAAGAGCTCTGATCTGGGTGTGCTGGGAGAACCTGCCCACATTTCCACAGCTTGCTGTTAGCAGAGCAAGGTCTGTGCACATAACTGAAGTTGTCCATGTTGCTTTTGTTTTTCCCTTGTTTCTCCCTTGTTTCCATGGATTTTCCTGATTGTTACAAGCTCTGTTAGTTCCATTACTCAGAGTGCTTGAGAGGGAGCTCTGTGGAGTCAATTGTATTTGTATGGGGGGATGGATGAGTCCTGGACATGGAAATGACCTTGCTCTTTGCTTCCCCTGCAGAGCCAGCTCTCCCAGGCCCTGAATGGATTGTCAGACAGAGCCAAGGAGGCAAAGGAGTTCCTGGTCCAGCTCCGCAACATGGTGCAGCAAATCCAGGTACTGGGTCTCCAGGCTGAGGAACTGCCCCTTCCCACCAGCATGAGCCATCCCCTGCCCCTCTTCCCAAGCTTGGTTGGGTGGGTGCTCTCCCAAAGGAACTTTGTTTTCCATATTGCCCCCCTGAACCCTCCCCAAAACTGCTGCTCGTGGAGGGAACAGCAGAGTCCTGAGCCCTTCCCACCTCTGCCATGGGTGGGTCCAAAGCTGTTCCTCACCTGCCACTGAAGCCTCAGGTTTGAGCTTTTGTATTTTTCACATTCTGTGCTNCTCACAAGGCATCAGCTCCACCACATTTTCCACAATCCAAGGCCCTGCGGATCCCACATCCAGCGCTGTGGATTCGTGGGTGGCAGTGGTGCAGCTGCACGGGCAAGAATGACCCCTGTGGCACCATTAAAAAGGAAAATCCAGCTTTCCAGCTGGGCTGGGGATGTTCCCTGGGCTGTGACTCCCTCTGTGCCCCACAGGAGAACAGCGTGGAGTTCGAGGCCTGCCTGGTGGCCCAGTGTGACGCCCTCATCGACGCCCTCAACAGGAGGAAAGCCCAGCTGCTGTCCCGGGTCAACAAGGAGCACGAGCACAAGCTGAAGGTGGGCCTGGGTGGTCAGAGAGCTTCCTGCGGGGTGGCACTGGGTGGGGATGAGGACTGGGATGCTGTTTTTTGGGGAGGTCACTCCTTTTCCACGTGAATTCCATCTTGCTGCAGGTGCCCAACCCGCTCACAGCGTGTCCCTGACAGAGTGCTGCTTCCTCCAGGTGGTTCCCACTGAACTGCTGGGTTCATTTCTAGTCCTGAAGTCAGCAGAGCCACGTGTACAGCATGGAAAATTACTTTGTTCATGTCACATGTTGCTCCCAAGCTTCTGGAATGATCCTGCAGGATGCTGAGTGATTGTAACTTCTGCTGAAGTCCTGAGCCACTTGGTGTCATGGGTTGTCACCAGGAGCAGGACTGGCTCTGATTTCTCTGCTTTCATGGCCCTGGGGTGGTGGGGGCACTGAGATCTGTGGTGCTGGGGAGCAGAGGTGCAGCTCAGTGGGAGCTGTGGGGACGGGCTCCTGGTTTGTGTCACTGCCACTGTCACCACACCTGAGAAGGGAAGCAAAGGAGCAGGTCTCACCTGGGAGCAGTGGGACAGGTGCAGCCATGCCCAGAATGGTTGGACAAGGGGGTTGCACCCTGGCCATCAGGGATGGAGTCCAGCTGAGGGATGGCACACCCACATTTAGGATTCCAGGGTCCTCCTCCCGAGGTCATTTCAGTGTTCTGCCTTCTGTGTCTCTTGACCTTGCTTTGGGCCACCCAGGAGGCTGCCAGAGGGATTCCTGGACCTCCAAAAATGAGGGTGAGGGCCACCAGGCCTCTCTGCATGCAGACCATGGGAGCACAAGGGCATTTCCACGGGAGAGGGACAATGGCAGCTTTGTGGGACCGAGCCCACCATCAGTGCTCATTGCCAGCAGCAAAGCACAGCCCCAAAGAGCCAGAGCACAGAGGGGACCCCCAGTGCCTGGTGGGCTCCCTTTCCCTCATCCCCTTCAGGGCATGCTTCATTAAACTCTCACAAAGCCAGGCAGCACAAAGCAATTTCCCTGCTCAGCACAACCCACAGAGGCCTTTGGCTGGAGGAATGGATCTGCATCCCACTGCTTGTTCTGTCCTGTCCCATCCCTGGATCTGCACCCCACTGCTTGCTCCTGTCCTGTGGCCTCCATCCCACCCCCATCCACCCTCGTTATCAGCTGGGCTTTGTCATCAGCCAGGCCTGGTCCTTAAAACAAGAAACAGCCCCTGGGTTTGTGACTGGACTCTTAAATGAGCCCTGGAGCCTCCCTCCCTGGAGCTCCTGCAGCTCCACGTGCTGTGGGCAGGGCAGGAAGGGCTCTGGGATGCCCTGGCAGATGTGGCACCTGAGCCTCATCCAGTTAGAATCAGAATCCCAGAATGGTTTGGGTTGGAAGGGACCTTAAACCCCGCCCAGTGCCACCCCTGCCATGGCTGGGACACCTTCCACCATCCCAGGCTGCTCCAAGCCCTGTCCAGCCTGGCCTTGGGCACTTCCAGGGATCCAGGGACAGCCACAGCTTCTCTGGGCACCCTGTGCCAGGGCCTGCCCACCCTCCCAGCCAGGAATTCCTTCCTCATAGCTCATCTCACCTTCCCACTGGATGGGGGAGGCTGCAGTGATTTGCACTCACTCTGAGATGAGCCTGGGCCCGTCTCCATCTGAGATCAGCGGAGGTCACCTCCTGGCCCCTGAGCAGGGTGAGGGTGAGTCCTGCAGGGCCGTGGGGTTCCCGTCAGCACAGGACACTTCTGCCCTGACCTGTGCTGGGAACGTCACCCTTTCCCACAGGAGGCCTGTCCACTTGTCACTGCCTTGTCCTGGAGCCTCTCTCCCTAGGAGATGGGTGTCCAGCGAGCCCTGGCAGTGCCAGGGAGCCCTCTCAGCTCCCAGCTGGTGGCTCCGGCAGCCGGCACGGAGCCGCAGCGTCCTGGCTCCTGTCCTGGAGTCTCCCTGGGCCGCTGCTCCTGCCCAGTGGGACTTTGGCCATCCTGGCACCGTGGGATGGAGGGAGGAGAGAGGCACAGGGGGACAGAGCCAACCTCTGGCACAGGGCCACGGGCACCTCTCAGGACACGGCCCGAGTTCCCAGCCCCGGTTCCCATCCCCGAGTGGCTGGCGCCTGGATTTGGGGTGGCTTTGGCTTTGGGACTGCCCTGCTTTGTCCTGACACACATTCCATGGGGGCAGGCACAGCTCCAGGCCTGACTCTGGGCCAGCACTAATTACTGCAGAGCAGGGAGAGGCTTGTGAGGACACCAGCTTGGAAGGGACCTCTCCCTGCCCTTCTGCAGCCTCCCACTGTGGCTGGATTCAAGACTGAGAACCTGGGCTTTAAAAACCAACACCTGGAGGAGCACTGGGGCCAGGGCAGCTCCAGCTGCAGGACAGACTTCCCTGTGTGTCCTTCCCATTGCTGGGCCTGGCTTCCAGAGGAGCAGGGGGGTGATTTCCCACCCCTTTCCCAAGGGGTGATGTCCCCCAGCAGCACAGGTGGGTTTGTGCAGGGACACAGAGACTTCCCTGGAGCCTTGTCCCAGGAAGAAATCTCTCCTCAGCCCACCACACACACAGGCTGAGCTCTGGCTGCACCTCCTGAAGCTCCCAGCAGTGTTGTGGACCATTCCAGTCTTTTTCCAGCCTTCAGGCCATGGTTTGCCTTTGCTCCATGGTTTATCCAGGCTGCTGTTCAGGCAGAGAGCATTTGCCACATTTCCCAGGAGAGCAGGTGACAGAAAACACTTCCCAAGGCTTTCTGTCCATGGCACTGGCTCTCCAGAGGTGAAATGCTGCTCCTTCTTCCAGGTGGCAGTCAGGATTTTCCAGTGGAACTCGGTGTTCCCTGTTGGATCAACACAGCAGCTCTGCTTTTCCAGCTCACCATGGAAACACCCACCTGGAAAAAGCTCTGGCTGTGGGATTCAGCACACTCCAAACCTTGCCAGGGTCTGTCCTGGTGATTTTTCCATCTGGGATTTTTCCATCTGGGTGTGCAGCTCTGTGGTGGAGCACAGAGCCCCACCTTCCATCCCCGTGGCCCTGCAGGTGACCCAGGGTGAGGAGGGACCAGGTGACATTCCATCCATGTGACATTCCCAGCAGGACCCGTCCCAGGCACTGGGAATGCTGAGAAATCTGTTATCCACCCAAGCACTAAGAAAAGGAGGAGGACACTTAAGCAGAGCTGAGTGGAGATGTTACTGCCTTCTAGGAGCTGTATTAAAATTAAAATGTAAATTATAGTTAATGTCATCTCAGGGAAGAAAAGCTCTTGAAAGAACTGTCCTATTTTAAGGTTGTGGTGAACTGCTGTGAGTGCACAAAAACCCCTTTTATAGGCTGGAATTAGCAGCCAGGTTCTGGCTGTTGCCTTATTTAGCATTTAAAGGGGGAAAAATGGTATTTGGTAAAAAATGACCACAAATAAAATGTGTGGAGCTTCCCAAATCCCCTGAAAATCTGAGCCTTGAAGAGCCAGCCTGGGGTCAGTCTCTCCTCTGAGCTAACAAAGAGGAACAGCCTCAAGTTACTTCAGGAGAGATTTAGATTGGATATGAAGGAAATTTCTTCATGGAAAGGGTTGTCCAGGCCAGCAGTGGGATCACCATCCTGGATGTGTTCAAAACCCATGTGGTGTGCCAGGTTTTCCTGGGAATCTGGAGCAAGTCCTTCCTGGCCTCCCAAGGCTGCCCCTCAGCCCAGCACAGGCTCTTGCACGAGTCCAAGGCTCGAGGAGCTCCCAGATTTCCCTTCCAGCTCTCCCCATCAGCAAACTCTGCATTTCTGGGGTGACAGGGAGTAGAAATCCCTCATGCATGAGGAGAATCCCAGGATTCTGTGGCTTAAGAATCACAGGATTCAAGTGGCTTTATGCCACATGGAAAATATTTTGGCTTTACTGACCCCACTGGGTTTAGACCAGGCCTTCAAACGTGTGAGAGATGTTTATATCTTATTTCTAAGACCTTTAATTTTACTGATCAGAGTGACTGATGGAATCCTTCTGCCCTGTGTGCATCCATTTCTCCTTTAAAGCCATGAACCCCCAGTAGATCCCAACCAAAGATCCTTTTTTTTTTTAACCTTAAAAGCAGTTTGGTGCTGGTGAAGGCAATGTGGATTTCTGCTGTTGGCTTTTGTGCTGTAGAGATAGTGAAATTAAAATGCTGTTTTATGCCCTGGTTCTCCAGATGGATGATGCTGGATCCCTGAGGGGATCAGAGTTAGAGAAGGGCTGGGACAGAGCTGCAGCTTTGGATTCACCTGGAAAAGGCTGCCCTGGGAGTTTGGAGTGTCTCTACTGCTGGAGCCTCTCTTTTTCTGGTCTTTGACCACCTTAATAGAAAAAGAAAAAAGCTTTTATTATGTCTTCACCCAGCAAATGCTGTTTCCTGGCGCTGGAGCCTGGCTGGAGGCAGCAGATGGCAATTCTGCTGGAAATCCTTGGAAAGCATCAGCTCCAGCAGGGAGAGCTTCACAAATTCATTATCCTGGGCAAAGCAGACAGAGATTTAAGCTGCAAAGAAGATAAGAAGATTGCTTTAGCAATCCCATCTTTGCTGCCTTCCCAGTGGCACGTGCGTTTCCCTGCAGAGGGGTCGACGTGGCTTTTCCAGGCACTCCACGTGGGATCCCCTTCCCAGCAGGCAGGGAATGCAAAACCTGCCTCTGCCTTGGTTGGTACAGCCAGGATCAGCTCTAGCAGCAGGCTTGGAGCCCACAGATTGGTTTTATCTCATGGTCTGCAGCTGGGAGACCCAAAATCCACAAAAGCAAAAACCCTTCCAGGAGCAGGCAGGTCCTGAGCCCTCTGTCTGAGCAGGAGGGGTCACACGGAGCCAAAAGCTGCTTTGCACCTTCTGGATCCTGCCCTGAAGGACTGAGAAAGGAAATCCAGGGGCTTGCCCTCTCTCAGGAGGGTCAGGGTAGGAGTGGGATCTCCAGGACCAGCTGTTGGCTCTGCTTTACCCTTACAGGACCTGAAGGGGCTCCAGGAGAGCTGGAGAGGGACTGGGGACAAGGGATGGAGGGACAGGACACAGGGAATGGCTTCCACTGCCAGAGGGCAGGGATGGATGGGAGATTGGGAATTGGGAATTCCTGGCTGGGAGGGTAGACAGGGGCTGGAATAAATTCCCAGAGCAGCTGTGGCTGCCCCTGGATCCCTGGAAGTGTCCAAGGCCAGGTTGGACAGGGCTTGGAGCAGCCTGGGACAGTGGGAGGTGTCTGGATGGGATTTAAGGTCCCTTCCAACCCAAACCATGCTGGAATTCTGTGATTCAGCCCGGCAGAGCTGTTCCAGTGCACCCAAGTGTTACAAACTGGCACTGAAGGAACTCCCCACTCTCACAGCAGTGTTTGGGGCCAAAACCAGCGTGTGCAGCTCCAGCTCCATCTCAGAGCCATCCAGCATCTCCACAAGCCTCTGCACAGTGTCCTGGGCCAGAGGAGCAATGTGGGAGCTCCCTCTGCTGCCTTGTCCACCCTGCACTGGCTGCACCCCCTCCTCCAGCCTGGCAACACCAGGCTGGGATTGCTAAAAGCAGCAAGGAGTGGCTGCTCCCTAAAAATCTGGAGCTCTCCTGGAGAGTGCTTAATGGCATTTCACACCAGCAGTGATGTTGTCCTCCCAGGGAACAGCCTCAAGATGTACCAGGGGAAGGTTTGNAACTTAGAACTTAGTTTTTTACTCAGTGATACTACACACTTCTATTCAAACTACACACTCATAATCTCAGTTCTGTAATTTAATTTTGGAAGCTTTTTCTACAGTCTCAGGTCAATGCAGTGTTCTCTTGGGGGTCAGAGCCTGTCAGCACAGAAAGTCTGAAATTCTCAGTGACCAGGGTTCCAGCAGGTCAGTGGTGGCTCTGGCAGTGCTGGGGGAACAGTTGGCCTGGGTGGTCTTAGAGCTTTTCCATCCTGAAGGAATCTGTGCTTCTGAGCTGCAAGGCTGGTAATTCTTCTCTTCCTGCTAGGTGATTAAGTAGAGGTGATTAAATTTTAATTAACCAACACGAGATGGCACTGATTGCCCTGACCATCCCTCCCCCCCCTGGAAGCCCAGGTTCCTTCACTGTGCTTCCTTTCCCCTGCCCATCCCTCAGACAGGAATGCTGGCAGGAGGAGGTGCTCTCCAGCTCAGAGTGGGCATCCCAGCACTGCTGAGCTCCCAGGAATGTCCATCCCTGTTTATTGCAGCTTTTCCCATCTGGCTGCAGCTGCCAAGCTCATCCTCACAGCTCATCCTCGCTGTAACACTCCATGGAGCTGCACAGCTTTGTGAGAACTGTACACAGCTTTTTAAAGTTCTTCCAGGAGCAGAAAATCAAAAATCTTCCATGAGCGTTTGAGCACGTTCATCCAAGAATAAAATCTCTCTTCCTGAGCTGCTCTGCCAGTGAAATCCTGGCCCTGCAGGAGTCAGTGTGAAGGAGCAGCCAGCTTTCAAATAAATCCTTGTGGCATCCAGCCTGAAGTCTCCTCCTTGCTGTGCTTCAGGGAAGGTCAGCAGAGCCCTCAGGCACCACAAACCAGGCTCTTGTGCTCCTGGCTGGGACACTGGAATGTGATCCCTTGGGGAACAAGCTGTGAGTGCAAGAGGTGCCTTAATGTGGAGCCTGGGCAGCCCCAGGCAGAGCTTGGATTTATTTATTTATCTCCTCTCCCTGGAGCTTCCCTCCCTCAGAGCTCATCCCCAACCTGTAGAGAAAATGGAATTCTGCAGCGTGGTCCCTGCTGCTGATGAGCATCTCAGACAGATCCTCAGGGATGGGGCTGGGGGAGGTGGTGTGTTCATTCCTCTTGCAAAGAGCAGCTGCCAGGGTCACTCCTCATCCTCATGAGTGCAGCTGCCCCAGAGCCAGCCCCATAACCTGGCTGCATGCCAAGCTGTGGATCCATGGAAGTTGGCATTTGCTTTGCGTGGAGCTCACAAGCTGCCATGTGGAAGCTGGCTTAATTAAAGGCAGGGCATGGAGCTGCCCTCCTGCTTTGAATAATTATGGGTGTTCATGATTTTGGGCTGAACAAAGCTTGTTGGAACAGGTTGCCCAGGAGACATTGTGGACTCACCATCCCTGGAAGTGTCCAAGGACAAGTTGGATGGGCTTGGAGCAACCTGGGATGGTGCAAGGTGTCCCTGCCCATGGCAGGGGGTGGAACAAGATTTGTTTGGCTTGGAAGGGACCTTAAAAACTTCCTGGGATTCTACATTGTTGTTCCCCAGGTTCTGAAAGACCTGGAGTGCAGTGTGTGAGTCTTGGGCAGCCCTGCCTGTCCCTGTGACCCTGCTGTCCTTGTCCCCTGCAGGTGGTGCGGGACCAGATCTCGCACTGCACGGTGAAGCTGCGCCAGACCACGGGGCTGATGGAATATTGCCTGGAGGTCATCAAGGAGAACGACCCCAGCGGCTTCCTGCAGGTTGGTGTGGGGATGCCTGGGGGAAGGCAGCAGAGCTGGGGCTGCTCCAGCAGGGATGGCCCCATAAAATCAAGGATCTGCCTCAGGTCACCTCCATGGTCACAGCAGGGCAGGAGCAGCGTCAGGGCAGGGACGTTTCTGGAGGAGAGGTGGCAGCAGGGAGAGGAAAGGATGGTGGATCTCTGGAGCAGGGAACACACCATGCTCGTGGCTCTCCACTGAGAGACCAACTGACAGCATCCCACCAGCCATTCCTGGGCTCCCTTTGGTGTGAGAAAGGGATTTGTAAAGGATTCTCAAAACCTGACTGAAAGCTCACACAGCCTTGTACATGTGTGTGCAAACTCTGAGATGGGGTGTGCTGGCTCAGGAAAGCCATGGAATGGAGATGACATGGTTGAGAGAGACTGAACTAGAAACAAGTTTCAAAATATGGTTTTGCAAAAAGACCAGCTATTTTAGGGTATTAGGACTGTGAAAGATGCATTGTAGCAAGATCAGGTGGGGTAAAATAATAGGTGATTGGTGTTAGAAGTGTTAGCAGGATTGTGTAGCAAAAGCCAATAGGCTGGAAAACATTTATAAGGTATTGTAACCAGGAAATGGGCTGGCTTCTGAGGGAATGGCCTTGAGTTTTACATCTCTTGTGTCTCACCCTTCAGTGAGACTGGTAACAGAGTAAAATCTTTTAAAACCTCCCAGCTGCCCCATCTCTGTAAAGCTGGGATTTTCCAACACTTTGGCACTAAACCCTGCCATTAAATAGCACCCAGCACTCCAGGGTTCCCTCCTCCAGCCCAGCCTGCAGGGAAGAGTGATGCTGGAAACCACGTGTGACATCCCAGCCTTGGGCAGCAGAGGGAGGGGGACAGCAGGGTAGGGACAAGGCATGGGACATTCCCACAGCAGCTGAGGCTGCTCCTGCCCTGCAGATCTCAGATGCTCTCATCAGGAGGGTGCACCTGACCGAGGAGCAGTGGGGGAAGGGGACGCTCACCCCACGCATGACCACGGACTTCGACCTGAACCTCGACAACGCCCCGCTGCTGCAGTCCATCCACCAGCTGGACTTCGTGCAGATGAAAGGTAAGGATCTTTCCAGTGCCTTACCAAAGCTCAGCTCTGCTCCTGCTGGGGGCTGACAGGCAGCTCATCCCAGGGAAAGGGCAGAAAAGGAGAGTTTCTCACCTCCTGTGAGAAATTAATGTGTAGAGAATTCGCAGAGCTTAACAGAAGGCTGACATGGTGTGCATCTGTGTGGAAACTTTGAGATAAATGCTGACTTAGAAATGCTATAGAATAAGAGAAAACTAGAACTAAAAACATGTTTCAAAGGATGGCTTTACATATTAAATACTCTGGAGAAATAGAACTGTGAAAGATGCATTGTAGTAGGACCCACGAGGGGGAATTTTAGATGATTGGCTTTAAAGCACTTACAGCATGATGTAGCAAAAGCTGACAGGCCAAGAAACACTTATAGTGTATTGTAATTAGGAAATAGTTGGCTTCTGATTGTGATGGCATGAATTATAACATCTGTATTGCCTCACCCTTCACATGAGACTGAAAATGGAATAAAAGTTTTAAAACACCTCTCAGGTGCTGTGGGTCAGAAAAGGGCCTAATCCAACAACCTCCCAGCAGCACTGGGCACCCCAGAGCCAGAGTTATGCCCATTCCTGTGTTTTGCATCCCTGAGCCAACCATCTGCCTCCCTGTCTTGGATCCCTGGGCATCTGTGTGCCAGAGCAAGGTGCCAGGAGTTTGGCTTTGCCTGGAAAAGCACTCCTTCTGCATTAAAGAGTTACTAGTGCATTAAAAAGTGCTCTGACAAAGTTATTAGTGCATTGAAAAGTGCTCTGCAGGTTGGGACCTCTCTTTTGAGAGCAGCACAAGGCTTTTCCCAAACCTCTCCTCACATGTCCAGTGCTGAGCAGCATCTGTCACAGAGCAGATGTCCCTCCAAACAGAGCCAGGTCACCTGGCCTGGGCTCTGCCCTCCCTCTCCTCACCTCCCTGATGGTTTAGATCATCATTTTGGCTTTAATTTCCCTGCTGTTCCCCATTCCCTCTGTGCTCCTGTCCCACCAAGGGCTGAGAAACTTGGACCATGAGAAATTTGGGGTTTGGCAAGGCCAGGGAAGCTGACAAAGCTGCAGAGGGGCTGTGACACAGGGGGGCTCAGGAGGACACTGAACCTGGCCTGTACCTTCAGCTGCAGGTCTGGCACTGCTCTTCATCCCCGTTACAGCTGGAATTCCTGGCCCAGGAGCTGTCTGCACACACCAGGGTGTCTCAGTGGCCAGGGACAGGAAGGATATTGGCCACACTCTGTCACCACAAGGAGCATCCTCAGCTGATGGTGCTGGTGGCACTGAGGATCTGCCCGTGCTTGCTCTTCCTTAGCCAGGCTGTTAATCTGAAATGTCAGGAGTATTTTTGGATAGCAAACCCAGGGAAGGCTGGATTGCTGTTTCACATTCCTGTGTTCCTGCCCTCCCTTCCTGCAATTTAGCCCAGAGGGTTATTTTTAATTAATAAGAGCAAATCTGCTGCTGGTTCAGCCGCCCACCCTGCTCTTATCAAATCCCTCCTCCTCCTCCCAGCTCACCCTGGCTGTGGAAATCAGTTATTGCTTTTGTAGACTTGCAGAAGGTTGGGTTTGGATCCCAAATCTGTGTCACAGCACCAGGGGAGGGAGGGCAGCACCTGAGGCCTCAATAAAGAGCAGTGAGCAATCCCAAGGCATCCCACACCCACTGCCAGCCTGGAGGATCCAGCCCAGGAGGTGGAGAAGTCACTGAGGTTGAATGCTGGGCAAGTCCAGCTTTTCCCCAGGCATCCATGGCTCCTCCCCATCTTGTCTGGCTTCTCCATGTCTGTTTCCACTGGCTCTTGGCCCTTTGGGCAGTGAGGATGAGGATGGTGGACGAGCAGCTCTGCTGAGAGGTGTGTCAGGGCACATCTCCCTGTCACTGTTCCCGTGCTTTGCAGAGCAGGACTGGGCTGTGGGACACATGTGGAGATGCCCAAACACGGCAGAAAAATCCCTGGCAGTGCTTTCTGTCCCCTGTGCAGCTGATGGGAGCCAAAGGGGGTACTCAGCCCCCCAGTTTTGTTGCAGTGAATTTATTGAAGGGTAAGGCAGGGCTGTAGGTAAGTCCAGACCCAGAGTTCTGCAGAACTTGTGGGAGAATTGTCCCAGGTTTGGGACTGGCTGCATGAAAGGTCCAGGCAGCTCAAAACAGGCACATTGTGCTGCCATTATTCTCTAAAATTAACTAGAAAATGGGAATAAAGCAGAAAAGCTTCACCAGGCTGGTGGGAGGGGAGGAATTTGTTGGAGCTTGTTGGGAGAATAATCCTTTCTACTTCCTCCCCTACCCCTGGAGCTGCCTTCCCACCGAGGCAGTAACTGCACCCTGCACCCCCCAGGGTTGCACTAATTGCACTAATTGGTGATTAGTCTCCTCCCCAGTGCCGGCCCCGCCCATCCTGCAGCTGGAGGAGTGCTGCACCCACAACAACAGCGCCACCCTGTCCTGGAAGCAGCCCCCTCTGTCCACGGTGCAGGTGGAGGGATACATCCTGGAGCTGGACGATGGCAACGGTGGCCAGTTCAGGGTAGGTCCTTGGAGCCAGTGTGGGTGACTTGAGGGGCTGCAAATGCCTTTCCAGTGGCCAAGTTGACTTGGAAACTCAGCAAGTTTGAAGTTCCTGTTACCCAGAGAAGCTGTGGCTGCCCCTGGATCCCTGGAAGTGTCCAAGGCCAGCTTGGACAGGGCTCAGAGCAGCCTGGGACAGTGGAATTGTCCCTGCCCACAGCAGGGGGTTGGAGTAAGATGATCTTTGGGGTCCCTTCCAACCCAAACCATTCCATGAAGGTCCATATTTTTAGGTTGCTGAATATTTCATGCAAGATGTGCTAATTGCCCTGAAAGCCTCATGGTTTGCCAGCTGCCAGCAAGCAGAGGTGTTTAAGGCCTGAGGGCTTTTAAATTGCTGTAATTACACAATTAATATATGATTTTTCTCTGATCCAACATGCCAGTATGTTCACATCCACTGAGAGAAGGCACAGCCCATTGCACTCTGAATTTATCCACAAGGAGCTCAGGCAGGCAGGAGCCAAAGCACAGTTGAGGCAAAGGAGAGGTGACATGGGTGGGACCTGGAGAGAAGGGAGCAGGAGGCTGGGTGTGGGGAGAGCAAGGTCAGTGCTTGCTGCTGATAATATTCCTTCCCAACCTCCCACCCATCCCTGCCCTCTGGCAGTGGGAGCCATTCCCTGTGTCCTGTCCCTCCATCCCTTGTCCCCAGTCCCTCTCCAGCTCTCCTGGAGCCCCTTCAGGCCCTGCAAGGGGCTCTGAGCTCTCCCTGGAGCCTTCTCCTCTCCAGGGGAGCACCCCCAGCTCTCCCAGCCTGGCTCCAGAGCACAGGAGCTCCAGGGCCTCCTGGACTCTGTCCAGCAGCTCCTGATGTCGGACCCCAGGGCTGGGGACAGAGCTCCAGGTGGGATCCCAGCTGAGCAGAGCAGAGGGGCAGAGCCCCCCTCACCTCCAGCTGCTGCTGCAGCCCAAGGAACAAACCCCATTTTGCTCAGCCTCAGCCCTCCCCAGCCCCCAGGGAGCAGGGCAGGGTGGGCTCCTGTGCACCCCGAGCCCCTGGGGCCATTCCCAGCCCTGGCACTGACAGGAGGCCTTGCCTTGCAGGAGGTGTACGTGGGCAAGGAGACCATGTGCACAGTGGATGGGCTGCACTTCAACAGCACCTACAGTGCCCGGGTCAAGGCCTTCAACAAGTCAGGAGTGAGCCCCTACAGCAAGACCCTGGTGCTCCAGACCTCCGAGGGTAAGGACCCGACACGGCTCAGCTCCTGCAGCCCTCCCTGAGCCCCCTGCAGCAGCACCAGCACTGACCTGTTGTAAAAAGATGGTGGGGAAAATGATGTCTGGCTCCAGATCAGAAGGCTGAAGGATTGCTTTGTTAAAACTGTATTATATTACATTAATATACTATTTTAAAGAGATACTATACTATTCTACATACTTACTGTATCATACTTATTAACTAACTATCACTAACTACCAAAACCAGTGACTCTCTCTGAATCCAGACACAGCTGGATTCAATTGGTCCATGAACCCAAACAACCATCACCAGAATCAAGCAATCACTTCAAGTAAACAATCTCCAAACACATTCCACATGGGGAAAACACAGGAGCGGAGATAAGAATTGTTTTCTCTCCTTCTCTCTGTGCTTCTCCAGGAAAAATTGTGAGAGGGAGAATTATGTCTCTGTGTTCAGAGAATGTGGATGCCACACTGAGGTGAGGGGGAAAGCTGTGTCAGGAGCCTCCAGCAGAGCCAGAATTGCCCTCTCCCCCTTTTCCTGTGCAGAGGATGTTCTTTGGGGAGGCACAGGCAGAGGTGTTTAAATTTGGGGTGATGTGACACAAAAGGGAAGCTCAGATGTTTCTGCTGGGCCCATTTAAAGCAAAACACTGCCAGCATTGCTCCTGAGGGCTGTGCTTGAGTGCACAATGCCATAAGCACAGGATTCAGGCCTGGCAGGGCAGGACAGGGAGCAGAGGGGCCATGGAGCAGTGTGGGTGTCCTTCCAGAGCCAGGGGTGCACAGGAGCCCCGTGGCATCGTCTGCCTCGCCCCCACACCCACTCAGAATATTAAAACACTCCCTTGCAGGCTGCAGGGGGATCTCCCTGCCTGGCTTTAAGTACATTTGTCACACCAGGCACTTAATCCATGGTGGAAAATTGGTTTATTCCTGACATGCAGGTGGAGAGTGGCAAGGCTGGCTCCGAGCTGGGAGCTGCAGCTGTAGAGGAAGGGATCAGCCCCCACCAGCACGTCTGCTGCCCCACAGCCAGGCACAAAACCCTTCTTTGGGAGCTTTCCACGCTTGCTGGAATCCCTTTTCCTTGCTCCCAGACAAAAGTGTCTCTTTTCCAAGCCGTGTGAGGGTTTTTTCACAGCAGCATCCAGCTGGCTGGCAGCTGGGGTCAGCAGGGAGCACACACAGCTCGTGGGGCTGCTGGTGGGGTGGAAGGAAGGGGAGAGCTTTCCTGCTACAGAGCAGCCCTGGGGGCTTTCAGCAAGGAGAAAAATGGGATTTTTGCTGAAGGAACAGAAGACAAAAGCAGAGCGAGCTTGTCTCTCTTAGAGAAATGAAGCTAGTTTGTGTTGCTGCCTGCAGATCACCATTCCAGTTTGGAAAGGGCAGGTCAGCAAGGAATGGGATTCATTCAGAGCTAGAGCAGACAGCAAAACTGTGACAAACTTCTCACAGGAGAGGCAGGGAGGTCACAGCACAGCACAGAGGCCTTGGCACATCTGTCAGAGACACATCAGTGCCTCTTTGCAAACTGAGCACCAGCAGCAAAGAAGCTGCAGAAGTTCCCCTGGAGATCCAGGGATGGGACAAGCTGCATCCAGCCCCATGCCAGGTTGGCCAGGACTGCTCCCAAAGCCTGAAGGTCAACAGCTCCCACTCCAGCCTTAGCAGGAGACAGCAGAGCTTTGACTTCTCATCTGTTTTGTGCCTCTCACGACACATTTGAGACACAATTTTGTCATCAAAACCAGCTGGGCTTTAAGTTGTCCCAACCAGGAGTTCACAGGGTCCCCACTATGATCTTCCCAGCTTTGATTTCCTCTCAGAGGTGTTCTCACCTTAAGCCAAGCTCCAAAATACAAATGAATCTGGGGGAAAATAGCTGCCTGTGGTCCCAGCAGGGCTGTGCCTGGTGCTTGGGCCGTGCCACCAAGGAGCAGTTCCCCTCTCCTTGGCTGCATTCATTCAGCCTTTTCACTTGAATGAGCTCTTGCATTTGTTATTCCAGCATGAAAGAAACAGGGAGAAAAAGTCAAACAGGCCTGGAGCATTTTGTGCTCTTAGAGGCTGCCTGAGCTCTTTTGGATTCAGAGAGAAATAAATCACATCTGTGTGTGCAGCTTCCGGATATCCCAGAGCCTTGGTGAATGGAGCACATCACAGCCCTGCTTAGGCTTTTATTCCTGGCTTTTTCAGCAGCACCAGGCCTTCTTAAGAGCTATTTTGTCTGAAGTAGGCTTAGCTTTTCCCTTCAGCCAAGCTCTGCAGCTTCCTGCAAAGTGGTTGTGTGGGAAGAGAGGACAAAAGAAGGGACAGGCTGGATGTGAAGGGAGCATCTCTCCGAACGTGGCTGTCCTGCTGTAAGTGGTTGTGAGGAATTCTGGTATTTAAGAGCTGGTTTGTAGCTCTGGCCCATGAGATCTTCATCTGCAGCCTGTGGAAGGGAACTGAAGCCTTTCTGCTGCTTTCTGTGAGCAGAGGGTAGTGGGGAGCAGAAGGTCTTGCAGGGCCTCAGCATCTGAAGAGAACAAGGATGAGAAGAAGGGGATGTGGCTGGTGCCTCTGTGGTCCTGCCCAGCCAAACAGCCACAGGCAGCCAGGTGGAAAATCCCATGGGAAGGCAGCACAGGCAGGAGTCAGCAGCAGGAACATCTTCCCAGCCCATGTGAGAGGCACCTTCTGCTCATCCCAAAGGAAACTATTGCAGGTCACTCTTCAAAGCTGGTTCTTGGTGCCACCAGCAGGACAAGGTGGTTCCTGGCTAGGAGAAGGTCTGTGCTCCAGAGCCCTTCCCGTGTGCTGGGGCTTCCCAGGGATGAAGATCCCTGTCACCAGCACAGCCAAGGGACAGCAAGGGTTGAAGGTGACATTCTTCCCTTGAACTGTGTCCCCTCCTGACCTGATTTTGGGCTGTTCCACACAGTCCCTGGGAGTGTCTCTTGCTCTGTCACATCTTAGCCCAAGGCTGCAAGGCTCTGCCTTAACCTCTGTTTCTCCAGCTCCTGAATGAAGCTCAGCTGTGGGCTGGGAAGTGAGTCTGGAAGAAAGTTTCCAGGGTGACCCAGGACACAGACATGTCCCAAAGCTTGGCTGGTGGCAGCCCTGCTTGGCTGCCCTGGGGTCTCTCCCAGCCTCCTCCCTGAGCTGAGCTGAGCAGCCCCTGCTCTCCTGGTTTTCCCTCATCCAGCAGATTTCCCAGCCTCTGGTCAGACTCCTGCTGACCTCTTTCCATGTTCTGGATGTCAGGATGAAGGACCAAGTCACTCCAGGTGGAGATGGAGAAATGGAGCTCAGCGGTGCCTCCCAGGCTTCTCTCCTGGCACAGAGCTTCCACCTCCCTTCCCCAGCCAAGCCAAGCACCAGAACCTTTTCTTTCAAGCCCAGCTCCTCATCTGGAGCCCAACTTTAAATTCCTGACCGTCCATGGAGTGACCCTGAGCAGCAACCAGGGCTTTTTAACCAGCAGCTTTTGGAAAGGGTGAACAACCCCAGGGAGATCAGCCTGCAAGGAGCTACAGGGATGTGAGGGGCTAATTAGGGAGAGCCATGAGCACAGCTACTCGTGGTAGTTCCTCTCACTCTTGGTAGGGTTAGAAGCTAAACTAATAAACAAATTTTGAGCTCTGTTTATTGGCTGTTGTGCAATAATTTATCTCCTCTGACCCCACTGACACCCTTTGCTTCCACAGCCTCGGCCACGGCAGCGAGTTGCAGAAGTTCCAACCCACCATGCAAAGAAATGTTCCCTTTTCATCTGTTTTTACACAATTCCCAGCTCAATCCATACTCAGCAGAGCTGGGAAAGCTGGGGGGACCTTAATGAGTGTGTGGATGGTGGATTCTACATTTTCATGTTAATGTAATCCTGGAAGAGGTTAGGGAAGAAACTGTGGGAGGTGACTGTGGTAGCAGGGAACAGAAACCAGTGACCCAAGAGGTTCCCTCTGCTCTGACATTTTTGCTGTGAATCCCACGAGTTAAATTCTTGCTGTAAGGCTCAGATGTGTTTTGACAGGTACAAAGGGATACCAAGAACACAACCTCCCGAACAACCCTTGAGTAAGGTGGGTGCTTGGTGGTTCTTAGGGTGATAGAGCTTAGCACAGCCCTGCAAAATGTCACCAGCTGGGTTTTCCACCCCTGATTGTTGTGCACAAAAAGGTTTGGGATGTGTTAAAGCACGATGGGACGTGTGCATGGTAACCTGTGAATTTTTTTAGGTGCCTTACTGTGAAGAGGTGCAGGACCCCCCTTTACAGAAAACCAGTTGAATTTGTCACGCTGGCACGGGGACACTTTGGGAGATGAACGTGTTTTCCTTGCTGTCAGGCTGCCCTGAAGGGTCTCTCTGGGCTGCCCAGCACCAGCCATTCCTGCCCTGCCACCAGAGCAGGGTCTGTGCTCTGCTCCAAGCTCGGGCTGGGGAGCGAGGCCGCCCAGCAGAGACCCCATTTCTGATGTGGAGTTTGCCTTGATCTTACGTTTAGACACGCAGTCAGAAGAACAGACCCTCCCTTTTCCAGTGCCTTTGGAAAGATCGCAGCTTCGTAGAATGAGTCCTTTCTCCTCCACCCTTAATCTGCAACCCAGCTTCTCGGGGAGATCCTACTTTGAGCTAAGATCTTCGGCCCACCAGCTGAGCTTGCACTCTTCCTTACAGTCCCTGAATTCAGCCGGTGAGCTGAGCACCTCTGGCGTTGCCTCTTGGTCTGTGCTTCTGGGCATCCCCAAACTCTCTGTTTGTTCTGTTCCGTTGTGTTTGTTTTTCCCATGACATGCGGATGGCAGCGGGAATTCTTGCTGTTTGTCAGTGGCCTGCTCCTGCCGCCCAGGGGGGTCAGTGGCGTGGTTCTCCTGGGGCCAGTTTGAGGTGTGGGCTGATGGAGCAGCACAGTAATTCCTTACCTGAGTGTTGCTCTTGGCAAGGCTGAACCCTTTGGTGATCGTAAATCCCTGAATGGTTTGGGTTAGAAGGGACCTTAAAGCTCATCCACATCCAACCTCCTGGTATGGGCAGGGATGCTTTCCTCTAGAAGATTCCTCATTTCTGCTTTGTGTTGAGCTTGTGTCAAGGGTTAATCAGAAAAGACATTCCCTGGGTGAAACCTGTGGGGATATCCCAATGCTTTCCTTTCCTAATACAACCGGGAAGCACAGCCTCTGCTGGGAGATTTGGTCTGTGAAATTAGTTTGGTTGATTAAATCTAGACTCCTCTTAAGAAAGAAGCAGGTCTAGATGGAGGCTCTGGCTTGTTGCTCAGGGAGACTGAGGACTCCCCATCCCTGGAAGTGTCTGTCCCAGGCCAGGTTGGAGCAGCCTTGGATAGTGGAAGGTGTCCCTGCCCACAGCAGGGGTGTGGAATAAGGTGATTTGTGTCCCCTCCAACCCAAACCAGTTTGGAATTCTGTGATTCCAACTCACAGCCCAACTTAGGGCCTGGAGACCTGGGGGCTCTCTTCGTTCAGCTTTGAGCACTGGGCTCAGCTTTTCCAAACCCAGATGTGATCATCCCAAAGCCCTGTTTCCTGCAGAGCAGAGGACACCACCCCTGTGACGCCTCGCTGGCCTGGCAGCCCCACACGAGCGCTCGGTTCGGATCCGTGTGCCCGGAATCGCGGGCTGTGCTGGGATGGAGGCAGGTCAGGCAGAGTGAGGCATGGATTTGGGCAGCCAGCAAGGAGCCACAGGCACAGGGTTCTCTCAGAGCTGTTTTCTAACCAGTCTTTGCACATCTTCTGTTGCTAAAGATCCTGGGCCCTGATTCTTCCCCCACTCTGGATTTACACCGCTCCAAAGGCGTTAATTCCCAGCTTTCTCCGGTGTAAGCCCTGGAAGAATGGGGGCCCCCGATTGTTTGACTTCCATCCCATAACACGGAATGAGGAATGCTGCAGCATGACCCTTGCCAGAATAACCGGGGGGGGACCCTGCAAACTTTCTTTTCTTTGTGCTTTTTATGTTTGATTTCTCATCGTGCTGCTGTGAGCTGATGGCTTCCAACGCTGTTTTGTTACGGACGTTCCTTCCTTTGTGTCCGGTGTTCCGGGGCCCTTCCGTGCTGCAATACCCGTGTGTGCACCATGGACCTTCTGCAGCCCCACTCTGGGGTGGGGGGACAGGGAAAAACGGGGTCCTGAGTGCCAAAACAGGGTCTGTGTGTCCCTCACGAGAGCTTGGAGCACAGCGATGCGCGGAGACCTGGAAAAGCGGTGCTGGAGTCGGGACACGGGGCAGGATTCATTAAAGCAGCCTCAGGAGGAGCCTCTTGGCACAGCACGGAGCACAACCACAGCCAGGCTTTCCCACCAACACCCAGGGCAGGAGGGGGAGGCCAGGCACAGAGCTGGACAGGGGTGGCCCTAAAATCCAGCACCCTTCGTGAGTGCTGTCCCACACAGTGCCAACACAGGGTTTGGGTTGGTGTCTCCTCTTGGTGAGGACAAGCTCCTGGACCAAGACAAGCTCTTGGATCAGGGCAAGCTCCTGGATGAGGATAAGCCCCTAGGTCAGAACAAGCTCCTGGATCAAGACAAGCCCCTAGGTCAGGACAAGCTCCTGGATCAGGACAAGCCCCTAGGTCAGGACAAGCTCCTGGATCAGGACAAGCTTCTAGGTAAGAAAAAACTCCTGAATCAGGAGAAGCCCCTAGGTCAGGACAATCTCCTGGATCAGAACAAGCTCCTAGATCAGCTCAAGCCCCTAGGTCAGGACAAGCTCCTGGAGCAGTCCCTGGCTCCCATGAGGTGCTTGCAGCCAGCAATCAGGCACAGGAGCATGAAGGGCACCCCGACACATCCTGCCCTTGCAGGTGATGAAGCTACAGCCCTTTGGGGTCTGAGGCAGGTGTCAGCCCCCAGGGATCCCCTTTCCAGCTCCACTCCCACCCAGACCCTTCAGGAGCTGCCTTTTCCTCAATCCCTGTCCTTCAAGGAGTAGTTTTTCAGTCAGTTTAGAGACTCTACCAAGCAGCCAAGATACTCCACCAAGGCTAAAATTTCTGCCTCTTTTCTGGAGAAAAGCAGAATAATTTGGCGTCCTGAGCAGTCAGACTTTATACAGTCCACACTCAAACTCCCAGGCTGTGTTTGCCACCCCTCTCCGTGCCCTCTGGCTTTTAATGAATCAGGCCTCCCGTGGCTGCTGGATGCTTAATTAACAATGGAATGCTCACAAGGGTTTGTCAGGAGGTTGTTGTTCCTTAGCTGTGATGTGTGAAATGTAGTATCTCTTTATAGGATGCAATTTTGACACACAAGGATCGCCTTACTCCCAATTAGGCAAGTATCTTAATTACAATTAACTGGCACCTACTGCGTGTTGCTTCATTCTTTTTGCTTTTTTTATCTTTTCTTTGGCAAGAAAAGTGTCTGAGCAGCGTTTCTTGCTCGTACCCTGCTTGCAGAGCACTCCCAGATGTGACAGAATCATGGAATTGTTGAGGTTGGAAAAGCCCTCTGAGATGGAGTCCAACTATTCCCCAGCACTGCCAAGGCCACCACTGACCTATGTCCCCAAGTGCCACATGCACAAGGTTTTTAAATCCCTCTGAGAATGGGAACTCCATCAGTGCCCCAGGCAGGAGGCAAATTTGGAGAAGTTATGATGGCTGGATGATGTAAAGGCATTTTGGTTTTCCCCCACATGGTTTTAAAGAGCAGCCTGAGCTCAGTGCTCTGGAAGTGGCCCTGTAACTGAGAACGGATCCTTCTGCTCTCCTCTTCTTTTAAACTGAAAGAGGGCAGAGTTAGGTTGGATATTGGGAAGAAATTCCTGGCTGTGAGGGTGGTGAGTGCTGGCACAGAGTGCCCAGAGAAGCTGTGGCTGCCCCTGGATCCCTGGCAGTGTGCAAGGCCAGCTTGGAGCAACCTGGGATAGTAGAAGGTGTCCCTGCCCAGGGCAGTGGGTGGAACAGGATGATCTTTAAGGTTCCTTCCAACCCAAACCATTCCATGATTCTCAGTACATCTCATTAAGGCATTTGAACGTGGGCCAAAATGCTGTGGACACAATTAGCCCCTTTGCAGCTAATTAAAGCAAGGTGGCTGCTGCTTGCCTGTCCTCTTCAGACTGTCTGCAGGACCAGTCCTGCTCATTCCCCTGGGAGAAGGAGCCTGCAGCTCTGTGGGATTCCCTCCTCATCCTGCACCCTCTCACAGCCCCAGCCCATCTTCGCGCCTCTCGCCCCACCTTGATCCGAAATGCCGACAGATCCATGCTCTGGCTGGAGTCACAGACAAGCAGGAATGGTTTCTCCTTCTCTTCCCTACCCAACCTGACGTGCTGTTTTTTCTCCCTCATGCCTTTCCCTGGGAATGACCACAGTTGACATTAAAAAAATGGTGGCAGGTACGGCACCCCCGTGCGCGGCGCGGGGAGCGCGGGGCGGCCGCGTGCATGGCAGCTGTCCTGTGGAACGTTCCAATAAACCAGTGAATCAGCCTCACCCGAGTGTTTTTATTTTTCAAGCCGCCAGAGTGTTTTGTGGATGTGTCAGTTCACATTTACAGCTGGAGGAAACCACCTGGGGAACCGGGCTGGTGGCTTGTGAATGACTCCCTGTCCCTCTGTCTTGTCGAGGACGTGGCACTGTGTCTGTCAGATTTGCAGTAACCAAGTCCTGTGCATTTAAACCAGCAGCCCTACGGAATCCTGGAGCTTTTGGGGCATTTTCCAGCCTTCCCATGAGTTCTTGTCTTAGGTGTGGCTCGTTGCTTGGCAGGGAGGTTTCTTTGTGTGACTCAGTAAATTAAGACCTTTGTGTGTGCTTTTGGTTCCCAAAAACAGCCCTTAAATACACACACAGAGTTTATCTGCTGATCCTCAGTCCCCTTCCCACACTGACCTGACTCTGCAAACTAAGTAACACTTGGTCCTGAGAGTAAGTTACATTCCAGGCCAGGCTGGACAGGGCGTGGAGTAACCTGGGATAGTGGAAGGTGTCCCAGCCATGGCAGGGGTTGGAATGAGATGGGCTTTAAGATCCCTTCCAACCCAAACCACTCCATTACTCCATAACTCTGTTAGAGCCTGGAGACCTGGTGAGGATCACGTCTCCTGCAAGGGCCAAATTTTAGGAGGCCTTGAGGATCCTACAGGCTCACAAGCTGAGACATTGGGAGCCATGGAGCAGCAAGAGCGAAAACTCCTCCAGGTCCTGGCCATAAAACCTCAGGCACACTGGCAGCTGCAGCCACAGGAGCTCAGAGCATCCCTCCGTGGTGGAAGTTGTCCTTCTGTGGTGGAAGTTGTCCCTCCGTGGTGGAAGTTGTCCCTCCCTGGTGGAAGCTCCGTGTCCTGCATGCAGCATGCCCTGTCCGTGTCGCTCCACGCGGCCCCGGCGCGGCCCCACCGCGCTAACCCCGTGTTGTTTGTGTGTTCCAGTTGCTTGGTTTTCTTTCGACCCCTCCTCTGCCCACGCCGACATCATCTTTTCCAATGACAACCTGACTGTCACCTGCAACAGCTACGATGACAGGGTGGTGCTGGGGAAAACGGGCTTTTCCAAAGGGCTCCACTACTGGGAGCTGTCGATCGATCGCTACGACAACCACCCCGACCCGGCCTTCGGCGTGGCTCGCATCGACGTCCTCAAGGATGCCATGCTGGGCAAGGACGACAAGGCCTGGGCCATGTACGTGGACAACAACCGCAGCTGGTTCATGCACAACAACTCCCACACCAACAGGTAGGTGGGCAGGGACAGGGGCTTCCTCCTGGACAGCACAGCCCAAAGAGATTGTGGCTTTGACAGTGGAACCTACAAGTGTCCATGGGGAAGGGTGACATCAATCCTGGTCGTCTCTGTTGGAGGATGTGCCCTTCCCCGAGTGGGGTCGGGTCCTGCGTGCTTGGTGCTGCCTTGTTCCAGTATTCCTCCCCTGCTTGCCACCGCTTTTTCCATGCTGACTCTTCCTGTTGGCTTCCCCTTCCCACTAACAGCCAAATCCTTGCAACTCCTGCAGCAACATTTGCCTTGAGCCCTGGGCCACTGCTCCTGTTCCACATGGGACTGGGGACTTTGCTTGGGGAGAGCCTGGGGTCACCTTCATGCAGCCCTGAGGGCCTTTCCCTGATGGATCAGCAGGTTTTGGTGTGGCTTTGATCCACAGTTCCTCGTGCTTTCCCCCGTGGTTGTGTGGCTGTGGCTGCTCTCAGGGTGGCTTTTCCCTTGGGGACATCATGGCAGGAGGAGAGCAGCTCCATGAGAGGGTAGAGGAGGAGGTTCCCAGGGAACGATGAGCATGGCTGGGATGGGAGCAGGTCATGGCGTGGCTTCTGGGTGAGCTGTGGTGTTCACCATCATCAGTCCTTGAGCTCCATGGCCTGAGCCAGGAGCACATTGAGCCTTCTCCTCCCACAGAACCGAGGGCGGGATCACGAAAGGCGCCACGGTGGGAGTGCTGCTGGATTTGACCAGGAGGACTCTGACGTTCTCCATCAACGAGGACCAGCAAGGGCCTGTGGCCTTCGAGAACCTGGAGGGCCTCTTCTTCCCCGCCGTCAGCCTCAACAGGAACGTGCAGGTATGGGCTTGGTTGGGCTCTGGAGCAGGGTGTGACATTCCCAGCAGTGGGAAGGGGTGACCTTGCTGTCACACTCCCCCTCATGCCGCTGTCACTGCAGTAGTTACTGCTCAGTACCAGGAGCAGGAGGGTTCTTGTGCAGCAAGGGTGGCTTGGAAGGAGCTAAACTTGCACCCTAAACCACCTGTGAGTCTCCAGAACCAGGACAGGCTGCCCTGTAGCCTCGCTCCCTGCTCCAGGTTCCTCCCTCAGGGCTGCTGAAGCACCAGGGTTCTCCAGCCCTCCTTGGGATGGGGTTTGATGACTGTGTTTGTGATGCTCCCTCCCAAGAGCCTCACCAGGTCCTGGATGGGAGCACCACCAGGGAGAAGGGCACCTTTCAAAGCTTGTTTTCCTCTGGGACATTTCAAACCCCTCTTCTCTCCCTTTCTCCCAAGCTCTCAGCTCTCCTGAACATCCCCAAGCAGTGCCACCAATCCGGTATTTCCATCTTTCATTTCTCTTCTCACTGACCACATCCCTGCTGTCCTCTGTCCCAGGGAATCCTGCACACCCTGCCTTTGGCACGTCCCCCCCGCCACTGCCTGCACCTCCAGCCCTGCACAAGTGCCCAGGCACATCCAAGGACACAATGGATCACCTCAGGGTGTGGAGCATTTTGGCAGGGTCTTCTACAGTGGGTGTCAAACCTGGAGAGGGACTTTGGACCAGAGCCTGGAGTGACAGGAGAAGGGGGAATGGCTTCCCAGAGGGCAGGAAGAGATGGGATGTTGGGAAGAAAATCTCCCCTGTGAGGGTGAATGGCACAGGGTGCCCAGAGAAGCTGTGGCTGTCCCTGGATCCCTGGAGGTGTCCAAGGCCAGGTTGGACAGGGCAACCTGGGATAGTGGGAAGTGTCCCTGCCCATGGAGGGGGTGGAATGAGATGGGCTTTGGGGTCACTTCCAACCCAAACCATTCTAGGATTTTGTGATCACCTCTGTGCAAGGGCAGAGGCACCAAGTGGCCTCTGTAAATTAGGGATGCATGGATTAGGACATGCTGTGTTGTGTCCATCAGGATCCAGGGCTTGCTGCATTGTCACCAAGGCAGTGACAATTTTCCAGCAGCACTGGGACAAAGGTGTGTTGGGACCGCCCCAAATTTTGGGAGCATCCTTGCCAAATTTTCCCATCCCAAGGGTCTCACTGGCAGGGGAGTCTCTCTGGCTTGGAGAAGGCCTGGGAAATGTTTAATTGGAAAACACTAACGAAGCCCATGTTGTCTATGCTGGGTTTATAGAGGTGCTGTATTAATTGGGTGTGGTAAAAACGTCCTGCTGTGTGCTGGGTTTAACTCCTACCTCAGTCCTCTACACAGCCATAAGGGACAAGGCACCTCTGGAGCCCCTTGGCTTTGTGAGTTCCCTGGGCAAGGCAGAGCCTAAACCCCCTGACAACACAGAAATCCCGTGGGATGCTGATAAAAGGCTGCTAATTAAGCCAAGCCATTTATTATGCTTCTTCAGAGGTATATGCCTAATTGAAAACAACTCTAATTAGGAGGGAAATCACTGTATTTTAGACAGTTTTCTTCAAATCTGTATCTGAAGGGGGAAAAGTAAAAAAAGCTGCTGCAGTAAAAGGAGGAATTGTGCTCTCCTCCCAAATCAAAGCATTTGTGGAGGGAACTGAATTTCACCAGTGCCTGTGTGAGCATGGCCCTGTCCCAACACCCTGATGCTGCTCAGCTTCCCCACCACAAAGCTCCTTCCTCCCACCAGCAATCAGCCACGTCCCCTCCACTGTCCCTGTCCCCTCTCTGTCCCCATCCCCACTCAGCTCAGGGGTTTCTCCAAGATCTCCTCTAATGTCTTCACTGTCCTTCAGGCCCCCCCATCCCCTCTTGTCCATCTCACCTGCACAAAGACCCAGCTCCTGCCATGTCCCACCTCTCTGGCAGCCAGCTGTGAGATTTGTACACAGCCAGCTGGGAATATCTGGGGCTTGGTACCAGCAGTCCCAGCTCACTCCAGCAGCACAGAAAAGCGAGGAACAAGCCAGATGGATCCACTGCCACACTTCTGGGGACACTTGCATCTCTGGTCACATCCTGCCTGTCCCCACTGCTGCTCCTGCCCTCTCTGGGGACCGTGTGCCAGCTGCCACGCCACGAGCTGTCCCAGCAGGCACACTGGGACACAGCTGAGACCCGTGTCTCTCCTTGCAGGTGACGCTGCACACCGGGCTGCCGGTGCCCGAGTTCTACGCTTCGCGCTCGGCCATGCCCTGAGGATGCTCCCGGAGCCGGCTGCCTCTTCTCGGGATGGGAGGAGCCAGCCCGTTCCCCCTGCAGGACAAGGCCAGCCTGCCCAGCTGCCGGGTCCCTGCTCGGCCTCTGGCCGGAGATGGGGAAGCAAATCAGGAAGGAAGATCCTGGCTTTCGGCCGCCTCCGCTCTCCGGCCTCCGCGCTGTCCTGTGTGTGTGCGCTTCGCTCTTTAGCTCTCCTTGGCTGATGAAGTACCTAGGTAGCCTGAGCTGTTCTCCTGTGTCCGCTTTTAGGTTTGGTTTTCCTGATTTGAGTTGGGGTTTTGAGGAGGGGGCAGTTCCGTCTCACTTTCCCCTCCCGTGGGGCCAGCCCGAGGGACCCCACCACGGGAACGCTTCCGCCCACGCCAGCCTGGTTACTTTGCAGGATTATTTCTTCCCCCTGTGGCCTTTCTTGCAGAGCACCCTCGGTCATGTGTAGAGGTGGGTCCTGGATTACCAGTCAGTCTCCATGTCCTTACCAAAACACCCCACTCTGTCCTGTGTCCCCCTGGGGCGCCTCTGCGGGGCAGGGAGTGGCCGTCCTGTCCCCAGGTGCTCCGGGTGCTGGCAGGCCCCTGGTCGGGTGCTGAATGCCCATGGGGGGCTCTCCAGGGGCCCCCCACACCTCGGTGCCAGCACACGCACCACAGCCATAGACCGGAGAGCCCCCGCCCGGCTCTTTGGAGATTAGTGTTTATTTTTTTATAGTTGCCATATAAAGCCTAGCCTTAAATTCAACTGATAGTGTCCTTCCAATCACCGGAGAATTCGTTCTGCAGTGAGGGTCTGACAGAGAGCCCGGGGTGGGGATGGGATGGGGAGGAAGGAGAGCTGGCCACAGCCCTGCCACGCACTCAGGAACACGCGCCTGCTGCCGGCAGCAGTTCCCGTCGGCCGCCATCCCCTGCTTGACTTTCTGGTAATCCAGAGGCAGGAGAGGAACGGTGCCAGCCCCGTGGCCGAGCCGAGAGCGCCTGCATGCGCGTGTCCCCTCGCTTCGCTTTGCGGTCCCCGCGGAGCCGGGACGGGCAGCGGGATCGCTCCCAGCCCGGCCGGAGCGCCGCAGCTCCGGGTGGGATGCGACGGGAGCGCCGGCCCAGCAGAAAGACAAGTGTAAATAGCCCATTCCCTCCCAGCGTGCCCTCCTCTAGGACAGTCCCGTTCATTCCCTTGTTGCTCTAGCATTAAGTTTTCCTAATTTATTGGATGGGTGCTATCTCGTTGACTCCCGCCGAGGAGTTCCTCCCAGCTGCCGGAGAGCCGTGTTGCGGGACAACGCCGGGCAGCTCCTTGGTGGATTCCTGAGGAGCCCCGGTGGCCGGCTCACCCGGGGCTCCTCTCTCAGCCGTCATCCCCCGTTCTTTAGGGTGTTCATGGTGCTTCTTAGAGTCCCAGTGATTGTAAGACGTCGTCCCCCCGTTGCGCAATGGTAGCTGCACACAGCCGCTGTACTGATGAGAAGTGTCATGTTTGCCGTTCTAATAAAGGACTTTTACCAGAGAAAGGCAGAACTTCCAGAGCATCTCTGTGCTTTGCTTCCCATCTCATCCCCCCTGGTGCACATCCCTCACTGTCCTTGGCCAGAGACAGCAGCAGAGAACAGACAGAACTCGGCCAGCGGGAGGGAGGGGTCCATGGGAGCCGCTGGAAGAAGAAATTCTTTGCTGTGAGGGTGGGGAGACCCTGGCACTGGTTCCCCAGAGAAGCTGTGGCTGCCCAATCCCTGGAAGGAGGGAGGAATGACCAAGGCTGGATACAGAGCACCATCTCCCCAGGGAGATGAAATAGAGGCAAAATTCTAAGGGATCTGTGAAAAACATGTTCACTCCCCTGTGAAAATTTAAAATATTTAATAAAGGACAATAGGAGACAAGGGCCACAGAGCAAAGGTGGCAAATCTTGGCACTCAGGCAAGACCACACCATCACCTTTGGGGACACCCCTTAAACACCTTTTCCCTTACATCAGCCTGTTGCATATTCATGGACCCTTATGCATATCCATAAACCAGTTTACATTTTCCAGGAGCTATTTTACATGGCCCCTCCTTGGGGCTGCCTTTTTAGAGCATGCGTGTTTCTTGGCTGTGGTTTCTCTTTGTCACTTCCAGTTTGGGCCTTGGTCCACTCTGTCTTCAGAGGGTGAGTGCTGATGGTTGACAGATGTGTCCAGGTGTCCTCATCCCGTGTTCACTGGGTGTTATCCCATCCCAGCAGGCATTTTAACACAAGCACACTGATAACAGCTATTGCACTAAGCTTAATTAACAACAGAAATAAAAATTATATAACAAAGTTACTTTAACACCACACAAATAAAATCCATTTTAGTATTTGTGAAAGGCAATATTATAATATGTATCTATAACAGGTCAGTGGAGGGGGAGCCATTTCCAAGGGAACAGCATGGACAGTTCTCCCAGGGCCGTGAGAAGGACTCACTGCTGGGATATCAGTGCCTGCTCTGTTTTCCCAGAGTGACTCAGGAGAGGTTTTCAATGTGCAGCCTCTGAGCTCATCACGGGCTCGAGTCCAGGGCTAAAGAAGAAAATGCTAATGCATGAAGTGCATCTCAGAAGGATGCTTGTTCCTTCCAGAGTGGGAATGTGCCCTGAACACCGGAGATACAGGAAACTGCATCTTCCCTGCAGCATGTAAAACCAGCCTGTAAGTCATGTACAGCACAGGGAACAGCCCAGAGCCAGAGCATCTGTGGCAGTGGGACAAGGGGGGATGGTTTTATACTGACAGAGGAGAGATTTAGATGAGGTATTGCAAAGAAATTCTTCCTTGTGAGGGTGGTGAGGCCCTGGCACAGGTTGCCCTGTAGCTGCCCCATTCCTGGAAGTGTCCAAGGCCAGGCTGGACAGGGCTTGGAGCAGCCTGGGATAGTGGAAGGTGTCCCTGCCCATGGCAGGGGGTGGAACTGGATGATCTTTAAGCTCCTTTCCAACCCAAATCATTCCATGATTCTGTGAGTCTGTTACTCTCTGGGTGGAAGCCTGTGCATGGATCTAATCTAACCTAATCCTGCCCTCAGGCACTGCTTAAACTATTTCCCCATCCTGTCACTCCAGGTCTTCCTCCAAAGTCCATCTCCAGCTCTCCTGGAGCCCCTTTAGACCCTGGAAGGGGCTCTAAGATCTCCCTGGAGCCTTCTCTCTGCCTGGTGAACACTCCCAGCCTGGGCTCCAGAGCAGAGGGGCTCCAGCCTCTGGACTCACTCCAGCAGCTCCACATCCTTCTGATGTTGGACCCCAGGGCTCGATGCAGCACTGCAGGTGCTCTCACCTGAGCAGGGCAGAGCAGCACAATCCCATTTCCTTGCCTTGCTACCCACCCTGCTGGGGATGAGGCCAGGACAGGGAAAACAGCCTGGAAAGCCTGCAGGGCCATGGCTGGAGGAGGAGGAGGAGGATAAGCAGGAGGGGGAGGAGGCAGTGTTGCGTTGGAAGCTCATATCGGATAATTTTGCCCTTGGGAGGAACCGGAGGCAGGGCAGGGCAGGGCAGGGTCCTGCGGGCAGTCCCGGTGCGGGAGGCAGCTGGGAAGAGCCCGGAGCCGGGGGAAGGCGATCCCACAGCATTTCCAGAGGGATTGCGGGCAGGCAGAGAACAGTGAGGAGACGGGGGAGAAAGGGAGGGGGCCG
>VXBC01009573.1:88940-107749 GCA_013399945.1 Ploceus nigricollis
CTCGGGGTCCCCCCTTTGCACACCCCTCTGACACCCAGCCAAGGGGCGGTCCCGGGACACCCCCGGCCACATTCCTGGAGTCCCCCCTTTGCACTTCCCTCCGTCCATCCCCGGGATTTCCCTCTTTGCACCCTCCTCTGTCCATCCTCGGGGTCACCCCTTTGTACCCCCTCTCTGTCCATCCTCGGGGTCCCCCCTTTGCCCCCCCCGGTGGCGGCCGCCGCTCCCGCCCCACGCGTGGGCGGCCCTTTGCGGGGCCCGTCCCCATCCTCGTCCCCATCCCGTCCCTTCCCGGGGCGGTGCCAGCGCGGGGCGGAGGCGGAACGCGGCGCCGGAGGCCAGCCCGTGTGTCCGTGTCCCCCCTCCCCGTGTCCCTGCAGCCCCGCCGCGATGTCGCGGCCGCTGTCGGACCAGGAGCGGCGGAAGCAGATCAGCATCCGCGGCATCGTGGGCGCAGAGAACGTGGCCGAGCTGAAGCGGGGCTTCAACCGGCACCTGCACTTCACCCTGGTCAAGGACCGCAATGTGGCCACCCCACGCGATTATTACTTCGCCCTGGCCCACACCGTGCGGGACCACCTGGTGGGGCGCTGGATCCGCACGCAGCAGTACTACTACGAGAAGGATCCCAAGGTGGGAGCGGTGGGATATGGGGGGGAGCCCCTCCGTGCAGGGCGGGGTGCTGGGAACACCCCACCCCACGGTGGGTCCCGGGTTGTGGCTGGAGTGGGAACCGTGGGAGCGCCGTGGATGTGAACCCTCCCTCCGCGCTGGAATAGAGGGATTGGCGAGGCTCGGTTTTTCGTGGATTTAAGGCTGTTCCGGTAACTTTTCCGAGAGGAGGGACTGGACTTTACCAAGCGAGGCCACTGTCCTTTGCTCTGCAAAACAAACAGAGCCCGGCTTGGCCGGCAGCGGGGTGCAGGGCATGGGAACGCCGTTCGTTGTCCCGCGGCGCCGGCGTGGGTGCTGTCTACCAAAACCAACTCCAAAGCCTTCCCGGGGGAATTATTGGAAAGGCTTAAAGGCACCCGAAGCCAACCGCAAACAGGTCTTGTTTAACACAAAGTGATGCCAAGCGTGAGAGATCCGGTTTGTGCGGGAGTTGCTGTGCTCGTCCCGCTGGCTCGCTCCGGGCTCTGCCGCGGGGGGATTAAGCCCTAATCCCCCTCCTGACACCTGGATGTCCCTGTCGGCATCAATTTCCTCCCTGCCAACACCTCGCTGGGACCGTGCCAGCCGCGGTAGCTCAGTGCTCTCCCGTGCTGTGTAGGGATGAGAAAAAGGAGCCTCTCGCAGGGTTTGGGGTTGGGACTCTCCCGGGCAGCCGAGGCGAGCCGGGTGCTGCCTGCCTGGAGTCGCTGCTCCCAGTTCTGCTGGAGTCAAACCAGTAAATCCCAGTGGATCCTGTCCAGCACATCCTGCCCGTGACAGGAGCGTTGGAACGAGACGATCTTTGTGGTCCCTCCCAACCCAACCCAAACCATTTTAGGACTCCAGGATTCTGTCCCACCTCCGGCCCGACCCCGCGCAGCTCCTGGGGAAACCTGTCGAGTCAGCGACTTCCCCCAGCCTAAATCCTTCCTTAAAACCTGCCGGTGCTGACGCCGGGGCTCGGCTTACACAAGGCCGGACCGGCCCGCGGTGTCAGCGGCAGCGTCCCCTGCTGCCAGGGGACAACAGAGGAAGCCCCATGTCCCCACAGCCACTGCCTGGCCGCGGCAGCTCGCTCGGTTTTCCGGTGGCTTTGCAGCCCGGAGTGACATTAGGAAACGGCTCCTCTTTAAAGTTTAACTTAGTGCTGCCACCGGTGACCATCCTGGAGCTGTCCCCGCCCTGGGACAGGGCAACGGGGCTTGTCCAAATGAAACAGCCTCTTCCCGGTCTGGGAAAGAGCAGGAGAGCAGGGCAGGGGCTGCAGGGCCACCCAGGAGCCACAAGCCTGAAATTCCTGGTGCAAACCACCCTGCTCTTTTGAAGCTGGGTTTTTCCCTGTTTGTTTTTGAGATATCACACAATAGCAGCTTCTGGAGACCAGGGGAGCCTCCTCCAACCCTGGGAAAGGTGACCACGGGGTGCTTTTCTCTTCCAGAGGATTTATTACCTCTCCCTGGAATTCTACATGGGGCGGACGCTGCAGAACACGATGATTAACCTGGGGCTGCAGAACGCCTGTGATGAGGCTGTCTACCAGGTGAGCGTCCCACCAGGATGAGGACCTGGCCTGGGAGGGATCCATGTCTTCCACCTCCTGGAAATGTCCATGTTTTGCTGCATTGGCTGCAGACTGAGCCACAGGAGATGGCTTAGGGAATAAAGGCTGCTCCAGAGCCTGTCCTTGAAAGGCCTGGAGCTGCCCAGCCTGGCTGCTGTGTTCTGGGGAATGCAGCAGGATCCTGGAAGGACACTGGTGGTTCTGTGGATGAGGCTGTTCATGTCCATGATCAGTGGCAGGGAGGAATAAAACCTTGAATTAAGCCCAGCTGGGTGCTGGCACCAAGTGGCACTGGGGTTATCAAAGGGTTTTGGGTGGCTCCTTTTGTCCTCATCCTGTCACCTCTTGTGTTCAATGTCATCAGAGGTGGCCAGGGTGGTTGCACAAGAGCAGGAACAGCTTTTGTGCAAACACTACAAAGGAGAGGAACTTATTTTTAGGGGGGGGTTTAAATTTTTTATCCCCACTTGCTGCGACCAGGGGACATCAGGGCAGGGCAATGGACCAAAGGTCTCCACCTGAGCTCCCCAAGGAGTTTTGCATAGGCAAAACAACTTCCTCCTACAGCATCCTGGGCTGGAAAATTTGAATTTCCCTGGAAAAGGGGTGTAGATGCTTCTCACCCTAAAGGGTGATGCCTGCAGCTGGGAGGAAGGGCACCTGGGTGCCTGTTCCAGAGGATGGAGGTGCTGAGGGAGCAGGAACACAGCCCTTGGATCCTGTCCCCAAGGGATTGGGGTGCTGGGGGAGCAGGGAGGTGGCACCCAGGTGCCTTCCCCCAGGGAATAGGGGTGCTGGGGGTGCAGGAATATTCCACCTGGGTGGCTGCCTCAAGGGCTAGTGGGTTCTGGAACAGGTAGGGAACAGGAACGTGGTGCCTGCCCCTGCAGGACTGCAGCCATGGAGAGAGGGAGCAGGCCTGGGAATAAGCTCTCAGAGCCCTTGCAACCCCAAGGGCAGCACCCTGGTTATAGTTTGGTGCCCCCCATCCCCAGATCTTGCCCATGGCGAGGTCAAGGGTGTGAATGTCCCTTATAAAGCCTGGTAGAGACTTTAAACATGGGAGATGGCCCCTGCCGTGGCACAGAGACACAGCTGGGGGGGGAGAGCAGCTGCTTTGGGTTCAAATCACAGTGTCCCACCTGCAGAGATGGGTCTTGTGGAATTGGGTGTCTTTCCAGCCCTCCTGGAGCCCACCTGCAAGGGACTGTGTGCCAACAATGCCTCCCCTCTGTGGGGCTGGGCACCCTGACAGTCTCCAGCCCCTCTCCTTCTTCTCATCTGTAGCTCGGGCTGGACATGGAAGAGCTGGAGGAAATCGAGGAGGATGCTGGGCTGGGCAACGGGGGTCTGGGCAGGCTGGCAGGTGAGTGACCCCCCAGGTGGTGGGCACATCTCTGAGGGCTTTACATCCACTATGGGAAGTTCCTAATCTGGGGGGGTTATTGCTCCAGACTTTCCAGCACAGAGCAAAGTGCTGGGTGGCTGCTGGCCCCAGCTCCTGTCCCTGTGGGGCTTGGGGCTGTCCCAGGGAGAAGGATCCATCTCCCAGGGCTGCAAGGAGGGCCCAGCTCACTGCTCTCCTCTCTCTGGGCAGCTTGCTTCCTGGACTCCATGGCCACGCTGGGGCTGGCAGCCTACGGCTACGGCATCCGCTACGAGTACGGCATCTTCAACCAGAAGATCCGGGATGGGTGGCAGGTATGGATGGAGATGGGTGGCCCTCGCTGTCCCCTGGCACAGCTGGAACCCCACGTTCACCTCCTCCCCCTTAGACTGGGGGTACAGACACTTCCCCTCAGCTCGGACGCTGCTGGTGCTGTGATATTTAAAATTTAACAGATATTTTTGTGAACAAATTTAACTTCTTAAACCAGTGCAAGCTCACAGCTCCATCCCTTGTCCCAAGGCCAAGGGTGGCCTTGCTCAGGGCCACCCCAAGAGCTGCTCCATGGCTGCCTGGAGCGGGTGAGGATGGAACAGCTGTGTTCCTCTTGTGGAAGAGGCTGGTTTGGAAATGCAACATTAGCAGTGCACCTTGGGTTTGTCCCTATCCCAGGGAAGGCACAGACACCCCAGAATTCAGGGTGGTGCCTCCAGGCTGACCCTGCTGTGCCAAAATCCAGCTTTAGGGTGGACACACTCAGAGCATCCTCCCCTCTGCCATGAGCAGAGCCTTTCCCAGCCATCCTGCCCCAGCCATCCTGCAGGTGGGGAGGTCCCCAGGGCTGGGTGACCCTGTCACTGCTCCGGCTCCCTGTGGCAGGTGGAAGAAGCTGATGACTGGCTCCGGCACGGCAATCCCTGGGAGAAGGCCCGTCCTGAGTACATGCTGCCCGTGCACTTCTACGGCCGGGTGGAGCACTCTGCCTCTGGGGCCAAGTGGATTGACACCCAGGTAAGGCTTCGGGACAGGAATGTCCCTTGCATGGTTTGTCCTGTCATTTGGGGGGCTCTCCCTGGCTGGCTGCACCCCAGGGATGAGTCCTGCACAATCTCTGCCGGGAAGGTTGGGCTGGGATGGAAAAGGCAGTGGTGGGGCAAACTGGGGAGGAGATGGACACAGGGATCAGGACAGATTTGGCTGCTCCACATCTGCAGCTGAGCTCTCCATCCGTGGAAGTGTCCAAGGCCAGGTTGGATGGAGCTTGGAGGAATCTGGTCTAGTGGGAAGTGTCCCTGCCCATGGCAGGGGTTTGGAACAAGATGGACTTTAAGGTCCCTTTCAACCCAAACCATTCTGGGATTCCCAAAAGCAGCTCCAGCAGGAATAAATGAAACCTAAATTAAGCTGCTCCTGACCTTTACAAGCCCCTCTCCATGCCCTGAGCACTTCTGGCAAACACCAGCCAGCAGGCAGAGCCAGAGGGGTGTCCCCATGCAGGGACACCAAGGGCGTCCCCACCCAGGCAGGGACACCACCCTGAGCTCAGCCCTGTGCAGGAGGCTCTGTGGGATGGGAGGGCTCCAGGGGGAGCATGGGGGGGAACCCAGGCCAATTCCAGCTGCCCTGGGGATGTCACAGGTGGTGCTGGCACTGCCCTACGACACGCCCGTGCCCGGGTACATGAACAACACCGTCAACACCATGCGCCTGTGGTCGGCCCGCGCTCCCAACGACTTCAACCTGCGCGACTGTGAGTGGGGGCTGGGCGGGGTGGGGAGGGCTGAGGGGGTCCCACGCCCACCTCACCCCTCTGCTCCTCCCCAGTCAATGTTGGAGACTACATCCAGGCCGTGCTGGACAGGAACCTGGCGGAGAACATCTCCCGGGTGCTCTACCCCAACGACAACGTGAGTCTCATGGTGTTTTAGGGAGGATTTTAGGGATGGATAAAGAGTGCCCAGGTGGAGGGGGAAGGGAAGCAGCCCCTCACTCCAGGATGCTGGAGAAATGTTTTTAGTTGTGTTTCAAGCTGCCTGCAGTGCTTGGATGAGGGTTGCTGCCTCTGTTTCCCCCGAGCTTTGCCTGGAGTGAGAGGGGATGATCAGGCCCTGCTGCAGAAACGTTCCTTGAGTCTCAGAATGTAACGTGAAGGCAAAATGCTGAATGCTTCTGGTGTCACCCTGGTGGCCCTTTGCAACCCTGGGACCAGAGGTTGTGCCTCAAATTGCTGTTTGCACCCCAGCCCTCTTGCTTTGGGAGTTCTTGCCAAGGTGGCACAGAGGTGTGGTGGGACACACAACCCTTCCCTAGCCACAAACCAAGCTATGGAGCAGGGGAAAAAAAAGAGGGAAGCTCTCCTTGCTCTGCAGCCTGTTTGAGGCAGGTCCTGATAGTGTTTTTCCCACTTAATCCTCCTCCAGCCTTCCCAGCTGGTGAGGAGAGCTGGAGGCACTGCAGCTCCAGTGGTGAGGTTGTCTCCTGCAGCTTTTCCTTTTCAGACCAGAGGTTGATGTTTTTTGCTGCATGAATGGTGGTGAAATCCTTGTCTTGGAAATAGCTCCTATGGCTTCCCTTCCCATTGTCCTGGTACCTTTCCTTGCAGCCAAAAAGTTCAAACCACGGAGAACAGGTTTTGACAATGCTCAGCTGGGATTTAACCTGTTTGTGCCAGCACATCCCAAACCCTTGTGCTGGAATCTGGGAAGCAAGAAGAGCTTGGGATTACAAGTGATGCTGGGGGAAGCACAGAGGGGTCACACCCTGGGAAAACCTTCCCTGTTTCAAGGGAAATATAGGTTGGATATTAGGGAAAAGTTTTTTATGGAAAGAGTGATAAAGCTCTGGAATGGCTGCCCGGGGAGGTGGTGGAGTCACCATCCCTGGATGTGTTTAACAAAGCCTGGATGTGGCACTGGGTGCCAGGGCTTAGTTGAGGTGTTGGGGCTGGGCTGGACTCGATGATCTTGAAGGTCTCTTCCAAGCCAGTGATTCTGTGAATTCTGTGAATTCTGTGAAAGGACCTGCTCCAGTGGCAGGGAATCACTTCAGGTACTTCCACTTTCAGGATCAAGTGGTGCTGGGGGAAGCACAGAGGGGTCACACCCTGGGGAAACCTTCCCCTGGGAAGTGCAGTGAATCCTGTGGGAATCCTGCATTTCCCTTCTCCTCTGCCCACAGTTCTTTGAAGGAAAGGAGCTGAGGCTGAAGCAGGAGTACTTTGTCGTGGCTGCCACCCTCCAGGACATCATCCGCCGCTTCAAAGCGTCCAAGTTCGGGAGCACGGACAGCGTCCGCACCGTGTTTGATTCCTTCCCGGACCAGGTATGGCCAGGGCTGCTCTACCTCTGCCTTGGAGCTTGTTTCAACACCTCCCAGAGGATGAAGATGTTGGTGGGCCCTTCGTGGGGTTCCCAGTGTCCCCCCTGTGTCCCCACATGCCACCCTGCTCTCCCAGGTTGCCATCCAGCTGAATGACACCCACCCCGCCATGGCCATCCCTGAGCTGATGAGGATTTTCGTGGACATCGAGAAGCTGCCATGGGATAAGGTAGGGACACCCCACCTGGTCTCCTGCACTTGCACCCACCTGCCCATGGTGGGGAAGCCAGTTTTGTGGCTGCTGGGAATGACTGGGTGGGATTAACTGGTGTGGACTGGGAGGAGCTGGCTGGGCTGTGCTGCTGGGCGTGGTGGGAGGACCAAGGGTGGGTTCTGGCACTTGAGGTGTGACCGAGCACTGGCTCTTCCCTGCCAGGCCTGGGACATCACCAAAAGGACCTTTGCCTACACCAACCACACGGTGCTTCCCGAGGCCCTGGAGCGCTGGCCCGTGGACCTGGTGGAGAAGCTGCTCCCCAGGCACCTGCAGATCATCTATGAGATCAACCAGAGACACCTGGATGTGAGTGCCTGGGAGCCGGATCCAAAGAGGGGGGCGGGGATGTACTGTCAGGATGAGGGGCACCACAAACTGCTGATGTTGGGTGTGTGGCTGGGAGATTCCAGCTGCTGTTTTGGGAAGTTGATGTGTAGGAGAGCCCTTTCCCACCAGCACATTGCCATCCTGCAGTTAGTGACTGTTGAGAGGCTTCACCCATTGCTTCAGGGACTTGAGAGCTGGCATTTCTTTACTTCCTAAGTGCTAAATTCATCCTGGGAAAGATGATGTTGGGAGTGCAGAGGAGATGGTGGTTTGAGCTCCTGGTGTGGCAGCACAAGGCTTTTGCCAAAATGGCCTCAGTGGCCAAGTGTGTATCCCCAAACCCCTCTGTGTGGCAGCTTGGGGAGATCCTTCTATCCAGAGACATCTGTGCTGAGAAAGGGCACCCTTTGGAGGGAGTTTGCACCACCACAGCCACTGCTCTGGCTGGTGTCAAATGCACTGGGGACATCGCCATGGCCCCTCCTCGTAAGCCATGGGGTGGGACATCCCTCAGTGCCACCACCTCTCACCACCTCCCTGGCTCCACCGGCAGCACATCGCGTCCCTGTTCCCTAACGACGTGGACCGGCTGCGGAGGATGTCCCTGATCGAGGAGGGGAACACCAAGAGGATCAACATGGCCCATCTCTGCATCGTGGGCTCCCACGCCGTCAACGGCGTGGCCAAGATCCACTCCGAGATCGTCAAGACTCAAGTGTGAGTGGGGGGGCAGGTGCTGATGGGTCACCCTCGCCTGGGAAGGGGTGGTGGTGCCAGGTGGGCAAGGCTGGAGCTGTGCCATCCTCGCCCTCGCAGGTTCGAGGACTTTGCGGCGCTGGAGCCGGAGAAGTTCCAGAACAAGACCAACGGGATCACCCCGCGGCGCTGGCTCCTGCTCTGCAACCCGGGGCTGGCGGAGCTCATCGCGGAGGTACCGGCACGGGGGGAGCGCGCTGCGGCCACTGACCCTTCCCTGCTGAGCCCAGCGTGCCCTGAGAACCTCAGCCATTCACATCTTCTGGATGGTTGAGGAGTTGAGGGTCAAGGGAGGGGATTCTGCCCCTCTGCTCCGCTCAGATGAGACCTCACCTGCTGAGCAGCCTTCAGCCCTGGGGTCTCCAACAGCAGAAGGATGTGGAGCTGCTGGAGTAAGTCCAAAGGAGGCCATGGAGATGCTCCTGACTCTGCCTAGCTGGGAGTATTCAGCCTGGAGAAGGCTCCAGGGAGACCTTAGAGCCCCTTCAAGTGCCTAAAGGGGCTCCAGGAGAGCTGGAGAGGGACTTTGGACAAGGGATGGAGTGACAGGAGAAGGAGGAATGGATGTAAACTGACAGAGGACAGGGTTAGATGGGATATTGGAAAGAAATTCTTCCCTGTGAGGGTGGCGAGGCCCTGGCACAGGGTGCCCAGAGAAGCTGTGGCTGCCCATCCCTGGAAGTGTTTCAGGCCAGGTTGGACAGGGCTTGGAACAATCTGGGACAGTGGAAGGTGTCCCTGCCCATGGCGGGGGGTGGAACTGGATGATGTTCAAGATCTCTTCCATCCCAAACTATCCCACCCTCAGCATGTGCCCTTGCTCCTGTTGCAGAAAATCGGGGAAGACTACGTGCGGGACCTGAGCCAGCTGACCAAGCTGCACAAGTTTGTGGACGACGACCTCTTCATCCGGGAGGTGGCCAAAGTGAAGCAGGTGAGGGGCGTGGGCAGGGGGAGCAGAGAGCGGGGGCTGGTGTTGCCTGAGGGCTGACGTGGTCCCTGCCCTGGCCAGGAGAACAAGGTGAAGTTCGCGCTGTACCTGGAGAAAGAGTACAAGGTGAAGATCAACCCTTCCTCCATGTTCGACGTGCACGTGAAGAGGATCCACGAGTACAAGCGGCAGCTGATGAACTGCCTGCACATCATCACCATGTACAACCGTAAGCCACCACGCCCTGAGGGGACAGGGACACATCCCTGTGCCCCAGATCCCACAGTAACTCTGCTGTTTTCTCCAGGAATCAGGAGGGATCCTGCAAAGCTGTTTGTGCCCAGGACAGTGATCATTGGAGGCAAGGTAAGTTGAGTCAGGAGTTTTAGAGATTTTGGAGGAAGTCCTTGGAAGTGTCCTGGGGGATGTGGGTGCAGATGTCTCATGGAGCCATGTCTCTGAAACTCCCTGACAGGAGGGTGCAGCTGGCAGGGGTCGGGCTCTTCTCCATGACATGACAGAGGAAACAGCCTCAAGCTGTGCCAAAGGAGGTTTAGATGGGATATTAAGAAAAGTTTCATCATCAAAAGAGTGGTCAGGCATTGGAACAGCTGCCCAGGGCAGTGGTGGAGTCCTTCATCCCTGGAGGAACTTAAAAGACATGTGGATGTAGCACTTGGGGACATGGGTCAGTGGTGACCTTGGCAGTGCAGGGGGAATGGTTGGATTCGAGGGCTTTTCCAACTTAAACAATTCCATGATTCCATGGTGTTAAGTCCACAAAGTTGTCCCAAAAAGCACTGGAGTAGCACTGGTGCTTCAACCCAAGCAAGTGTGGCTGGAGTTTGGACAACCAGCTGCTGTCTGTGGTCATGGAAGCCCCCAGAAATGTTGTGGTGTAACACGTGGTGATGGGAGCAGGGATGAACAGGTTGTTCCCTGGACACAGGGAGCTGGGTGTGCCTCACCTGCCCCCAGCACCAGCCCTCCTGGCTCACCTGTGGCTTTTCTCCCAGGCTGCCCCAGGATACCACATGGCTAAAATGATCATCAAGCTCATTAACGCCGTGGCTCAGGTGGTGAACAACGACCCCATGGTGGGCAGCAAGCTGAAAGTCATCTTCCTGGAGAACTACAGGGTGTCCCTGGCAGAGAAAGGTACCCTGGGTGGGACACGCTGTGGGGAGAGGGTGTCCCTCCATCCCATGGCTCCCACCATGGTCCTTCAGCAGGAAACAAACCCGAAGCTGGTCACCACAAGCCCCTCGTGTGTTTTGTTGGCAGTGATCCCTGCGACCGACCTGTCGGAGCAGATCTCCACAGCGGGCACCGAGGCCTCGGGGACGGGCAACATGAAGTTCATGCTGAACGGGGCTCTGACCATTGGCACCATGGATGGAGCCAACGTGGAGATGGCCGAGGAGGCTGGAGAGGAAAACCTGTTCATCTTCGGCATGAGGGTGGAGGATGTCACAGAGCTGGACAGGAAAGGGTGAGGGCTGGGGATGCCACAGGGCTGTCACCTCAGGTACCTGGGGCAGCACCATTTTATGGCCTCCTTCCCTCCAGGTACAACGCCCAGCTCTACTACGACCGGCTCCCCGAGCTGAAGCAGGCTGTCGACCAGATTAAAAGTGGCTTCTTCTCCCCAAAAGACCCCAACCTCTTCAGCGACGTGGTCAACATGCTCTTCCACCACGACAGGTGAGGTACTGGGCTACCATCCATCCCCTGGGCTGGGACCATGTTGCACATGGATGCTCCTCAGGCATGGACTCTCCATGGATAGCCTTTGTCACATTAATGCCTTTGGGTGCACAGCCCTTCCAGATGATTTGAGGCATCTCAAGGGTTTTTCTGGCCAGAGCACTGGTCAGCCATGGGTATTAGGATTGGAGAAATGCTTCCCCTGCATTTCCCTCCCAGGGCATCCAGGGTTCTTTACCAACAAGGCTTGGGGAGAGATGATTTGGCCAGAGGCTTTGTGTTGGAGGACTCCTGTCAGAGACGGGATTGGATCGATGTCTCGAGCCGTTTTTGGGGTTCTTGGGGCGCCTCCGTGTGTGTGGGGCTGCGGTCCGGCCCGGCTCTCTGCTGAGGCAGTGCCCAGACCCCTCAGCCTGGAAGAGCTGTCAATCATGGCACCTTGGTGTGTGGGGTGTGCTAACCGAGCCTCTGATTGGCCGAGCTGCCAATCAATCACNGAGCTGTCAATCATGGCACCTTGGTGTGTGGGGTGTGCTAACCGAGCCTCTGATTGGCCGAGCTGCCAATCAATCACCCTGGGGCAGCCCTAACCAGCATCCGATTGGTCGAGCTACCAGAAGTCCCACCTTAGGGGCGGGCCCATGAAGGCTACGGATATAAAAGGGGCTGAGGGCTTATGGCTGTTGCCCCGCCCATTTCTACCTCACTCATGCTGGAACCCAGGAGTTGGTAGCTGTGTGTTTTTTCCTGTACCTTTTCCATTTTTCTTTCTCTCCCTCCTTCTCTTAATTCTTTCACAGAGCTTTATGGGTAACAAAACATCTTAAGGTTTTAAATGGGCTAAGCAAATGCTAAATAAATTCTAAGTAAATGCTTAGTACTAAATTAATGCTAAGTATTGCTGTGATAAGTGGTTTTACATTGAATTCAATCTTGTATTTACTTTGAATTCAGTGTTGTATTTTTGCCAAAGTTTCCTTAATTTGCTCTGTTTTTGCAAGTAAACTTTTGTGTGATTTTTACCTCTCGAGAGTATCTGGTGGGGATTTCTCCTTTGCATCAAAACAGAGTAAAGGAACCTTAAGTTTAACCCCTGGATTTAAGGGTACAGGGGACCCTTAAAATAAAGCCTTGGATCAGGCAGCCTGCATTCCTATTTCTCCTGCTCTTGACCCCTCCTTTCTTTGCTGCTGCAGGTTTAAAGTCTTTGCAGACTACGAGGCTTATGTCAAGTGCCAGGAGAAGGTCAGCGAGCTGTACCTGGTGAGTGCCAGCCCAGGGAGCTGTGCTGGGACACAACATCCCATCCTGGAGAAGGGACGTGCTCAGAGATGGGGCTGGTTCTCATCCCAGGGCATCCCTTGGGGCCAACCCCACCCCTCTCCTTTAGCCTGGAGAAAAGGAGACTCAGAGGTGACCTTATCACTCTGCACCACCCTGAAAGGTGGCTGTGCTCAGGTGGGGTTGGGCTCTTTCTCCAGGCAGCACTGACAGAACCAGAGGAGACAGTCTCTGGTACCTTTCCTTGCAGCCAAAAAGTTCAAACCACGGAGAACAGGTTTTGACAATGCTCAGCTGGGATTTAACCTGTTTGTGCCAGCACATCCCAAACACTTGTGCTGGAACCTGGGAAGCAAGAGGAACTTGGGATTACAAGTGATGCTGGGGGAAGCACAGAGGGGTCACACCCTGGGAAAACCTTCCCTGTTTCAAGGGAAATATAGGTTGGATATTGGGAACAAGTGATAAAGAAAGAGTGATAAAGCTCTGGAATGGCTGCCCGGGGAGGTGGTGGAGTCACCATCCCTGGGTGTGTTTAACAAAGCCTGGATGTGGCACTGGGTGCCAGGGTTTAGTTGAGGTGTTGGGGCTGGGCTGGACCTGATCACAGAATCACAGAATAATGAGGTTGGAAGAGACCTTTAGGATCATCAAGTCCAACCTGTGCCCTAACACCTCAACTAGACTGTAGCACCAAGTGCCATGTCCAGTCTTTTTCTAAACACATCCAGAGATGGTGATTCTACCACCTCCCTGGGAAGACAATTCCAGTACTTTATTATTCTTCCAGTGAAACATTTTTTCCTAATATCCAACCTATACCTTCCCTGATCTTGAAGGTCTCTTCCAACCCAGTGATTCTGTGAATTCCTTGCAGAACTCCAAGGCCTGGACCAAGATGGTCATCAGGAACATCGCGGCGGCCGGCAAGTTCTCCAGCGACCGCACCATCAAGGAGTACGCCCGGGACATCTGGCACGTGGAGCCCTCGGACCTGAAGATCCCCCCTCCCAACGAGCCCCGGGACGCAGGGCAGGACAAGACCCCCAACGGCACGGCGGCGTAGGGGCCGCGGCGGGGCCGGGCCGCGAGCACGTGCGCTGTAAAGTTCTCTGCTGTCTGTCTCTGTGTTTGCTGCTGCTGCTGGCTTTCCCTAGGGGTGGGCAGGAGGGGAGGGGTTTTTATAATGGAAACCACGTCGCCCTGTCGCTTGCATTAGGTGCTAAAAATAAAAAAGTGCCGTTGGAGTGCGAAGGGGGCTGTTTGCTGGAGACTAAAATTAGGGCTGGGCTTGCTTCCACCAGTGCTGATGCAGGAAGAGGGGTGGGGTGGGCAGCACAGCTGGGCACAGCTGTCTGGGCCCTCTCCTGGAGTGGTGAAGCAGGATAGGGGGGTGCCAGGCCCATGTACCCCCACCAGTGTCCCCTGGGATGCTCCCAGTCGTCACTCTGGTGGCCCAGACCACATCAGTGTCTCCATCCCTCGAGTAACCTGCAGCATCCTGAAGGCACAGGGTGACTTAAAAGTTTCTGAGTAGTTTTTATTACTTACAGCAGTAAGTTCAGTGCCATGGGGGGGGTCCTGGAGTGGATTTGAGGGAGCATGGGATCAGTGCAGGCAGCAACTGGCATCACTTCATGTTTAAGAACTCTCTGCAACAAGATGTAATAAATCTTACACTGTGTCACTGACCCTCCTGTGCTGCATCAGAGCCTGATTTGTGATCCCTGCATGCAGGGCTTGGAGCATCTCTGCACCCAGGACAAAGAGGAGCTGGTGTCCCCAGAGCCACCTCCCCAAGCCACCCAGGCCGAGGACAGGCTCAGGGCAGTGAGGAGTGACTGAAGCTTGGAAAGTGATGCCAGCAAACACCGCGGGGAGGGGAAGGAGCAGGGGGCAGGCAGCAGGAGAGGAGGCACCAGTGGAAGGTGAGGCCAGGGCTCATCCTGTGCCCCCCATTTCTGTGGAGCAGCACTTACTTCACCAGGGCAGGCAGCTCCGGGTTGAAGGAGATGTAGTCGTGGCCCAAGCCCAGCTTTTGGGGAAAGGTAATGAACTTCACCTTGGATTTGTCCTTGTAGGCTTTGAGTGCTGTCTCGTAGAGCTGCCACGGGGCAGGAGCGCAGTTACTGCACGAGCAGGGACCCCAAACCCCTCCTGGTGTGTGGCCATCCCCTCTCTGGCCACTTCAGCCTCCTAAGCCAGGTTCAAAGCCCGTGGCAGGTGCCCACCTTGTGTCCCAGCTTTGGAGGCAGGACTCCATCATCTTCTGCATGCAGGATGAGCAGGGGGCAGCCCAGCACCTTCACGCTGCAGGCAGCAAGCACAGCCCTGAGGATGCTCCCCAGAGCCAGCAGGCCCCCAGGAGCTCCCCAATCCCTGTGAAAATTCCCACAGCACCCTGACCCCACCCAGCACTGCCCCTCAGAGCCATCCTCATGCCCACCTGGGTGATGCCCATGCTGCTTGCCCTGGCATGGCAGCACCAAGCACCCTAATCACCTTAAGCCCCAATTACAGGGTCAGCAGGTTTCAAAAGCACCCATAAATCAAACGGGTTTTGGGCAGGCTCTGTGTGCTACAAGGAACAGGAGTGCCAAAAAAAGGAGGGTGGCTTGTGGACTTTGCTCAATAATCAAACTGATACCTGATATTATGCAAATAAAAAGTCACTTCTGAAGGATGAGTAAGCTGGGTAAACACAGGAGGGGAGGAATTTCAATGGGGTGATTGATACCTCTCCTCAGCCAGGTCCTGGCATCATTCCCACAGCCCCTGGGGTCTGCTGTGCCCCTTCCCACCAGGAACTCACTTCTCATCGCTGCGGAAGAACATTCCTGCCCGAGCCATGGAGTCCAGGATGAGGTACTCAAAACCCGGGAACTGCCGGTAGATCTGGCAGGGAGAGAGTTTGGGGGTGCTAAAGCATGGCTTGGATTCAGCTGTGAGGGGGGACAGCCAGGAACCTGGGGCTGCCACTGCTGGGGGACCCCAGGCAGAGCCCCCAGACCCACCTTGGTGATGGGGATGTTGGCGGCCGCGTCTCGGATGTTGGTGTAGGGAGACTCCAGGACAACAGCATCGACCTGGACTCCTGAGGGCAGAGTGAGGTGGGAGTGGGCATGGCTTTGAGGGGCTGTCCCCCCTGCCAGGCTGCTGCCACACTCCCCTCCCAGGCAGCAGTGGGGCCAAGATGTCCCCATTCCAGGAGGGAGGATAGGGAGGGCTCCTCATCTCCTCTGCGGCCCCAAAATCAGGCCAGGGCAGTGCAGAGCCTCAGGGTGACACTGCATGGGGACAACCCATCCATGCTGGCCCTTACCTCGCTCCTCCTGCAGTTTCCTTGCTGCGTTGGTGGCAATCCTGTGACAGGAGAGGTGACAATGAGGGGGAGCAGCACGGGGGGGACACACAGCTCCCTCAGGTTCCCCCTTGTTGGCTGCGTTAGGCTTTGCAGGGGCCTCCACCAAGGAGCTGCTCCAAGCCCTTGGTCCATCCCCAGGTGGCACCAGTCTGGCAGCAGTGTCACAGGGCACAGGGTGGCCTCTGGTGTGCCCCCATCCCACCCCCTGCACCTACCCTGTCCCCAAGGAATGTCCCCAGAAGAGGATGCTGCTGTTGCCACTCCGTGCTTTCACCCAGTCATAGAGTGCCAGGACATCTGTGGTGAAGCCACTCTCTGAGGGGTGTCCAGTGGAGTCTGCATAGCCTGTGGGGGACAGAGCTCTGTGTCACAACCCTGGTGGGGACAGGCCCCAAGAGGGGGATCACCCAGCAAGAGGCAAGGGGACAACTTTACCTCTGTAGTCGAGAGCCAGGATGTGGAAGTCAGCAGCCCCCATGGTCTGTGAGAGCAGCACTGAGTCATGTCCTGGCAGGGGATGCACCCCAGGACCCCCAGCACAGCCTGTTCACTCTGCACAGGGGGTCTGTGGGGTCCCCAGGGCCAGCAGGAGCCTTACTCCCAGCAGGTCCCATGTCCCCACAGGCCACCACTTACCTTCAAGAACTGGATGCGGTGACGCGCAGCCCTGATGGGGAACATGGGGTTAGAGCTTGGGGACACCCCAAGGGACCCTCCCCTCCAGCAGCAGTGCGGGTGAGGAACCAGGGTGACCTTATCCCAGAAGGGAAGAGCTGGATGCTGTGGGCTGGGTGGATTTTGACTTTTCCCTTAATTTTACAGGGATTCTCCCTGACTGCTGGGGTCAGAGACCTCCGCAGCAGCCCCGGCCCCGCAGCACAGCTGGCTGCTGCATCCAGTTTGCTGCTTCTCACCTCAGAGCAGCCATCCTGCCCTGCTCCTGGCCCTGCAGCAGCAGCTCAGGAACCCACCTGGTGCCCCCATTGCCGTGCAGGTAGATGATCACGGGGTGAGCATCAGCAAGAGCCTCCTCGTACCAGCGCTGGTCCTTGCCCTGCGCCTCGGCCCCTTTGCTGCTGGGCACCGTGTGCCTGGGGGGACAGCGGGGTTACCCCGGGGGCTCCACCAGGACACTGCTGTCCCCCGTGGGACGCTGAGGACATCCTGCTCACCAGATGCCAACTGTGACGCCCGGCTCGGTGGTGAGGTACAGGCTGATGGTGTTGTTCACCAGCAGCTCCGGCCGCCGAAAGTCCACAAAGAAAGGGAAGGCCACTGATGGAGAAATCACAGCCATCATCCAGAATCCTCCTACCCAGCTGCTTTTATACAATTCTTTCTAAATCAGCGTGTTATTCCTTTTAAATTATCAAGGGCCGTGCTGAGGCAGAGGAGCTGAGCCCTCTGCCATCTCCTCCCACCCGAATTTCCAGCCCCGCTGATGCTGAGCACGCCCGGGCATGTTGTGACTGCAGGCAGTAAACAGGGTCGGCAGCACCACCTCATTAGGGCTTGCAAAACACGGGGCAAGATCCCTCTTCTGGTGCCTCCTCTGCACCAGCAAGCCCAGGGCACAGCAGGAGTGGGATAAACGCTGTCCTGGTGCCACCCTGGCACGGTGCCACCCACGTTTTGGGGGGTCTGCAGCAGCCAGCTGAACGCCTGTGGGGGTTCTCCTGGCTGGGACAGCCCCGGGATACTCACAGAAGTTCAGGTAGACGAATTTGGTGAGCACGCTGGGGAAGAGGCGGATGAGGAAGGGCAGGGTGGCGTAGGTGAGGAGCGGGGCCAGCAGGAGGGTGCGCAGCCATGGCAGCCACGAGTGCCGGGCCCTGCCAGGGAGGCTCTTGTCAGCACATCCCCTCCCATCCCAAGGGATTTGGGGTGCAGCACAGCAGGCTCCCCATTCCCAATCCCAGCCACGAGGGTTGGATACAGCTTTTTCCTACAAGGGCCTGAGGCTGATCCCAACCCCTCTGGGAGTGGGAACTGGATCCCCACATCAGGGTTGTGCTTGGCTTTTGGGGACAGAGCCAAGGTGTCTGAGCAGCCCCACCGTGACAAAGGGTGACACAAAGGCTCTGANGCAGCACAGCAGGCTCCCCATTCCCAATCCCAGCCACGAGGGTTGGATACAGCTTTTTCCTACAAGGGCCTGAGGCTGATCCCAACCCCTCTGGGAGTGGGAACCGAATTCCCGCATCGGTGTTGTGCTTGGCTTTGGTGTCTGAGCAGCCCCACCGTGACAAAGGGTGACACAAAGGCTCTGATTTGGCCCCCCACGCCCTCCCACGGGGTGCCTGGAGGCAGGAAGGGCAGGGAACAGGGAACGTGCCAGGGCTGGGAGCTGCAAGTCAAACCTGCAATAAGGAACAACCGATACTCTGTGACAACAGTCCCAGCCCCGGCTGGCACGGCACAGCCACGGATGTGCCCCAAGCCTGGCACTAAGAGCTTCTGCAGTACTCCAGGGACAAGGAGGAAGGAGGGAAAGGGGCTTGGGGGTGATGTCCCCCAGTGCCACCAGTGCCCCAACACTGCCCTGCCATTCCAGGGACACCCCACAGTTCTGCTCAAACCAGTCCTCACTGCCCCACAAGTGATCCCAGATTTCCAAAACCTCTAAGTGACCCCACAAGTGACCCCAGGACGCCAGGAGTGACCCTAAAACCCCATAAGTGACCCCAAACCAGCCCCAGCAGCGAGCCCCAGCCCCCAGGTGGGAAAGGAAAGCCAAGAGCTGCAGCTTTCCCTCTAGTTAATGGTGATGGGGAAATCAGCCTGGGCATGGGGGATTTAGGGNATTCTCCCTTCTGCCATTTGATGGCAGCACAGCAGTAGAAAGACAAAGAGGTTCATTGTTGTCGTCCTTGGCTGGGTTTGATGTGTGTCCCTGGAAGCCAGTAGGGTCCTGTAGGTAAAGAAGCACACCCGTAGCCTCTTCCCCAAGCTCACAGTGGAACTGGACCTTTCCACTGACCACTGTGACATCCTTGTATGTAACTTCTGGGTGAACTCCTTCTCCATCAGCAGTCTTACCCAGAAGCATTTTATGTGCAGTTAAGTCATCTCTACTGGAGAGATTAAAAAACGGCCAATGTCGCCGCTGTCGCCGCTGTCGCCGCTGTCGCCGTCCCCGCCGCGCCGCCGCATCGCTGCGCGCACGACAGCGCCGACAGGCCACGCCCACCACAGGGGACACGCCCACGTCACGGGGACACGAACCTGTCACCAGGCCACGCCCAT